>UFQX01000369.1:0-170412 GCA_900497675.1 Arapaima gigas | reverse complement strand
AAAAAAAAAAAAAAAAAAAAAAAAAAAAAAAAACCCGAGTGTAAATAAATAAATAAATAAATAAATAAATAAATAAACAAACAACTAAGTTGAAGCCTCGCTGTTTGTCAAGTTTGTAACAGATAAATGACAAATAAATTGGAGCATTACAGTAAGTGCTATTTTGTCGCCCATTTTCCTTGCATGTCGGGGTGCCTGCCGCACATAGCCGCCAAGTACTGCGTTCTTAATAGGGCTGGCAGAGATGATTGTCGCAGTTTTTCATACTGCACTTATTGAAGCCAGTCCAATTTACTGGGAGCTATTGAAGGCAGACCCCCCCTAGCCCACCCCACCCTGATGTGTCACAGCAGATGTATTTCAGCATTTGGGGTACACAACTCCCCCATCCCACCCTTACGCCACCCACTCTACCCTCAGGCTATGAACCGAACTGTCACCAGTGACCTTTAAGATACATCATTTTGCCGTAAAAGTGGCTGCTGAATTGGAGGGGCGGGGCGGCTGCCACTTAAATGCTTTATCAGGGCGGGCAGTAAGGTTTGAAACATACTGCTAGCGTATTATTTTCACTTCTCCTTAGAATAAAAGGCCACTTCAGCATACGGTGCCTACAAAAGTGAACTGTGGGGGGGCCGGGGCAGAGACGTAATTACCGGAGCTCGACTTGTCAGCGCGCAAAGACTTTTTTTTCCTGCAAATTGCGGACATTAACCCGATTACCAAAATGGCACCAAAAAGCAGGAATATCTCGAACAAATTTTTATCCCATGTCATAGATGTATGTCGTATCCTCGGTGTGGAAAATGACAAAATGTGCAGTCACAGGATATCCATTTAAGGGGCAGTTAGAGTCATCTGCTCATAACATAAACATAAAGAAACAAACAAACAAACAAATAAATCTGGTTGCATTTTGTCTTACATACTCCCTTTCTATAATACGACCAAAAAAAAGATCCAATCAATTTAACGCTAAAAACTGGAAAAAGGAGCTTATACTTTTTCACAGCACAGTTCATCAACATTGGTTCAATATGACTATTTTAAATGAGTTTTAATCACAGAGGTACAATATTCAGATTTTATTAACTGGTGATATGTTCCAAGTCCTTCTCTGACAATAATTGAATTCATGTGTTTTTCTTGCCTTCATTACAGCAGGAGAACTTGTGGGGGTTGAAAATATTAACCCACATGAAATGATGTCGTATTGCTTCGGATGTGTTTGAAAAAGGGACCACATGTCCACATTTCCATTATCCTTAACCACTTACCCTGATGAAGGTCGCAGTGGCCCAGGACCTATCCCAAAATCACTGGGCCCAAGGCTAGGAAACCACTCCTTGGATGGGAGGCCGGTCCACGGCAGTATAAAGAATAGGCATAAAATATTATTACTCGTAATTTAGTCTCACCGCCAGCATAACGGCATATGCGGCAGTGTACTTGACGGAAGGATCCGAAAATGAGCTATCTAACGCTGCAGAAGTCTAAATTCACTCACAACCTTTGATGTGAACAGAATGTCTACCATAAAATGGGAAGTACCAGAGTATTTATGAGTCCAAAAACTGAAAATGCACCAAGGGGAGAAAACACAAATGTTAGATCAAATTTTCAGCTGTGCTGGAAAGTCACTATACTCAGGAGGGTTTCCTCCTTGACACAACAATGGCAGACGTTACGTAACGGCTTGTGAATAATTTCAAATCCAGTAAAGAAATCACTGCTTTGTGGAATCCCTCGCTGTTTCGAAGCCGTCTGATGCGGTTGCCTCTATACCAGACATTAATTAAATACAAACAGAAAATGCATAAAAATGTGGTTGTCTGCTTATTCTTCTTGTTGAAGGAAATAAGAGCTACAGAGTTATTTCAACCTGCTGCCGAAGAGTCACCTGCTTTAAACACCAAAATCTCAGGCCTCTTTCACTAACATGGCGTTAAAGTGTTAGGCTGCAGTTTATAGAGGTTTATAGCTCATGAAGAATGCATGGAATCAACTTGGATAATTGGCTTAGTCTCCCAAAAAAAAAAAAAAGCTCTCAACTGCCTTTAGATCATTTCCCAGCATTAATTGCATTTCGCAGTGAAACAGAGAAGTTTCAAAATGAACGTCCCTCGCTAATCTGCACTCTCCAGGTACATGTATTTCAGGGTTTTTGCCGCACCATTCCCATAAATCGAGCAGATTTCCGTCTCATTTCTCGTTCTCTAATTAAAATAAAACATAGGGAAAAGAAGATTTTACCCAGTACTTGCCCCCGGTGGCCTTTAAACACTGCTTGTAGTGGTCTACAAAGGGATTTGTGTGCAGAAGAAGTGAATGTTAGAGTGCTGTTATTTTGCAGAGATTGTGGCTCAGACTTAAGTGCAAACGTGTTACAAATGAAGGTGCCACACAGTCTGACTCTGTTCATGTATTCAGGTATAAGGCCAGAAAACCCAGGACCTGACCCACTACGATGGCAAGACACATTATGTAGATGGTTGTCAAATGTTTTTGTGGCTTTTTAAACTTTTCTTCCTTCTTTTTTATGTGTATCCTGTGTACAAAGAAGAAGGATGAACAAGTGTCGCCACCCAGCATTCCTCCCTTGATTTATTTTATTGTCAAGTGCATTCTGAGCAAATATGGACAATGGTTGCGGTGGGGTACTGTAAATGGAAAACCAACGTGGAGGTAAAGCCATTCAGGCCAGCTGTTTATCTGGAACTGATTGGTTTCAATGACTTTGTGAACCCGCAGGTATCGCGGATCCCAGCAGAAAACCAACAATACCAGCAGCACCTACGCACACGAGAAAACCCCTACGGGGGTCTGCCAGGACAGAGGTCGACAATTTGTTATCATTGTGGCAGGCTTCTAATCTTACCGAGACATCTGGCCATGACACCGTGATACTGTTTATGACAAGCCTGCCAGACCGTATCCAAAATTTCATAAGATGCTTTAGTTTACCTGCTGGAAAATATCTTGAATTTACAGATTTTTTTTTTTTGGTTTTTTTTTTCAGTTCTTTTTCTTGAGGTTCAAGAGCTATTATTAGCATTATTAGCCACTGATTCATTTCAAACAATTAGATGAATTTCTTGTTCCTAAATTAATTCCTGCTTTGTGAAAGAAATTGTATTAGTCTTTTTTATGTAAAGCTTTTAATAATCTGAAAAAAAGTATAGGCTTTTCTAACCTTTGTTAGGGCTTCTATATATGAAAATCAGTTTTAGGCCAGGATGCACCTCCTTAGCACGGCACTTGATCCTTCATCAAAATCAGGTATTTTTATCAGTGAATATTAAGTCCATTTCTTGTAAGACAATAAATATAAGAAACGATACTCAAAACGGGCAAACTAAACGGTGCTGTTATGCAACCGATATTACACACAATACCTATCGGCACGGTGACGCCGGCCGCTTCTGTCATCAGTTGTCTCATTAGAAATGACCCTGCTTCAAATTATCAATAAATGTGGAGCCCAGTGTCACCCGCTGCACCCAGAGCATGAATTTTAATACCCAATTATCGACTCTCAAGCGTGCGGCTAACATTCACAGATCCAAAAATGGCAACAGTCACACAGAGGAGTAAGTTTTCAAATCAAAACATTTTCCATCTCCTCAGCATTAACGTTTGTCTAAATTTGATTTGGGAATGTGTGGCAATATTCTCCAGCTGAGAATGTGATGGTTGTTGGGTTTTTCAGAGGCAGATGTGAACGCTGGACGAGATCTCCGGTTGGGTGGTGTTTAATTTCTTTGAGAATGACACTGTCCCCAAGGTACAAAGGATCTCCTCTTATTTCTTTCTTTGTGACACTGTGACAATATACTTATTGGATTCAGCTTTCAGCCCTGTGCATCAGACCTCCTCCCCTCGCCATTTGAGTGAGTGAGTGACATCTGGCCGCCTACGAACGGCTGACTATTATTATTATTGCTGTTATTTTATCCATAACGTTTTACAAAGTGAATAGCAGGGAAAAGGCACTGCAGGCAGACTCGTGGTGGTACAGAAGATGTCCGATCGCCCTCCTGTCACCTTTACGTAAATTTAAAGTGCACGTGGCAGGAATGTGTGCTGAATTTCCTTAAATATACGCGACGTCGTCGAAATACCGGGCTTCGCTGGGGTTTGGACACTCACGGAATACACTTCCTAAAAACTTAAGCCAAGAAGACCACTGAAATAAGGTAAGAAGGACCCCCTGTAGCATCTCTTTGAGTGCCAAAATTAAACAAGCCGGCAGTTAAAAGAACTCATGGCGACCACTTCATTTCACTTCATCACCTTAAGTTTAAAATGTCTAGTTTTTGTTACGTGTAGTATTGTGAAATTCAGCCTGATAAGTTTTAGCAGCGTGGTTTTTACTTCATGCCGGAGTGCATTGGGGTGGGGATGTTGAATTACTAAAAATTCTTCTTTCCGTCATTTGACACACAAAGCAGCAGCCCGCATCCACTCAAAACCCATCAGCATCTGGATTACGTCGCCCAGCAACACTGTGATGTTTCTCCCTTTAAGGTGCTGGGTCAACAGATGGATACGCACAGTTTCTGGTGCTGATGGTTAGGCCTGGCAGGTCTTTCTTCTCCTAACAAATGCACACCTGATTGGTTACCTTCAAGGAGACTTTGAACGGAACAGCTAGGAAAGGGTCGTATGGAGACGAGCTGACACCTCTACAAGAGGTCAGACATGCGGAACAAAACCACATTCTTGGGAAAAGTGATCCGGTCAAAGACCTTATTTAGCAGTATCACTTGGTCATTTCTAATGCTTTTTTTTAAACCTACTAAAATATATATTTCTTTCCTTGTAGGGCAGCAGGTAACTACTGTCTTTGATTTATGCATTTTTCTCCCCAAAAAAGCTTCTGATGTAAGTGAGGATCGTGTAGGTTTTGGGTGGAATACTTGGAGGGGATTAATCATGCTGTCATCATATTCCAGTCTACCCCACTGCTTCTGAAGATGAAACAGTGATCTTGCTCAATTACGGCACGGTCCTTTTTTTTTTTGAGCCTGCTGGTGTAGATATGATGCTGAAAACGACTGCCGGGGCTCTGGGTCCTATCTTGCAGTTTCCATGGTAATGGTGTGGCACAGAGGGGCCGAGGGAGGGCAGTGAGGCCAGAGACAGGTGCTTTTCTATGCTTCATATCCTTGCCTGGAGTATCCAAAAAAGCATATCCATGTCACTAAGTTGATTCTGAGTTGTTTTGCCTTATTTACTACGTTTATTCGTGTGCACTTAAGACTGTAATTTTCTTTGAAAACTATCAGACAAAACCCCACACCTGTGGGCCATCGGGGGCAGCTGCTTTCCAGATCATCAGGTTGCTTTTATGTTGCGTAGTGCTAGTTTTTTAAATTAAATTTGTTTTAATAGATTCTGAACCTTTATTTCACTGCTATGACTTCACTGTATTCTGAATTTCTGATTAACTATCTATAAGCCCTTCTAAATGTATTAAAATGGGCATACACATGCGTATAGTATTTATGCTATTACTTTTTAATGTCTGAAAAATCATCCAATGGTTTAACTGTATTCTGAGGAGCATTTAAAAAATGCACAAAAGCCCACATATAAAATGTCAGTAGTTCAACAAGGGACACAGTGACTGGAGTAAATCTTTGAAAACATAAAAGAGATGCTTTTGCTTTGTGAAACACCCCCCCCCCCTTCATCCCCCACATCTCAATTCCATATCGGATTAGTGTAGTTTGGATCCCATCAGAAAGTGCAAGAAATAAAGACCGAAACTGGGAGCAGATCAATCACAACTTGACCCTGTTGTACCACCAGCTGGGGAAACAGATTTTGTGGCGAATTCCTTTTACTGTGACCCCTTCGCTGCTGTCATTAGCTCACTTTGCAAATGTGCAATCTGTCTCCTCCTATTACTGAGGCAAGCAGAAGGTACTTAAATAAAATTACTAAATCAACCAGTTTTTCCCTTTCTTGTTTTCACCCCACCTCTCCACATAACCTGAAAATCCCTCAAAACTCATTTATAAAAAAAAAAAATCACAGCTCATAGCCCTCTTCACTCAAAGGTCTCTAAGCCAAAACAATTGCCCTGAATTGGACAGAACATCTCAATTTGAAGGCACTACTCCAATAAACTCTCTACTGATGGTCAGAATGTTCCAGAACCATTAGTAGTCTTTAGAGTTTCAAAGCAATTCCACAAAAATATAGTTATATTTTTGCAGAAAATGTTTTTGGGACACTAAGTCTCCATACTGAGCTATTCTCACTGCTTTATTTCTCTGTTTTCTTTGCTCATTCATTCTTTTATTTATCCCTTGTTATTTACTTAATCTATTGTACAAAATTTCTCTGCTTGAAATTATCCTTAAGGTTATCCTTGCAAGTTATCTTAAAGGTACAACAGCTCTTACGTCCTCTGGAGACTGAAACTTGCGACAGTCTTGTAACAGTCCAAACTCTGAGTTCTTAATTTCCAGAGAGGAAGAGTACCCAGTGAATGTGACTCACTGAACATGCCAGCTGATGTCGGCTGCCACCGAGGAGGGTACATCTCAGGACCCCCGCTGCCTCGTTGAAGGGCGGCTTTGCAGTATGAAAAGCCAAAGGTTCGGGGGGGAGGCACGATAAGCTGCCTTGCAATTGGGGGCCTTTCTCGGCCACTAACAGCTGTCAATTTCACAGTGCTCACGATTCCTGCATCCTGCGCCCTCAGCAGAGAGCCACGCATGGTCTCTTGAGGAGAAATTCATTATCACGGAGCTCGAGCCCCACAGGGGGTGAGCGAGAGAGAGAAAGAGAGAGACTGAGAGCGATCACTAGCGAAGGGTTTACAATGATGTCCTGACTTACAAGAAGCAATCAGCACCCATCAACAGCTGTGAGCTCTTGGTAATGCTGTCTCTCGGCCAGAGTTTCCCCCGTTCGTGATTATTTATTTGTCAGATGGCCCCTTTCGTAGAAATGATTCTCAGGAGTACAAAAGGAATGTGTTTTTTTGCCGTCCGCTGTATAATGAAGTGTGACATTTCATGTAGCACGTCAAGAGGCTATGCACTACACCACAGGCCTCAGCCGAGACAGAAAAGTGGTACACAAGCGTGACCCTGGAGCTCCAGCGTCTAGCAGGAACATGGAGCAGCTGAGGTGAGCCTGTAAGAGAAGCTCTCTGAAAGGGGCACAACTTTGACTAAACAAGAAAGAAATCCAGTGCAGCTTGGGCCTTGGTCGCCTGCTAGTGACTTACTCATTAACACTGTATTATTATTATTATTATTATTATTATTATTATTATTATTATTATTATTACAAATATATAGGATAAGTTGACAGATATTCTGCGCTTACCCACTGGGATGAAACATACAGCCCTACCCTACCCATCTAACAAGCTGCCAACCTACTCCCCTCCAACCCTAACACACTATATACCCTAACACACCACCTTGTAAGCTCTTCACCGGGGTCATCAGGTAGGCACCATCCTTCATCGGTGTTTCGCTGACTTTGGCCCATGACACCTCCAGAAGGCTCAGCAGTGAGGCCTGGTGTCCCAGACCCACTCCCTGCCAAGCCTACTAGGTCAAAGGTCCATGTAGCCCCCAGTAACTATACTGCTGCCCTATCCCACCTACCCCACCTTCCCCCACTCTAATTGAGCTCTCCTCAACCACAGCCACTCACTAGCCCTCTCAGCTACTTACAATAATATTATAAAAATATTATTACTGTTATCATTATTATTATTAAATATTCAGCAGCCTCTTTCCCTAAAGTAGCTTTCGCAGTTTTATTGCAGAATCAAAAATGGGTACCTGCACATGCCTTGCTCAGCAGCACAAGTGCAGAACTTTTCTAAAGACAGGAACAGTACACCTATTTATTGCTTGTGTTTCACCTGTACCATCGCAGTGTAGTAAACACCTTCAATGGATTACCAAAGGTAGGCTTTTTTTGCATCTGAGCCGAGTGCTGATCCAGAAGCTGTGCTTTGATGAAATTTACTATCTGTTCTGAGAGATAGGATCTGAGGTGACCTCAAGTTGCAGGTTTTTCAGTTTGCTGCAAAGCGTGATTGTTAAACTGTCATGAAACTGTAAGAGACTTGAGTTCCAGCTTGACTTGGCTGACTTTACGAGCTGAAAAATTGTGAGACAAAAGCAACAAGGAATAAAATAATAGCAACAATATTAAATGTCCACAACAGTTATGGTTGTATAATTCCATTGGGAGAATGAGACAAGTGATAAATCCAGTCAGAACTCATGTAAGTATGTGAATCTTGACACAATAGTGCCACTCCTCCTTCTAGGTGTTAACAAATAATTCCTTGCAAAGACTCAAACACCTCTACAGGCTAAAATGATTTTTAACAAGGTAAGAACGTAAAGGTTGTGGGTGCAGTATAGTTCACTGTATGGTCCCTCTGTGTATTGCATATACAGTACCATCACAACATCCTGTAAACAGCACTTGGGTTTAAGGATGAGAAGGCAAATAGGAGGACTTGAGGGGGATAATTTTTTCCCTACTTCAAGCATGCAGTTTGTTAAGGTCACAACTTCTCCAGTTCTTGTGCTTTTTTTAATAGAGATGTTTAACCTGTTTTACGGCTAAAGATTTTAGTAGAGCAATTTATCCGCACATGCCTTTCTGAGTGTCCACCAGCAGGGTTCCATGAAGTTTGAGGATGTTCAGGGTGAAGAAAACTAGTAAAGACACAGGTCCATTTCCACAGGCTTAGCCCTTGCACCAGTTCTTGTAAAGCTGTCTTGGTCCCAAGCCCAGATTGATGTCGGCCTGTGAGTTCAATTTGGTTTTCAATGAGGGGTTTGAGGAAAGCTTTAACCACAAACAAGTCCTATTGATCTGCTCTGCACCTTCCCCACCTTTTGCTGCTTAAACAACGTTCCTCTCTTTAGAAGCCTACTGCAGTGTTTTGAGCATCACTCAGCAGTTTTGAAACAGCAGTAATTTTACAGCATTTAGGCATGAGTGTGTTCAGTGCTGTACTATGGGTTGCTTACACAGTAACTTTTGCTACAAGCCCCCTGGAGGGATCACACCAGGTCTTTGCACTGAGGTTTTTGGTCCCCAAGGAGGGACATTATCAGGCAGGAATAGAGGCAGCGATCGTACGGTGATGGGATGACACGAATAGAGAATGTGAAATATATCTACAGATCTACACTTTCAGGATAAACCGGTTTGGTTTTTTTTTTAGTAGTTACTAGGCATGATCTAAAAATGTCCATCTTTAATCTTTTTTAAAACTTGAAGAATAAATAAGAACAATGGGGGAAAAAAAAAAAAACTGCAAAGGAAGACAGAAGCCTTAATGTGATGTCTAATGAGAGAGAAGCTGTTTTACTCTCATTTTTTGCGAATGTTAATGTATCTAATTGGTGTGCAGGTACATGGCAGTCCAACAAAACAAATCATCATTAATTACTTCAACAACGCAGTCGTGGGCATCTTAGAAATTGCTCCTGATGTCCACCATGGAATTTTGCATCATTCTGGTAAATAATTAATTCAATTAGCTTATGGAAGTGCTGCAAAGAATTAGCACTCGCTAAGAATTAATACTGAAGCTTTACAATTAAATTAGTATGCTGATTGTTTGCCAACAGCAAAAATAGAACAATTTGCGGGAACCCTAAGAGAGGCTGAGAAGTAGGCACTGGTTTGCATAAAATTAATCTTCAGAAGTTGCATTACTGCAAATGTCTTATGATAATGTGGATTTCGAAATATTTCAAGAGCAACTGCACTACCTGCATGTCAGGAATCCGTCTGTTTTTCAGCCAGAAATTGTTCCAGCCGACAGGTTTGGGATAAAGGTGCAAAACGTCGCAAAAGCGACGTTTGCTTCGTAATGGTCAAATTTTGGTAACTTCAAATGGAAACCGAGAATTCGGAATGCAGCTACTAGCTTTAAATATCAGCTGCTAATATGTGACACCGAACTGAGAAAATTTCACATAGATGCCTGAAAATTCTAAAAAGTGAGCCCCTAATGCAGTATGAGGCTTCTAATTGAGCTACAAAGAGACCAAACAGTTGGTGCCTGATGTGCAGGTGCATTGGTCACAAATGTGCTAAATTATTTGTTGCAGCAAGGGCATCCTTGAATGATGGCACAAAATCCATCTAACTACTCCCAAGATATAGATGGAAAACTTTGGAGAATTTAAGACGTCAAAGTAGCAAGGCAAGTAGATTTGTACATATTTTTTCACATTCCCAATGTTTTGATATAAAATTATGTTATAAAATGGTATAATGCTATTCAACACGCTCAAACACTTTGGTGCAGCACCATGTGCTTCTGAGCGCATTATACGGGTTGCGATACAGAGCGGTACTCAGGGTGAATTGATAATGACGTTTCTATGTCGCCCAAAATCCCAAACACAGGTGTCCTCGATGAAGGAACCAAGCTAAATAATAATCATAATGCTTGGCAATATCCACTGGTGTAGGAAGTCATGTTAAGTCAGATTATTGTCATAACCTGGAGGGGAGTCTGCCATATTTAACCTCCCCCAACCCTCTGCTCCACCTGCCACCCGCCTCTGTTGTTTCACAGAGCAACAGAAGTGCTTCGCTAATAAACCATGTTTTATTATTTTTTTTTACTCCATTTCCCAAATGGTGACTCTTTTGAAAAATGTAGAAAATGAACACTGAAAAACAAAGGGGCAAAATGCAGTGTGTGCTTCACCGACGCCGGAAATTTCCACAGTTTTGCGTTTAGAATTTCTACAACGAGTGGCATTTATGAGAGAAACCTGAATGTGATCAGGTTTTTGATCCTTTGAACACTGCAGATTCTCAGTATTTTTTTCTTAGCAACAGCACAAAAACAGTCTTGGCACCCAGGGCTCTGAATATTTATGTTTGCATTTACTAATATGGAAGAAACATTCCTAAAAGAGGACGTCCAATTTAGAGGACAAAAAAGAGCATTCAGAAGCAAAGAGCTGTACATACAGACAGAACACAGTCTAAACTGCTGTTAGAATGTTATTTACGGCTGTGAAACCGGTACTTAGTAGTTAAGGTATTGCAAATATGAAAATTAAATACATAGCAAAGTACTTTCACAGTGCCGTTCATATTTTTTGGTGTAATATGTTAAAGGCTACATTTTCTGCTTCCTTTCCCTTTGTTAAAAATGCTCTGAACACTGAATGTTTGGGGTCTTCATACATCAAAGGCAGTCTTTTGTTTCACTGCAGATTTATAGAAATACAAATACAATAATGCTCTTGATGGATTTCTGACAGTGACCTTTTTTAAATATGCCTTGTTTTCCTGTTTAGTTTCACAGAGGATGACAGTGCTGTATGCAGACCATTTATTTACATTCCTTTAAGCACGTTTTTCATCTTTTCCCCTTGACAGAGCTTTGTCATCTTTCCATAATATTCTGACATTAAAACTGTGGAAAGAACACATTAGGTGACTGTGGCATCTTCTGAAAATGACATAAGTGGCTTACTAACCTGAAAAAGGGGTATACTTGTTGGGACAGTGCTAAACTTTTATTTGTCAGTTGCCTGAAGCTGTATTTTTGGTTCTTTGGGAGATCGCTGGAGTGTGGTTGACCCTTTTTTCATCTTGCACTGATCATAATGTAATAAAGCAGCCATAATGCTGTGTGGTGTAAGAAAGGCTTTGTACATCAAAGTTTTGAGGAGATTTACTGTTGAATGGCGAGGAACTGTCTATTGCCTTTCTATTCAGTCCCGTAACAAACAGACACACGTACATGAACAGTCCCTGTATTCAAGTGGGACTTTGCCATATCAGTGTGAGAAAACAGTTTTCTCATAGGGAGCAAATTCACCAATTCGCCAATGCTACCTTAGAAAGCCCTTCCTTAACAAGTCTATGAGGGGTAGGATGTGGAGAAAAAGCACTTAAGTGAATGTTTGTGTCGGTCATGTATACTTAACCAGTGTCAGTTGTAAAACATTGCAAAACAAAGTACAGTAACCCTTGGTATCTAAACTCTACATCCAGTTTTTCACTAAAACAGTTCTTAAAAACTAATAGTTGGATAATAATACTCGTATCTAAACTGAAACTTTTGCTAGAATGGAATTTTTATCTGAAGCTTATCTACAAAGGAAAAAATTGAAAGGCAAAAAAACAAATACATTTAAAAAAAACAATAGCATACTGCAACAAAAAATGTATGTATCATAATAAATTGTGGTGTATAGAGTTATAAATTTATCTGAAGTGAAAGTTCAAAACACTGGAGTGTTATCAGCTGTTTCTGCTAGTTTTGCTTCATCTGAACGCATTTGTACTGTCCTTGCATTTACTATGACTTATGCTGCATACTTCAGCTTGATCCACATCTGTCCTCAAAGGAAGGAGAGGAAGGATATTCATGCAAAAATCCTAAAACAATCCTTCCAGTGCTGGACAAGAGAACTTTATCAGCTATTTTGGAGCCAGCAAACGAAATCTCTCTAGTTACAGAACATGATAGTGACATGAACTGGAGATGTTCAAGTTTAAGTTTTTTTTTTGCTCCCCCTCTTCATGGCTCTAATAGAGGAAACTGACATTGCTGCTTCTCTGACATACAGCAATCCTCTCAAGGCTCTTTTCTTTACTTCGTTCCATGAGTATCCAGTAAGTTGTTAGCTATGTTTGTTGAACTTATCTGCAAGATTTAAACCAAATTTCATTTTTATACATTTAAATGCCAGTGCCAACACCAGCATGTATTTTTTTTATTTTTATTTTATTTTACATAGTGCACCATGTGGTCTAAACATACAAATTAATGACAGCGTTAAATGTTTTCTAATTCGGCAACTGGTGTTTACAGCATTTATCATGCTGAAGTCATGGGTTTATAGTTATACAGGTGTGTTCTGATGGGGTGGGAGCTCATTATCCCCCCCATTTCAAAATAATGACAAATAGGCATTCTGTCAAATTTTGGTATCTGACCCATTTCCTAAAAACAAATTAGATTTGAGGGATTACCATAATCACAAAAAAGTTTGCATGAAATTTTACAAATGCATTTGGTTTTGATGTTGTAAATGTTTGAAATTTGTGAACATACATTTGTATGTAGAGTACTGAACAATGTACTATGGAAACATTTTTTACATAAACCAATGTGTAGTGAACATGTAATGTGCTTAACACAAAATAAAAAAGTACTGTAATGGAAACACATATAGTACAGTGAACTATAATCAAAAAACTGAAACACAAAAATGAAAGTCTGCTGAATCAAAAATAAATTGTATTTGTTAATGTTTAATTGATCTTCCTTCTCTTACGTGTTTGCAGACACGTTTGTTGCTCTTTCACAGTAAACACAACCTGGATTTTTACCTCCCAGGAAGAAATCAAACCAGCAAACTCTCAGTTAGGAAAGAAATCAAACAACCAGATTTCCATCTTTGTGGTTGGTGAAAGAGTCCCACTGCTGGCAATCCATCCAAAGCCTAGGGAGACAGTACACATCAGGACTCTCCGATAAACAGATGACATCTGACATCTTAAATCAGCTGTATGAAGGCCTAAAAAAGAGCAAAGCATCTTCCAGGTGAGTTCAAGATCTGGTGTTATCAGTTTACACTTTATCAGCGACTGATGTGGCCACTGAAGATGTGTAAAATTACTGCATCCACAGTGATGAAGATGAATTCAAAGGCAAAGTACCTCATTCGTAAATGTCTGGGCCTCCTGATGGTTTTCCAACTGAGGCCTGTTCAGAAGAAATACTATACAGTTGCCCTTAAAATCCATGTGTATGGACTATAAAAAGGAGAACACCAGACTATTACTGAAGTTGTGAAAGTCAACAAGTCTGTGTATGGAGCATTAATACCCAAGTCCAGACAGGTCATGTTGAAAGCAGAGGAAACGCTAAACTAGGTCAAGATTAAACTGAGACATCAGGAAGTAGTCAGGCAAAACAAAAGTATAGCAATAAAATGACCTTGCAAGGAGGGTTGTACCCAAGTTGTGGTGCTCAGCATCCAGAAAGGACAGAAACAAAACTGAGGCCTTGTTGTCGGGATGGAAGAGGAGCAGTCAGAAGGTAGGCAGGAAGCATCAACAAGGCTGCTGGACCATTTGGGACCAGACTCGAGAGTATCGTAGGTGGACCTGGCAAGCTATCCAAGTCTCGAAATCCTGTGCCAGTAGTACAAGTCCAAAGTTGTTCCCCTGTGACAATGCCCCACACAAATCTCCAGCACATTTTGTCTAGCTGCTGGGCTGCAGCATCAAAAGGTATGCACAAGTGGCACCACGATAAAATCTTAAAGAAGCTAGCAGGTGTCCTAGAGACATGCAGAGTGAAAGCAAATAGAGGTGAACCTCTCTCAAAGATGGCTGATCTACTTTGTCAAACAAGGAGGAATAGCATAGGGTATCACGTGGAGGGAGTACAAAATCTTTATTCCTGAAACCAGCAGAAGACGTAAATTGGTTCCGTTTCCCACTAAAATCACTTCATCCCTTCAAAGGCCAGACATTATGGTATGATCTACAACAGTCAGAACAATCATTTTGGCTGCCCTGATCATTCCATGCGAGGAATGTTTGGAGGTGTGAAACATTGGAAAGGGTAAGACCTGGAAGAGATGGATCCCTGCCACTACCCCACTACAAGATGTTCTGGGAATAAGGGTACAAAGCATCAATGAAAAGTGGATTACAGATGATGGTCCTGCAACTGGACTTTCACAAACTGAACTGTATTATAAAAAATAGCTTTTTTAGTAAATTCTCTTGTGTTGCATAGCCAACTAGTGACCAATAAGATGTCAAATGTTGCAGATTTTTATTGAATGATCAGATTTTAACATAGGTTTGAGGAGATTAGATGTTTTTGGCTACTTTAAATTAGTTTTTAAGTAGCTTAAGGTTGGTAAACAAAATCACAAGTCTTAGAATGCATGTTGCATTATAACTATATCTGATACTTTCACACAAGCGGCCCAACAGAACAACAGAGTATTATACTTGTTGTTGTTACCTGTGTTTCAAAGGTAAGCTTTATTTTAATATTGCAATTCAATATATAGGAATTAAAGGTCTACTGATGACCTCTGAGGAGTACTTTTGGACAAAACCCAAACCAGGACTGAACAAGCCTTAACAGATATTGAATGAATGATACATGTTCTAGTTCAAACCTTGAAAATACCCTAAAATTCTTAAAAAGTACAAAGTGTCACCCCTTGAATAGCTCTTTAGAAGGCTCTTTCCTTGTAGTAGGTGATGAGGAGAGGGAAGAAAGGGAGAACCTTTGCCACAACCCCAGAGCAAGCAAAAAAAGCCTCAAATCCAGAGCCTGCCCGATCCCAAACAGCCCCTTCCCATTGCTGACAGCTTCCCTGCCCTTACTGCAGTCCTTATTGTCCAACCAACCTAAGTTACATCAAAACTCACAAAGACCCCTCCTTGCATACCACCTTGTACTGTTCCTTGTTCTTGTTATGACCCTGGGTCAAGTTTAGGCTGTAAGGTTTGGGTCAATAACATGAATTACAATAAAGGTTTGGGGTGTGTGATGCTTATGCACGGCAAACCGCAAATGAAACAAAACCGGCCAGGCTAGCTATGATGCTAATCCATATAAAGTTTTATTGCTTCCACACCAAGTAGTATAGAACACAGGACTAGATGATAGGATGGCACCAAATGAATTGTTATTAAGGAAACAAGCCTGGACAGCACTAAAGAAATGAACAAAAAAAACAGAATACATCTACCCTAGGCTTCATCTAGCTATGTAAATGAAGCACACAAAACAAAAAACCAAAACAAAATACTGACACAGAGACAGAAAGGAAAACACATAGGGGACGTAACAGTTACCCTACGCTTATATAGATCGAATAATATATTTCACTTCACTGCGCAAAAGCCCTGCCATACAATTATTGCTACCCTCATTTATATTATATCACACAGTGCGTTTTTATTTTACATTTTGAAACACAGCATTTTCCAGTTACTACACACATTGAGTCAGACAAATCACATTTAATCTGTAGCATTTGAGAAAACTTATTTTGGGAATAATATGTAATACGACATACCGCATACGTATGTGTGTGGGTGTCTGCCAGAGTGCTAATGATACCCCTGGCAAGCCTCTCCGTCCTAGAGGCCGGAAACGGTGTGACTTTGAAACACATCACTGCATACCGGACCACTCACCTCTGACACATCGCCTTTACCTCCGACAGGCATCTTAAAACAGGCAATTTTAGTTCGGCCCCTTCGAGCAGCCCGACAGCCCCTAATAACGGCATTAGTTGCAGCGCTGTGCAGTCAGTCCTTTCACTGAACTCCCTTTTTATTGAATTAAAAGGGTCTCTATCTGTCTTTACAGGCCATATTCCAGCAGAGTTGGCCTGGAGGAGAAAATGTCATAAGTGAATTGTAAATCTGTGGTTAAAAGTAAGAGGCCTCTGATAATGTATATGGGAGTACGCCCATGCATAATGAGCTTACTCTGGGACAGCACTGAGGTCTTGGGATTCTACAGGGTCTTGGTAGTCAAAGGATGTTCAGCAGCCCACTTGGAACGCCTTTAGCTCATTTAGCTAGTTCCATTTTTTTTTGTATAATTAATGTTTTTAAACTTTCTTTGAAATCGCAGCGGACGGGTTTGGTCTTGTCAGCATGTTGGTATAAATTTTACTGTAACGTATGGAATGCACTTAAGAATGTATTTAAGGATGAAAGAAAATCATGGGGAAAAAAAATCTCAGCCCAAAGTAAAATGTAACAAAATTAGGACATTTACTTGCCCAAAAACAAGTTTTGTTGATCAAAGAAGCCTGCTGATGATAAACCTTTATTTCTCAGTGTTTCTCCTCATCCAACAACCCATACGGTTATAGAAGAAAAAGAAAAAAGGAAGTATGGTAAATATTCTCATTAGTCAAAGGAACAGGACTCTCTTCAGGATGAGGCTGCTCTTCTCAATAACTTGGCTGTGTCTTGTACTTTTCATACTGGAGGTGCCGCACACAAGCAGCTGTTTCCAAAGACCCCATCACCCCGACAAACGATTTCTTCTGTGCGTTCCAGCTTCTGCCCCTCTCCTCCAACAACTCCAACCTGGTTGATACAGTTTGAGAGGTGTAGGTGCCATAACCTGAATTAAACGTTCACCATTTGTTCTGTGCGTCTCTGCAAACAAGTGTTTTGTCAAATCTTGCAGCTGCAGTAAGTGTCCCTCTATTTCTCTTCTTCTCTTCCTCTGCGCTGCCCTCCGCTGAGTGATGTGACAGATTTCGCTCCGGGTTCCCATGAGGCCGTCCTCCACCCCAATTACCCCCAGAAAGCTTAAAATGCCTCAATAAAAAGATTCCGTTTTCTCCTTCACTTATTGCACCGATGGGAAATCACATTTCGCCCCCGTAAGTGACAGAGGTGTGCCCCAAGGGTGTACTACAGGGGCGTGAAACAGCAGTCTAACCTAGGATGGGGAGGGGTCAGACGGGCGTATTTTTACGGGACACTTAAAGTCAATTGCAAATAGACATAGGGACGTGCACCCACCCGTAAACACAGAAGGAAGTCAAGATGCGTTCCCTAAAAGGCATGAAAAACAAGTGTCAATAAATCCCATTTTCAAGAGTAATGCAGCTACTAATAATACTGTGCTAATAAGACACTCAAAGAAATGTCAGCAACAGGTTGAATGATAGTTAAGGGACATACCTATGCAAATGAAACTACTTCTGAGGTTTTCATCTGAGGTTGCTAATGAGACATGGATTGGCAAGGGGAATTGTTATGTGTTTGAAATGCTAATTCGAATTTGAAGTGAGCATTACAGATGGGTTGCACAAAAATATGAAGCACTCTTTGCTACATTTTATGGTTGTATTAATGCAAAGCTCAGCATGGAAGATGTCAGACGTAGAATTAACATTTTCAACACATTTTCTACAAATTAAAGATGTTGAATAAGTACAGTGAATAGTCCAGAGGTAAGACCAGGAAACAATGTTTCGAAGCATAATTGTTCAATGAAACCATCTGCAGGTCTGCTGAAAGTATCTGACCAAAGTTTCATCTGGAAGCAAATTTATTGACAGTGTAGGTGTGTCTCTGTTCAACCCATATGCGGCTCCTCTTGAACAATTTCAGGGTCAGAGATCAATCATTGTAGAGCTGATTCAATTTAGAGTCACCAGTTCAACTGAAGCACATTTTGGACTGTGGTAGAAAATCTGGAGGAGAACACAGGAGCAACAGGCAAACATGGGGGCCGAACCTACCCTGGTCACACAACCCAAGCACCCACACTACCCACTGTGTCAAATTAAACAAGCTAGCAAATCTTACCCAGAATTCTGTTGTCTGGTTGTAACAGTAATGCAGAATAACATGTGTACTGGACTACTTTCTACAAACCGATTGCTACGCTTCACGTATGATTTATTTATTTATTTGTTTTTGGTCTTGAATCATAGAATAGAAGCTTCTAATACCCTAGTTATTTTTTTCTCCCAAGTTGTCACTTTAATTTTATTTTATGTTATTTTATATAATGTCTAACAGTCTGAGAGAATATTCATTGCTAAGTTAAAAATGTAGCTGGAGATGATCGCGTGGAAGCGATTCAAACATAAAATGCATTTTTAATAAGCCGTATTTTTAAAGTGCCCTTGAGTGCTATTTTGTAACATTAGCATTAGTTTAAGTACGCTTTTGGTTTCAATGTAAGTTATACAACCTCCGTGATGCGTCATACATGAGTCTAATGTAAGTGGAAATACACTTAATGGGAAAAAAGGCCCTATTACATATATAAAATCGCTTATATTGAAATAAAATGACAAAGCTGTGTGGTACTAGAACAGTAGGAGAACATATCATTGCACTAGTAGTTTAAATTTATTGTTCTTCCAAGAGTCAGCTGCTGAGCTGTAACAATGAAATAAATGGTACATAAAGAGCATGGCAAGACTTAATCTTTTCTAGAACAACCATATAATTGAGGCAAAGTTGGATTTGCTGAGCAATTTAGCCTGATAATTGGTCTGGTGAAAGAGTAGAGCCACGGAGAAGGCAGGTGGAGTATCTGACAGTAACCCCCCTTTGAAGAGCGATGTGACACACAGAACAACCGGACTGGAGCTAAATGAACTGCAAAAAAAAAAAATCACAAACAAATAATTGATTGAAAATGGATTCTGATGCTGTTTTTCTTTTCTGTTAACCAGCCAGGTCTGTGTCACATTTCAGTTGGGCTGGAAGCAGCTGTCCAAATCTCACGCTACACTTCAAGGTAAATACTTACCTTAAACAGGCATGAATATTTCACAGAGGAAGTCAGGTCAGCCACCTTGTCTCCAGAGCACAAAAAAGATCCCTCACCTGCTCAGCAAAGGACTAAAATGCACATTATATTGATTATTAGTATTGGCAAGTGACTCTACTGCAACAATTTGTCGTCGTATTGCTTTGCATAAGCACGACGTGACTTCACGGGTGCTGATGCCGAATGAGTGTCCACCGTGACTGTGCATTTGCTACCAAACACAAAAAGGATCCAGATTAAGGTTAAAAAATGTACACTTAATAAACCCAACGGGCGCTCCGGCCATCCCTACATGCCTAACTGGTTCCCGAAAAGGCCGCATCATGTGAAAAGGCACGAATCAAGGCAGCCGGTCCTGTTATTTCATACGGGGAAACTTGCAGCGTAGTGCGGATATTTGTTGAAACTGCTCCGGCGTGTGAAAAAAAAGAAAGATGAGAAAAAAATAAAAAAAACCTGAAAGCAGTACGCTTTCATCAAAGATTACGGCTAAAATAATTAGACCGAATTAATTGGGAGAAAACTATACACGTATCGTCCTTCGTTTTATTATGTCGAACGGCAATCGCAAATCTAATTAAAGGTGTCTAGGTTACCACGTTTTTATAAATGGAACATTATACCCCAACAGTTTCTTCGCTACCCTGTCTATATCTGATGTCATTAATCCGGCACAATGTAATCGCATAACTTAATTGCAAGAACACCGCTTTATTCTCTTAAGTGCACGTTTCTTCAAATAATCTCCGGCAACGGAATCTCATTACAGAGCCTCCGCGGTGTCTCCGCAGTCCTTTTGTGAATGACAGCCACCTGAGCGCAGCGTCCTCTCCGACTGGCTCTACGACACAAAAGGGGGATGCGTACGGTACAACCCCCATTTACAGTTCTGCTTTCAGTTTTTGCAATATCGTGTATTTTTGCTATACCGTATATTGTGTATTTATGTTACATCCCACTGTCGGGGTTTTTTTAAATGCTTGTTTGACAGGTGAAGGTGAATTGAATGGCCAAAAAGTGAGCCAACACTGTTCTTAGGTGCCTCTTTTTAGTCGAAAGTGAGCTGACGTGGCATATTTTTCTTTATTTGCCAATAACATCACTTTTATTGGTTCCTAGTCCCGCTCCATTATGCGTTTTTTTCTTCTACTTCTTCTTTTTTAACGTAGTTTAACGGCCGATCTTGACTGCTTTCTTGTTTGCCTGTTGCTATAAATGCTGACATCTGGATTCGTATGATCAAGGTGACGAATTGAAGATCCACAATAAATTCTAAAGGATTTGCCACCGAATTGTTGCTTAAGCTGGACACAAACAGTTTAAAGGCACTGAAGGAGAAATGGCTTAAGGCTCAGTGCCTAAGTATGAGACTTAGTGTCGCTGCTTGCTGCTGAGGAGTTAAAGCTCACTATTTGCTGTGCCTTGGTTCAAGTGGTTGATGCACCAGCATCTTCTTTCAGCCACAGCAATGGCACAAGAAGCAGCTAGCTGCTACTTTAATTATTATGTTCATATGTGTCTAATAACAAAGGACAGTTTAGCCCTCAAGGTAGAGTGCCACGTTGGAAGGAGGAGGGGATGCTCTGTGTCAGGTGTATTCCTGGGCCACAATAGAGCCCTTTCTGGTTCTAGCAAAAGGCTATCGAAATGCATTCATCTCCCATTATGAGCCTGTCCCCGACTCCCTTCATCTGCACTCGTGGCAGTAATGTGCCGGGAAGTGGCAGTCGGGGGTGGGGGGGGGTTATTAGCGGTGGCACTTAAAGTGATAACCGACTCAGGTCACTGGAACCTTTGGCATTCCTCCCCAGTGGTCTCGCTTTTAATTCCCGGGTGGTCTAAATTACTGCGCAGCGTCCTTTGAGAAGGCAGCACATAGACTGACCGACTGAATGAATCAGCGAGATGATAATACGAGATGAATGCAAGAATAGATGACATTTCGTGCCCTCATATCTTTTTTTTTTTTTTTCCCAAGGTGCCTCTTTACATGCATAGAATGGGGAGTCAGATTGACGTCAAAAGTGTGAAGCTCTTTTTTTTTTTTTTTTTTTTTTTTTTTTTTANGGGGAGTCAGATTGACGTCAAAAGTGTGAAGCTCTTTTTTTTTTTTTTTTTTTTTTTACTTTTTATAACTGAATCCTCATTTCTGCCAAATAAAAACAATAATTAATAGTCTTGGGCAGCTGCATTATTCTTGTGTAGTGTAAGACCACGTGCCTCCATCTTCTTCTTTGTCTTATTTATGTCGGAGGACTAGCTGAACTGCTTTAGTAATATCATTGTTTTAGCAGCCTACTGTTTTCTTCTGAGTCATCATTGCATCCAATAATTATTTTTGATTTTGCGGGCTCACATCTAGGGAGTCGGGGCTGTGACAAATGAAATAAGCCCACATTTACTTCTCCTTAGCAGCTGCGGAGCAGATAGAGGCAGTGTTTGCTTGCCTTGATTTTATGGCTCCGCTGCATGCCGGGTAAGCACTGGTGGATGTCTGCCAACACCAAGCCATCGTAAACCAATATATAACCATTTGGGTTGTATGGGCAGGATGGGGTTTTTGATCACGCCGACTCCACATTTGGAAGACCGCACTTGCTTACGGACGTAACGCTCTGCTCCCCCACCGCCTTGCCAAATACGCAGCCTATATCTCACAAGACACAATAAAACACAATGATATGCACAGCGACCCGCAGGCGCTCGGGAAGGGGGCTGAGCAGAAAGGTCAAACCCAATGAGGTCGGTCATCTGTTGCGGAACCCTCACGATTCTGCACGGCTAACCTTTAACTTTTTAGGACATCTATAACACCAAAACGTCTTTAAAAAATCTGGTACATACAGCCATGTTTCTAAAATTATTGCCTCGCGCGAGTCATGCAGTTGTTGTGCCTACAAGGGAGGAGGGTGAATAATGAAGGGGACCTTCTTTGTTCAAGCCGCTATTTAGATGTCTTGCAATTAGAAGCAAATTATTACTCCTCTGTCGCCCAATTACTACATAATCTGATCTAGGAGCAGCCCTGGTTGGCATGGCAAATTTATTCGTAAAGAACAAACAAACGGCTTTCTGCGGACAGCACTGCGTAGGCAGTGATCCATTGAATAAAATGCATTTTGCGGAAAAAAAAAAAGGAGACAAGGTTCTCAATTGCATCAGTGGTTATAAATGTATGTAGTTAATTTATTTGTTAGATTATCTTTTCAGTAGTGACTTTAGAGCAATGGGAGATTTTAAAAAGAGTACTTCAGTAAAGAAATTATTTCAATTATGCAATACTCTTGGGACCGAGTGCACAACGGAGCGGTCAAGACCGCTGCTGTCTGAGGGAAGTGCTGCACCAAATATTCACCTTAAGTGAAGGACTTCCTTTTACGTTTCAACAAAACGTTCGCGAGCTTCCGGATCTGGAACTTTTGACTGAGGCAGAGCTGGTCCTGATGGACGGCTCTCCTGTACCCAGCGTTCCTAAAACAGTTATGATGAATGGCTACACGTCAGGTGGGCCAGCAATGATCAGCGTTTGGGCAGTTTGTCTGAAGGCTGAGTGACGGAAGGATTTCAAGAAAAGACTGGCAGGGCAAACAGACAGAGCACTCTGCATTGGATATGTTTTTTTTTCTGTTTGTTTTTCTTCAAGAATCTTGGTATTTATAACTGTTTTCCCAGAGTTTGTGTTTATGTTTCAAGGAGCCAATCCCAGGTTTCTGATCTGGCCTTACATAATAGAGACCTTGGTGCTATTTAAAACCTACCATCTCAATGCAGTGCTCTGTCCCACCCATGTGACTACATCCACTCTGCAGATGGCAACAACTGCTGATAATACTGAGAAAAGTATGAAAGCTTACAATGAATTTTGGTTGCTCATCGTACCCGTCTTGCAGCAATGCCTCAACACTTCTTAGTTCGCAAGAGGAGATGATAGTGTTTTGAACAGAAGTGGTAGAATGCACAGTTTTTTTATGTTCAGTTTTAATATCACTGCTAATACAATAACGACAACACCACAAAGTGCATGCTAGGGAAATATCTGTCAAGTAGGTATTCCACAGTCATGTGACATACTTTGGTGGTGAGAAAACTGTTGGCTTTGCAATATGTCCCCAGTTCTGCCGCCATGTCCTCCTTTGTTGACAGGGGCTGAAGCTAACCTCTCTCCGGGGCCTTCCGTCAGAACAAAATGGGGCAATCGCTTTAATAGTGCCTTTTTAAATCTGATTTCTAGGTTTGAACACCCGCACTGTACACCAGACATTACGTGAAGACAGGTGTCAGAAAGAGTTTTTAATCTGCGCCGACGTTTTGTGTTTTTGTTCAATTATTTATCAGTGGATTTTTTTTTTAACCCACTCATTGCTAATTATAAAACAATCTCTGGTTACTAATGTTTGGACCCCCCCCACCCCCCACCCAGCTGCCTCCTTTCGAAGAGGAACGCGTTCCTCCAGTCAACAGCGCACCCGATGAAGACAACGGTTAAATTTTTGATGGAATGTTTTTGAACATTAACAGACGAACAACACCAGCCGAAACATGTTTTGCAAATAGATCTCAGTCACTTTTTCAGATGTTAGCACTGGCAAGTCACATAAATAACTATGGCTTAAAGCCAATTAAATTGACAGAAGCATTAATTTCCAGTGTTTTCCTCTGCCTCTCAAGCATCACTTCATTATGAAATGATAACGTTTTGCTTCAATATTATGCATCGCGAGTCCAAATCATTGCTTTATCTGAAAGTACTACATTTGCATGGAGCGTGCGGTGAATTTGTGACGAAGCCGGAGAAAGAAGGACCGATGCGTACACTCCGTGCACCACGCGACTGGGCTTAATCTGCAATATGTTCCTAACGTTCAAGTGAATGACTAGGGAAAGGTGGGGGAAAAAAAATGGAATCGGCTAATACACGACGTGCCAGATGATTTCCATAAAAATAAATAAATGCCGTCGTCAGAAAAAAAAAAAAAACAAGAATTTGAATTATTGAGCACAGATTAGCTTATCTCCAATTTGGCAAACATAAAGTAGCAACAACATTGTGCAGTCTGTTTGTTTTGGAAGTCAATTCAATTTACGACGCTCCTCATCAAACATTGCGCCAAATGCTTTATAAGACACTTTGAATTGCTCACTAGACTCATAATTTGAGTAGGTTGTCAGTTATAAACATATAAAGCGAAGCAGGGTATGCATGAAAATGCTGAAATAACACATTCTGATTCTGCTGTCGGTTCACAAAAATGTGCTTTCTCAGCTTTTACGGCCAAAGTCTTCAGCTTATACAGTAGTCTTTGTTTATTGTTATTCTCATTCTGAACCCATGTAGGTGGGTGCTGCGTTCTCTTTCACATCCTTAGTTCTTTAATCTTTTTAATCTGGCTTTATAAAACCTGATTTCATTAAACCCCAGATCTAAAACATACCTGGGTCACAAACAGTTGGAAAAACAAACAATTTATCAAACTCTTAAAGTGCTCCCCGTGTCTAGGGTAAAGGATGAGTTTGTGTTTCCCTTACTGTGCATTTCTTTATTGAGGTTTTGGTAATATAATTTAAACATAGATATTGCAAACTCATTTTCAACATGTTCTCTGCTACATTCAGTTAATAAAATTGCACATATTTTGGAACAAGATTCATGGTTCCCCAATATGTTCAGGAATTTTTGGCCTTAAAGGCATGGGCTGTATGCACATTGCTCAGGACTGGTACCTATTAAAGCCACTGGGTAAAACCTGTTTGTTCAGGTATTACTGCTTATCAAGGAAACCAACTGACACTTCCAATGTTGTTTTTGGTGACAGACCAGAAGGTAAATATTGTGTTCACAGTGAGGTAATGGGAGTCAGAGGTACAGCATTTCTTTGTTTAAATATGTCACAATGCACTCCACCTGGTACATAAACTGGTATCCTTCTGGTTAAATGTGTGTGTGTGTCACTATGATATGACTGTGGGAAAGTGAAGTTTGACCATTCCTGGTCACATCTACCCCGCAAGATGGACAGCTGCATCAAGGAGTACCCAGTAAATAGTCCACATGTGCAAACAATCATGTGCTAAAGAAGAAGGTAATAAACCAAAGATACACAGCAGCAAAGGGGTGGAAGTGATATGTGTTTAGTGGGTGGTTTGGACACTATGTTGTGGCAATTTTCATTTAGATTTTGGATTTCTGGCTCCTGTGTTCATGGTGTTCCTCTCCTTTTTTGTAGATACCGTACTGAATTTTTTATACAGCAATGCCTCAGTATCGCAACTCTCTATATCAGAATTTTTGCTATAATGGCTCCCAAAAACTAATGCCTATGTATGGGTATCCAGATGGAAACTTTTGCTATAAGGAATTTTTATCTTAAGCTTACCCATGATTTAAAAAAATTAAAACAAATTAAAATCAAAATATATTTTTAAAAATCTACAAATAAATACCGCACAGTGTACTGTAATAAAATAACGCTGTGCATTATAATAAACTCTATTGTATTCTGTTACAAGCTTATCTGAAGTCAGATGTGTGCGTACACGGGTGTTATCAGCTGTTTCTGCCTGTTTTGTTTAGTCTGAACGCATCTGTGCCGCATCATCATCTTTATTGCTTATTTAATTTTTCAAAAAATAAACCTATTTATATAAATGCGGGTTGCTGTGTGAAACAAAGCGAAAGAGGCGGGTTACTTTGACACACATCTTTATTCCCTTTATTCAAAATGTCATAAGACTGAACCCGGGCTGTGAAACCCACCATGCGCCCTTTTATCTCCCGTGTGTAATGCAGTGACTAACATGTGAAATGTCCTGTACTGTACACACTGCACCACGCAATATAAATATGCTAATTTATGACATCATTAACTGTTTTCCAATTAAGTAATGTGTTCACAGTGTTTATCATGCCGGTGTCATGAGTTCATAGTTATATAGGTGTTTTCCGATGGGCTGAGAGCACATTAGTTATTCATTTTCCCCCATGTAAAGAAACGTGAAATAGACACTCACAAAAATTTGATAGCCTACGAGTTTTCAGGAACAGATTAGTTTTGGATACCGAGGGATTGCTGTACTTAGTTTTGAAATATAGAAAATAGAAATAAAAGGAGCAAATTCTCCCACCATTGTGCCTCGCCTAGTCACTCCCTAGACCCGTCACACCCTGGCGAGCCACAATGAGATGCTCTCAGGTTCAGATAATAGAATGTTCGTGTTTTTTCCAACTATTGACTATAGTAGAAGTAGGATGTAACTCAGCACGTGGAACCAGTGCTACAGTCCAGTTGCAGTACCCTCATGAAGGCCACTTACCTGCCACTAAAAAAGTTTTACTGTATAAATGGGCAAAATGGGTCATACAGTGTAAATAATCACACAAAGATGTCAGTACATTATTGGTTGAATTATAATCTGTTGGTGTTTACAATAAACACTCATCTGCTTTCTTGTAATTGGTATACAAAAATGAGTATGCAAATAAATAAATAATAGATTAAAAGCTGTAATAAGCCGAAATGAGCAACAGAGTCACACTAAGCGGCAAAACCCTGTTTCAGACCGAGGGGCCAGCAGCACGGGCTGCTGGGTGAGAACTATCACAGCAAAGGTGGCAAATCCTTTTCACACGGACCTGTTTTTTTACGGAAAGACGGACGGAGTCATAGGCGTTCATGAGAAATCTTGATCTTTTTCACGCCCGCTCCCAGCCTCCAAAATGAAAAATAACAAGGTCTAGATTGGCATGCATGTTGTATCTATGCTTTTGTACACCCAGTGCCTCCTGATATCCTTTTTAACATCCCTTTTTTTATTGATGGAGCAACTTGAAAGGCCGTTCTCATTATGGTCCCAGCTTTAATCGCTGGAGTGTAACACAGAGCCCAAATAAATCATGCGATGAAAGGTTATGTGGCGAAACAAGTAATTTGGCAACAAATCCTTCATACAGCACTACTGCACGTCACCAGAGAAATTTAAATCATATTAATTAAAAAAAGGGAAATATTCCTGCAGTCTCTTCTCTTTGCTCCTTCAGCTCCATAACTGATCATTATGTTTTTTTTTTTTTCCCGGGGGGGGGGGGGGGAATCGTTCCTGTTTTTTTTTTACTCTTTTTTCTGCCCTATTAACATTGAATTAGTTCTGGCTGAATGCAATACATTTTATGTGTCGAATCTTGAATTTGGTAAATATCCGCAACTATCTATTTTTGGTAACTGCTTTAGTAACAGTTAGCATCAGCTGCAAATAATTCATGTAATTATTAGTAATTGTTAAGCAAAATAGGTCCCGCCAATATATTCCAGTAACTCCGTTTGGTATTTTAATGAACATGCTCTGGTTTGGTAGCGAACGGTGCTCTAATGATGCTGTTTTGTATTTAAATATAAAGTACAGGCATGACACACGGACCCAAGTCGCACTGTTGCCTCACAGCACCCGGGCAGATGGGTTTGATTCTGGCTCAGCCTGTATGTATTTTTTCGTGTTCTTCCCATGTCTGCATGGGCTTTCTCCCGATGTTCTGGTTTCCGCCCACAGTCCAAAGTCGTGTATTCCAGGTTAATTGGTCGCTTCGAATCGCCTGCGCTGTGTGTGACTGTTTCCATGACTAGCATTCCACCAAGGGTGTTGCTTCACAGCTGCTGTGATTCTGGGATAGGCTCTGGCCTGCTTTGACCCTGACCAGGATAAAATTAAGGATGGATATGTAGATAGGGAATAAAGTTGTATATTCACATATTTCCTTTTTTGGCAATTATGACAAAAATATTTATGGAAGCAAAACAATCACTCTTGGGTTGAATGAGTTTTAAATGCCAGTGTTTAGCATTTCTGGCAAAATTTTTATTCTTATGGTGATATCATTTTAAGGCAATCAGAAGCTCTACATTTCTCTACACAGAAATCCCTTCTCTGACACACATTTAAGTCATTTTCTTGCTGTGGTTAGAAAGAGGTTTAAAAAAATGATAATCTGATCTTCCCACCAAAACGATCAGTGCAGAACAAGGTCAGCGATGCCAAGACGTTGAAAGGAGCCCTTTCTGAATGGAACGATCACTGATGGCCTGGTTCAAAACCTTCTGTTGTCACTTTCCTCAGAATATAGTCTGTGTCACCCTATGACTTTACGCAATGCTCTGGTAAGGTTCTCAGAAAATCCAGTCAGCTGCTTCACTTTTCTTTACTCACCGACCATGGGAACAAAGAGGTTTAAGGAGCTGCTGTCTCCTCTTGCTGTTGTCATTGTTGTCGCAAAGTGTTAATTCTGGGAACTGGTAACATATCTGTGGCGGAGGATTTTAAATTGGTCTGCAGCGCTGGACGACCGAAACCCAGAACCTGCAATTCACACCTCATGCTAAGTGCTGTCATTCAGTTCCACCTGACTGAACCCATTATATGTGGGATGGAACACATTAGAACACTGCTCCCCACTCCTTTTCATACTGATTCACAAATAGATTTCTCAAATACTCCTCTGTAATGTTCAAACAAATTCACTGTCTCCTGAATTTGTTCAGTATTATTGAACTTGTCTCTCTGTTATCCTTTGCCACTTCACAGTTGTGATATTTTAATCATTTGGACCCATGCGATGGAAAGTGCCAGGTGACTCAGGGGCATGATCATAAAACATTTACAGTACTTCCACCTTATGGTTATTTCTTCCCCTGGCTTGGAAAAAAAACCCAGGGAAATACGTTACTCTCTTGTAAATATTTAATGTGGGTAATTTAAGCATCTCCACTGGGCAATAAGTTTCCTCTGCCGCTCCCATTCTTTGACTTTTTTATTATTATTTCTTTTATTTTGCTTCACTTTCATATACCTGCGTTGTGCTTTCCATTAGAACATTTTGATAAGTGCTGTTTTAAGGAAAACCTTGTAAAATATTGTAAAACTTATGGGATCTTGCCAGCTTCTGTAAAATATTGTAGAAGCAGCTTTAAGGTGTATACTTGTCAGCAGTTACATCTGCTGAGATAGAGGTATTTGCAGAGAAAATAAATCAGAAAATATCTTGTATGTACATCTGGTTAAGATCACCTTTTAGTGAACTTCTGACTACGTTCTAGGCGAAGTTCTGAAATATTAGTCTGAAAGTTGAGCCCTATGACTGTAACCTGGACAAAATAACTCCGTCTACGATATAATACAAACAAAAGTAGGTTCCGTGTGAAAGTAAGTTATGTCTGAAGAGGGATGTCGTACATTTTGGGCCTTACAGGGATACACCGACTCTTATCGAAACAACGGACAAAATACCTTTATAGCCACTTCTATTCACTTTTGGCCGCTTGAAGTTATTCGTTATTCTCCTTTGTAATTCCAAACAATAAATCTGTTGGGTAGAAAGAAAGAAAGAAAAAAATCACCTGGTCATATGGTCATAGGTCATTTGTGCTTCCTGAAATTTTGCTCCAGCTTAACAGAGGACGCCACAAAAAAGCCCCTTAACATTGCGAGCAAGCAGTCGGCATGTCCCTGTAGGGCCCAAAATGTACGACGTCCCTAGTCAGACATAAGCAGGAACACAGTTTTAATAATCTTGTTCTTTTGTGTTGAATGATATTGGACACGCTGAAAAGGGAGAGGACCATTAACAGTGATTTAAAAAGGGGTTCCCCAATAATTTTCCTCAATGTCTGTGTTTATCGGGCCAGTGTTTAAGTAGGATCTTTCCACCAACTCTTATCTTGTGGGACAACATCATCATCAAAGTGGGTACACAGATGTTCTCCATCTCCCAGCTTCCCTGCACCTCCCCTCCGACGACTTCTCCAAAAGTGGATTTTCCCCCTCCTTTTTTAAATGCAGCCCAATCTCAGAATGCCCTAGTCAGAATACGTCCCCAAATTTTGAGCGTCATTGCACTCTCGTGACACCTTATGACCTCCATCTCCTTCCGAAGCCAAATTATTCTATCTCGAATAAGAAGAGCACCTCCAGAGACAGCTATTCTGCAGTTAATGGTTCCTTTTTACTTGCACACTTATTTTGAATTATACGGACCAAATTAAAACCCAGAGATTTACTGTATTATTAGAACTTTTTTTTACAAAGATGCGTTTAACAAAGAAAAGACAATATCTTTAGAAATCGTATCCCTTTTTGGTAACTTTCTCGGAATTCGGGGGGTGGGTGATGGTCCAGTCCATAGGGTGTAAAACAGGGTATATTGTGGATGGCACACCAGTCATACACAAACCTTCATTCACACAGTCACTATTAGCAATATAAAATCACCAGTTATCCACAAACAAATGGTTTTAGGTTATGGGAGAAAATTGCAGGACCTGGATGAAGCCCATGAGAACACAGGGAGAACATGAAAATCCACCCAGAATGAGTCATCCCGAAAGTCAAGTGTGAACCTGCAGACCAGGGGCTATGAAGCACCAGCTCTAAATACAGCACCGCTGTGCTGTCTTCCAGTTCCTGTGGAATTGTAATATATTTCAGTTCTGATCAGCAATGAAGTAGAAATGCTGATCGTACTGATTTTCAGCAGTATTAAGCTTAATGTGTTAAACCCCAGTGGGATAGACCGAAATACTCAGGAAGGGTGAAAAGCCACTGGCACTTGAACTGTGAGAGGTTTATTCTCTCCTCGTGGGTTGGAATTTTCAGTTTTCTCCTACTCAGCTGTTGGTTAGCTTAGAAGATATTGTTTCTAATATTACATTTGCTCGCATTTACATTTGATTTAGTCATTTGTGCTCGGTTGTTCAGCAATTTGAAGACGAAGATTAAAAATAAATAAAATACCAGTGACAGGCAAATTTACCTTGATAGAAAAGCATATTTAACAAATTTAAGTGCAACACACCACCGGCCACGTCGTAAACAAAATGGAGAGTAGACAGGAGGCGGAAAGGTCTATATGAGGACCTGGACCACATGTGATGGATGGGTCTTCAACACAGGCCTTCCAGCAAACCCTGCAGATGGAAGGAATAAGTGCACTAAGGTAAGTTTCGATAACCAGCTCTAAGTGATGGTGGTTTTTCTTTCCTGGCAAAGTACTGATGATACTGAAACAGACGCATTTGTTTGTTTATTTGTTTAAAATATAAGCACTTGGTTGCTGACAGTTCTGTCATGGTGGAATGTGCATCAGTCACGCGCTGAATCTATAGCTTTTGTTAAATGAAGCAAAAATAACAATTCACGTATGATCACACACAAAAAAAAACAATCTGGTCAACTTTGCTTGTTGATGTTTATGAGAAAAAAAAAGTATGAAAAAATTCCTTAACAAAAAAAACTATTAAAATCTGTATTATCATCTCCCTTCCATATTCAGAGATTTCATATTTATCCATGGAAAAATGTTTTATAATAACCTACCGATTATACCATAATGGCTTAATGTTTGGTGGAAAACAGTATAATAATAGAACCGATAATGAATTGAATATTTTGTAGACTGCTTTCTGTTCTTCCGGGAATTTAATCAGGTTTACATTAAAAAGGCCCATATTTCACCGAAAGTAATTTTGAAACATCTCATGTATCGGTTAATACATATTGAGTTTCTATTCTATGTCCTGAAACAGGATTTTTCTGCTGTACTTATGGGTGAGGAGCTTAAATGCACACATGTATCAGTACCAAGCTATATAAATGGATAAAGTTGTAAGCACCTTTGGGTAAAAGCATCTGCCAAACAACAAAACGCAGTGCAGACCAGGCTGTTGCACGTAAAGTGTGACTTAGTACCACAACAGCAAGTATTAGAATGTTATGAACATGTGGAGAGTTGGAATCTCTGTTTAAATTAAGAATAAAGCTCAGATTTTTTTTTTATTTGTGAAAAAAAAATAATGAGGATAAAAGCCAAATACATGTTTTGCCAAATACATGCATGCTAAACATACAAATACATGTTTTAATAAATAAAAGAGTTTTACTGTGCTGGATAGCTATCTAAAATAACTAACTAAACAAACAAACAAACAAACAAACAAACAAATATCCATGCATCAATTTTTATATATAGTTTGTTTACTTATTTATTATCCCTATTATTTCTATCCCGCTATATATTTACAGGGACTTTGCTGTCAGATATGGGACTTTAGTATTGGACGGCACAAATTAAACAAATAGCTAACTGGTTGCCCCTAACAGCAAAACTCTCAGTGGGTTTGTGTGGAGTCACATTGCCCAAGACTGCTGAGGTCCCTGTCTTTTTTTTTCATAAATTTCACAATATTCCAGGTCTAACCTAGAATGCCATATAGAACACTTTTTTAATCGAAGGAGACATTCAAAGAAACCTGGAGATCTCATCAAGACTTTTTCTTTGGCATCCTGTTGCTCTCAACCCAGATCTTTCTCAAATATTAGTCTAGAAGTGGTTGTCTCAAGAGTTGCTGTGTATGTCACATTTATGTTCAGACTAAATTTTGATAAGCTTCAAAAGCACAAGAATTAAGCTTGGCTCACCCAAAACACACTTCTACAAATATCTTCAATCTCGGAGGAGGAGGATAGACTCTGGCCAGAATTAACTAAAGTGGAAGAACGAGTCATACAGAGGCTTCATTCCTATGTTTTATTCCATTTTAACAAGCATTGGCAATAATTCCTATGGTGCTTTATTATGGGAACGTAACACTGAAGTGACATTCAGCGATCATAAACAGTCAGATTTTTATTCCCCAGCCAGCACCTCCCTGTACGTCTAGGAGGAAAACTTCAAGTTCATTCACAGAATCTACTTTTCCCCAGCACATCTTCACAGCATCTTCCCAGGGACACCGCAGAGCTGTGCTTTAAATGTAAAACCATCCCAGTCTCTTTGATACATCTATTCCATGAATGTGGTAAGACATGAGTTTACTGGAAAGAAGTTCACTCGACCACTAAAAAACCCTTTAACATACAGTTTGATTTCTTCCCATCTATCCAACCAAAATTCTCTTTTTGATGTAGTCATAGAATGTAAGCTGTTTACACTGGCATAGTTTGCAAGGAAATGTATTTTAATGCTTTGGTCTACGCTTGAAGCTCCCTCTTTAAATATGTGGTTGTCCAAAGGGTTTCATTTTTTCCCCAGCTCAAAGACTTAACATTTGATCTGTCTGCACAGTGATTCAAGGTAATTTTGGGAAGTATGTACACCCTACTGGAACTTACATAGGTGTAATATACTGCAACCACTTGATCCTCAGGCCCCGATCAATATAGATGGACACGCGGTGTCTCAATACACCGTCTCTACCTGCATGTAGCTGTGACCTAATGCTGCTCGTAAATTTAATCTAAAAGACAAAATGCATTTTAAAATACACTGTCGTCTTGCGCGAGCGATCTCTGCGTGGTCACGCTCTACTTTTCACCGCACCGGTGGCCGGTTTCTTCCATTTTATCAGCAAAATTTTAATTTGCTTTCCGTGGGGTGTGATGTTGCCTGCGCAGCCATTTCAATGAAGCCATTTAATCAAAACCGGCATGGAAAGTCAATCTCGCAAAAATTGGGATCACAAATCTTTAATTAACTACAACAACAACATTTTCCATTTCCCCTACTTAAGTATGCAAGTTTCCCTTTAACTCTCTATTATGGGTCGGCTGACAAATGTCTAATTCAGACTCATGGCTGGGAGTGTGTTCTACTTGATCTGTCTAGCTGGTTGTTAATATGCTTATTTAATGTATAAATTACCAGGCAGACACACTATGGGCAAAGAACAGTTTACAGCCTTAGAGCTATTCAGATAAGCCATTGTCTCAATTATTTTATTTACCATTCTTAAAGTAATGGCATTAAATTGCTGTTGTTAGATGTCTGCACTGCTGGTTTAATAAAACAACTTATTTAAATAATGTTTGTAGAACAGAACCTAGCATTATTCTTATTCTCAGATCTCGGATATATATTGACGTGCTCGCATTCATTAAAATAATTCCATTTGTATTTAACCTGCATCTCGCCGTCCTCGAATGTGTATTTTGAACGTCAGCCGCACACCCGTGGCTGCGTTTCGAATGCACATTTTTTAAATACATTTCCCATTAAATTACAGTACCACACATTTCCAGTCAGCACGGAGACCCTGCCTGCACATCACTCGTACCCAGAATGCTAAGTGGGTATGACATGCAGCTTTGATTGTGAATAATTTGGCGAAGGCTCCGAGGTCACTCGACCGAAAAGGACCCAGTTCCTCTCTAGTACATCCCTGCACATACGCACACCCTGACGGAAGGCTGGCAGCGTGGAAGACAGGTGTCACGATCATGGTTGAGATACCCACGCTGCACTCCGTGCCTTCCGGGGGCACCTGTGATACCACTCGCCTGCATTACAATGATGCAGTTCCGTTAAATGAACGAGACCTTTTCAGGGAGTAAGAGTCCTTGTGTAGGTCATACCACCCATGTCAACAACATATGCTGAGGTTTATAAATAATACCATCAGTTAATGTAGCTTATAACATTTACCCACTTCAGTATTGTATCTAAGTAAAATGTTATACATATTTATATCTTGCTAGGAAACCACTTTGTTTCACTGTGAATTGTTTGGAAGGGTTTAGCTTGACTCAAGGCCTTTTTTATTTTTGATTTCTTTTATTTTTCCACAATTTCTACAATAATCACAATGTGCTGCAATCATAGTAAATGCTTCTTACTTAACCCCCTACCCATACCCATACCTACCCCTCTTATACCCCCGTCCAACCCACCTGGAACTAAAAAAAGTAAGAAACTAACTAAATAAATAAAAGAACAAACAGACAAAGAAATTAATTTTAAAAATTACACATACAAAAATCTTTAGAAGATTTTTCATAAACGTTATTTTGTCTTTCCAAATGTGCAAACTCCTCAGAGCAAGCGTTTTTCAACCATGCGGAGACAGTTTTTACACAGAAAACCTTCAGTTGCTCTCAAAGAATCTATTCATTTCAGAAGTGATGATTAAGTAATAATCCTCTAAGGTCAGCATTTGTTCAGTAATGTTGGGAAGAAACGATGGGTCAAAGCCAGCAGGAAGGTTGATTTTTGCTAAGGCAACTTCTTCTTTTGTTTGGTAGTACAATAAAATGCTAGCCCCCCCAATGAGGCTGAGCTTGTCTTCACAATGTTAATATTTTAGTTTTGCCTCATTAAAATGGCAACAGCTTTGGTGCTGGAACCATCTTCTGAAGCGGCCACTGGCTTGTACCTTTTGTTTTGCAGTCTCGATACATCTGTTGGTTTAAGGCGAGTCTCCTGTAGCAAAGAAATAACAACTTCTTCCCTGTGCAGAAAGTCCAGGGCCTTGAGAAATTAATTCCTTGAACATTGGTTGTAATAACAGTGAGCTTTGCATTATCAGTGCAGGTAGAACACGAACATGTGGGAATTCACTCATTCTTGACAGTCAGATTGAAATAATAAGACAAATAGAAAACAATTACTGCTGTGGGAAAAAAAAAAAACATTATCAGTGCTACCTATTGTAACATAAAACTCTAGTCCTTGGCAGGTTTTACATTCTATTCCAATCGCTCCCCTCCCTCTCCTCCTGGTTACCCACATCTGTGGGAACTGTGATGTGATACCCAATGCTGAACTTGACCCCTGCCCCCCACTGGGACTTTCCCCACCCTCTACTATTACCCTTCAATGTAGCTATGGTAAAAACAAAGCAAGGAATGGGTATGGACAGATACATTGCAGTCAACCAACCGTAATTATCCATAAGAGTTGCTTGACTCCTGTCCTTGAGGTCTCACAGATTCTGCGGAGTATAAAGAGAGGAGGCTTGGGTGCAAATTACTGAATTTGAGCAGTTTATGTCAACTGAGAGAAAGCTGAAGTGTGCTGTCTCGTAGAAGAAACAAATGAAACAAAGAACTTCCATCAAATGCTAAGCAACCAAACGGTATCTTAGTTTCTGATGCTATAACCCTTTGTTCTAAACACATCCAAAGCTAAGCCGTGTGCAACAGATCACAGATCAGTGTGTTAAAAAAAACAAAAAATCAAGTTTCTTCTCATGATTAATTGTCATATACAACACAGTGCCTCTGGAACATTGCTGAGTCTGAGCTCATATGTCAGAAGGCTGATGCCGAACATTCATCATGTCCATGGGGTCAAGAACAACGCTACTGTTTAATGGCGGCAGTGTATTCCTTAATGGCATCTCATGAGTCTCCAACATGGTGTCTTAATGTGAGATTTAAGCAACTGCAGCGCATTCTCCGCTCCTGTTTTGCATAATAAATATTTGTGCCCATTAGTATGTTTTTTAAAGTCTATTTTCTTTTTATGGTGATACATTTTTTTACATAAGGAGCAACGTGAGCGAGGGAGGCTGTGGTATCATAGCACCAGGGCTGTTTGAACATGCATTCAAATCTATTTTGGTCTGTGTTTAGTTTTTACATTCTCCTTCGTACAGGTTTCATCCGGCTGCTTCGGTTTCCTCCCACAATCCAAAGACGTGTTTCAGGTTATTTAATCAATGTAAAGTGTGTGTGTTCTAATCCAATTCAGTCTCTGTGGAGTTTGCATGTTCTCCCATGGTTCCTTCCACAGTTAGAAGACATATTTTTCAGGTTAACCGATCACTGTAAACTGCTTGTGTGTGACTGTGCAGTTTGCATACGTGTGAATATGTGTGTGTGGGAGGGGGGTACCCTGTGATGGACTGGCATACCATCCAAGGTACTGTCTCCTAGTCTTGTAGCCACTGACTCCAGGATAAGCTCCAAACCACCATGACCTTCACAATTATAGGTGGTTATGAATGATGGATGGATGGATGAATGGATGGATGGATGGATGGATGGATGGATGGATGGATGGATGGATGGATGGATGGATGGATGGATGGATGGATGGACTGTTGCTGATATAAATGTACAAATCAGGTACAAATTCACATGTAGCCTAAGTCAGTGCTTGAGGTGAGTCTACTTCTAGATCCATGTCCATGCAGCCTTAAGAACACTACGGACTCAGTCACTGAATTTGCAATAAGAGCATTATTTCTCCGTGGAGATCATGGCAGGAATAACTAAGTCTGTCAGGCTGAATGCAGAGAGATCAGTGGAACTGCTATGTTATGTTATTAAACGGATGAATGGATGGACAGTTGTGTCAACACATACCCTGCATATGGAAGAATGGAGAGGAGGGTGAGCTTTGCCACTTTATGGGTTATATTGTACAGCTGCCTGTGCACAGCTTTTTCTTGGGCCCTCATTTTGCTTTACAGCTGCATTTTGGGGAAAACAAATCAATCAGCCGTAGCTAAATGTGCACGCACCATGTTATGGACCTGCCATCTTTGCTGAATTACAATGTGCAGTGATGATGCTGTTCTATACAGAGGATGCTGTTATGAAGTTCAGGCTTCACTTCAAAATGCCAGCAGGTAAAAACCGTGTGAGCCTTGTGACACCTTGAGTTTATGAACACATAGATCCTGGAAAGTGGTGCATATTGTATTCCTTGTGAGGGATGAAGGTAACCTTTCCAGCTGTCATCTGCGGCACAGAGAAGACACAGAGATTAATGTAAAAATAGTCTTCGCTTGGAAAGTAAGTGTAGCTAACTGTGCTGCAGTCACTGAGAACAGCTTTGTTCAAATGGCTGCGAGAGTAGTTCTGCTCTGCAAGAAATAAAACATTGTGACCAGAAACATTAATATTTGAGGGAGAGGAAAGAAGAGAGTTTTGTTACACAAAAAAAGCACACAAAGCTCTCAATATAATATCTTGCGGGTGCTCTCTCAGAAGGTAACCATGGAATGCCTAAACCAATTTAAAATAAAGGCTCGTGTTTGTTGGTGAAAAAAGCTTTGACAGTACATTAGAGTAGAATTATTTGCGTGCCGTTTGACAGATCCTCACTCGCAGTGAGCGAAATCATAAAATTGAATCCTTCACTGACAATACATGCGAAGCCATCTTCCACGGCAGCTCCCTTAATGAATTGTTAATAGTTCCACAGACAACTGCACAGGGTCAAATAAATGGTTTTTGTATAAAATATGAGGGTCTTCCTTGAACTGCTGAAGGATATAAAATGCACAATAAAATTCAGATACCAACTCTTGTCAGGGTGATTTAGGATAAAAGAAAAACTTTAACAGCGGAATCCACCATCTTTGTTGCCTAGACTGCTGTGCATGTAAGGACCCAAATTACTGACTTTTTTAAAAGTTAAAAAGAGAGAAAAAATCTTGGTCTGTGTGCCCAAAATTCTCATGAAGAGATAATGTTTGTTCATTCGTTTCTTTCAATTTTATTCATGTGTATGTATACGCTTTTAAAACATTGATTTGGTTTAATCGATTAATGTATATTTACTAATAAAAATGCGTATAGTTTCTCTGCATGCATTTGCGTGCTGGAGCCCATTCTAACTCCTTTTCAGAATCTCTACCAGAACGTACAGTGTGTGCAGTGCATTTTAATGTAAATGGTTTTTACAGCCCCTTGAAAATGCAATTCTACATGGCAAATAAGTTGTCTCTTGATCTATTAACAAATTTAGATATCTCAAAATTATTTCTGACATCCGGTCTGACACCAGGTGAATGTACACCCATCTCTTAATATCCAAACTCTCTATATCCAAATTTTCACATTAGCAGCTCAGAGGAGGAGGAAAATTAATACCTCTATATTGGTATTAGATGAAAAATTTTGGTATAACAAATTTTTATCTGACGCTTATCCATAATAAAAAATCAAAAACCCAAATAAAAATGAAAAAAAAATCAAAGAATGCAAAAATACTGTCCAATAGTGTACATTGTACTGTAATAAATTAATACTGTATCTACTGTAATAAACTCTATTGTGTTCTGTTACAAGTTTATCCAAAGCGAGACATGCTGCACAGGTGTTGTTAGCTGTTTCCACCTCATTTGCTCTGTCTGAATTTGTTTATACCCTTTCACCACATTTATTCTGCCTTTCATTATTATTATGTTTAAAAAATATATATTATGCTGAAATCATGACTTGAAACTTGTAAGATTGGAAGTTACTGGCTGTGGACAACAACAACAACAAAACTAAAACTAATAATAATAATAATAATAATAATAATAATAATAATAAAATCACCTCTTTGTTTGGAATGAATCTGAGCAATGAGTGACTCAGATAAACATGTGTAGGGTTAGTTTGAGGTGACCTTTAGCTGAATAGAATTTTCAATTTTAGTGTAGCTAAAGTAACAGTGTATCAGCAATACTCACTGCGAGTTAGGAGTCTGATCGCTGTCAGGAAATTTGTTCTGTTTGGTGACTTGCAGAAATTCACTCCCATAACCAAGCTATAGTAGCTGTACTCCTTACAGTATGTTAGTTACAACATTTTTTATTCAAAAAGTTTTATTTAAAGTGACATGCACCACAGTTATCCTATCCTAGCAACAGTATTTTTCCTGACTGCCAAATATACTTTACACTTTCATGTTTATGTTTGTCAACAATTTTAAATGGAAGCCTTGTGATATTCTGCAGAACAAAATGTGACGGCTTGAAATTCTGATCTTTTGACTGAACTCTCAATTTGATTCATAACCTGGCCTGACTTTAGACAGACTCTAATGAGATGTGGTAATGGGTTTGTCGAGGGAATGAAGGCTGGACACCTGGTCATTTAGAACAATTTTTGTCAGCTGGTCTGAAAGGTCCTGTCAGGTGTAGAAGTCAGCGAGATGACAAGCACAGCTAGTCTCTATGTACTCTCGAAATTGGTGTCCAAGTGCTGTGAGCGTAATGTTTGAATATCCCTTCAATGGTTGCCGTACTAATGTCCATGGAAAACACCAAGGTTAATCCAATAGCCTGTGAAGAACACTTTCAATTAGAACAGAAGGTCTTTAAACTGCGCTCTTAAATGCCGACGGCAGATGGTGTGATGGTGAAAGAATGGTTCTTGTGACCAGCCAACAGCGTCAAAAGAATGAGATAAATTGTTGAAACTATTTCTGGACCCTAGGAAAGTGAGTGCAAATTGTCTCATTGCGCAGTTGTTTCTACAGGAGAGAAGTGTACGGAAGCTGATTCGATTTGCCAAGGGAATGCACATAGGAAACAGTGAAGTCGACGCTTTGTCTTTGAACGTATGGTTTTCCTCTATACCTGTGCATATTTTTAATGCTAAGTAAACATATCAAATTTAGAGCCACTTTATGAAAAAAATCACATCGAGAACATTTGCTGGATACAAGTGCAAACTCCAGGTCTGAAGACTGAAACATCAGCTATTCATCAACTTTTTTGTTTAGTTTATAATTCTGCATTTTTTTTTCCATTTAGATAACAGAAACAAAACTCCATACCTTACAGTAATAGAAAATAAAATAACACAAGGCCTTGAATAAATCATACATATTAAATTAATTTTTTGCACAAAAAGGGAAGGTTACAAATAACCTTGCTGCTGCTGCACAGGCCTATGTGTTTTGAGGGGCGCACCTCCTCGTAGTCTTCGCCCCCAGCAGCCAAGCTATGTCTCCTGGACCCCAGGGGTTCTTTTTTCCAGTTACATTCCTGTTCTATCAGTACGTAACTATAGGCACAACAGCTACAAGCCCCCAGCCACTGCCGTGTCAAGGCATTTAATGAGGGCACAAACCATTCCTTATTGTTCTTCCTGACACCCCTGTCACTTCCCTGCTGTTTTCCTTTTTTAAGTTCCTCATCATAGACAGCAGATTATCTAGCTATGACTCCCCTTGGCGTTGACTAGTGTTCCACTGTGGGAAATGTACAATGGTGACTGATAATAGTCACTGAGACTGATAATTTTTTAAACATCAGGAAAACATAGCATCTTGCAAATATGGCGTTGAACTGAAAAGTCCTTTTGGAAGGCTTAGTTGTAACTAAGTAGCTACTCACTAATAACTAGGCACTGAACAGATAAATAAAGAAAGAAAAAGCACACAAATGCAAACAAACAAACAAACAAACAAACAAGCATACAGATATAATCCTTAACCACAACTTCTGCTCTATGTTGTGGTGGTCCAGACTCTATCCTGGAAGAATTAGGTGTTAGTCTTAGAAACTGTGCCCTGGGTGGAATGCTGTGGATGCCACCCCCAAATAGATAGATAGATAGATAGATAGATAGATAGATAGATAGATAGATAGTGATGTATTTAAGTTTGGTACAGCTTTCGTTTGTTGTTTTTTAGTAGATTGTGGCTGATAGATGGCATGGAAAGATGCATTTTTGAAAGATGTGCAGTTAAACACTGAAACAATGCAATTATATTTTAACAGTGCCATTTGTGATTTTTGTGTTACATTATCATTTGTAGGAAAAAATATGACTGATATCACAGATTCCTTTCAAAAGCAAGTTCTAAATCAGCAAACATGATATCCCTGCTACTTAAATACGAGTTAAATCAGTTTTGAAGCATATTTTTTTTCCCAATTAGATTTCATAAAATGAGGACTGTAATATAAACATTCTATGTATTCTATTTGTTTTCGTGATAGCTTATTCTCCTTGGTGATAAATCAAATCAAGTTGTAGCATCTGTGTGATTTAACACCATCATAGCTCTTTATTTCTGTTTTTCTTACCCATTAATAAGCTCACATACTCTGGTGAGAACAATACGATCGTGGATATTCATTTTCTGGAATAAAAAAAAACAAAAATGATGCAACTAAATTTAATTTTCTACTTTGCGTACTCCCCATAGATAGACTTAGTATAGAACATAGCAGTAAACAACATCACCCGCTACCCTCTGAAGAAAACAGCTTTCCAAAACGATGCGTTTGTCTTTGTGTATGTTTATGTTTTTGTGTGGGGGTGTATGTGTGTGTTTGTTTAATATTCCAATAAATTAAAAGCAATAAAGGTGTGCTTTGAAGAAAGCTCTTCAATATACCTCTTTGGTGTATGATAATAACTAGGCATCCCCTCCTCCCAAGTTTGGCCCATAGGGGCACAGCTTTGGGTTCTATGATGAAGAAGGCAGCCCTCTCTGCCATATCTCATTACTGTGATCGTCAGCTCTGTCCATCATGCCACCTCCGCGCCGCACCAGGGCCCTCGCTGGGGACGGCCCTGCTGTTTATGTGGAAACTACCTCTCACCTCTTCACTTTCCCATGAGTCTGCACTTTGCTTATGAAATGCTAAAGGTTATAAGATGAGAACAAAAGTTTCCAGGAGATGGAGGCCACAGTCGTAACTGCGTCCAGCTGCTGTGAGTAGGTTCGCATTTACCCCAAGGTACAGAGAGACAGATCTGAGGAAAAGTAGAAAATAATATATATCAAAGACTCCCTAAAGATCTCAGTGGACTCACCCCTCGCCTCCCCTATTGCCGTCGGCCGGGAAACGGCCTCAAAATGATCCATGATTGTGACTAGCAATTAGCAACAAGGTACTTCAAAGCCCACCCACCCAGACATTCCAACATGGGAAACAAATGCATTTGGGCGTGATGAATTTGGGATGGGAGGGAGGGTACGTTCACATTACCCGTCAAGCCTCTACCTGTAGGATCCTCTCACTTGCCCAGAGCAGAGCGATTAATCACGGGTTTAATGAACTGATTCCCCTTTCAGCGCTCTGACCTCTGAATTATCCGGGTGACCGCGGCACAGTCCTCTTTTTCCTCTCCTCCTCACTGATAATTGAAACAATTAGGGTGCTCAATTGTTTGCCTGAGTAAGACATCAAAGATTTTTAAGACTGTATGAATCAATGCGACACCCCCAGCAGGGAGCCATACTGTGAAGTATACAGCAGAGTGAACCCAACTTGTAGCGTGACAAATGAGGTGACGCTTACCGCGGTATGAAATCTACTCCTAGGAAGCTGGTCCGCAATAATCCCGCTGGTCTGCTGTCAGGTGAGCTGCTGAGCAAACGTTACTGCTCAATAACATCATCCCAACTGAATTGACTCCATAAGACAGCAGACATTGAACGCACAGTTCGTGGTGTTTTTTTTTTTTTTTAACAACATGGGCTGCCAGTTATGCCAATGGTAGTCACTTGGTTGGGCTGGAGGGACTCCCGTTTTGCTTGTCCTGTGGCAGAGGTTCATAGTAAACCCTGTGTAATCCTAGAGTACGTGCATGGTATTTCTCCAGAAGCTCATAGTAAGAAATGATAAGCAACAGTGATGAGTGTCTGGATTAAATCTTTTGAGACATGTAAAAATGTAAAACCGGTGGATTCTAATAAGTACAACCTTTTCTGCCTGAAGTCAAACATGAGTTGACCTTATAAAAGGAATGCATCTATGAACTGGACAGCAGCTCTTAAATGTGTGGACATATAACACAGTGACCTGGTGAATACCTGAACTCCTCTGTCATAGGCATTTGGGGGGGACTATTGTTACAGTTTTAATAACTGCAGTATTTGCTTTGGCACACCAGTTCATTGCAGGGCAGCCATTCCTTCACAATAACCAGAAACATTTAGAAGGAAACCAGCAGAAGTACCTGTAGAGAAACCACACAAACATGGAGAGAACATGCAACGTACATATGCACCATCCCAATGGAAATGATGGTTTAAAAAAAATCCAGTTCATGCAATGATCAGAAACGGGGTGTTTTTTGCTGAGTGTCCAGTTTCATTCAACATCTCCATGCTGACCCAAGTCAGAAATGCAGAACTTAAAAACTGAAAGAAACACAAACTCCAGCCAACCTCTTCTCTAAAACGCAGGGTACATCACAGTATCCTTAAACATTTGTGCTTGATTCAAAACTCAGCACCTGTCTACCTGCTCTCCATGGCTCCATCTTTATATAGTCTCATTGTTGTAATTGACCACACCTGGTGTTTGTTTTTTAACAAGCAAGATCTAAGTGGCTGTATCAGACTCAGCTTGGCACATTTACATTCATATTTTCATGTTCGAAGATGCTTTTCTCCAAAGAAACATGCAACAGAAAGAATAGAAATATAATATGATGAGGAATATATCTGAAATATTTGGGTGAAAAAATGTACCACAGTAAAGGGACAGCTTGTGTGTGTGTGTGTGTGTGTGTGTGTGTGTGTGTGTGTGTGTGTGTGCTGCACCAGCTCCTACAGGAAGGTCAAAGTCAATACTGTGACCTACAATGAGAAGAAAAGACTTCAGCACCAGGGACAGTTCCACAGCACCAGCTCCAGCAGCACCAGGAACTGTCCTGTTCCCCCATAGATGTTTTGGATTCCCCCATTACCCCCGGGGATGAAGAGCACAGGAAAAAGCAGAGCAGGGCAGTGGGTGAGAAACACTCAGACTCTAAAGGTTCTTTTGCTTTCACCTTGACAGATCAAAACCGTTACAAAAACCCCAGGAAAACAGCAGCCAGAACGCGACAGTGACTCCAATGACTGCCTACCATCCTGGTGAACATCCCTAAGTCAAATCACAATGGGACTGCAAAGATAGGAGAGGGAAACAAGTTTGAGACTATGATTGTTGACAAGCATAGTTTTTTTTATGCCTCTCTCAGTTAGTATGAAGAATTTGCTGGGTCCTTTTATTTATTGTTTACTGACTGCTGCCCCCAGGCACCTGAGTGACAATAAAGGAGCCGGATGATTTTACTTCCTGAGCATCATATTTTGTGCCTTCAGACCTGTCCTTACTCTCTTGTATGCCACAATGGAAAGTCGTGCCACATGTGAGGAATGAGAGGCCACAGCTGTAAACAAGAAAATCAAAATAGATTGACAAGTATGTGTTTGGTGGTCCCTTGTGTCCAAATCTAAAAGTAATATGGGTTTGCTCTTATATGCCAGTGTTTCACAATTAAATCTGAATGTTTGAGGACGGAGACCGATATGTAAACCAATTCTAGCCTGTGGCAGAGACCTTGTGTAAGGAAACCCAAAAATACGGTCCTGTTCTAACAGTGAAACATTGAGGGGTATCAGTGCCATTGTTTTCCTCTGGTTTTGAAAAGATGCAATTATTTCTGAGAGTTAGCGCCACAAAATGATGCCGAGGAAAAACGCTGATTAAAATAACTAATAAAATCTTCACCGAGCTGTACAGACTTCTGCTCTGCACATTGTTTGTATGTCAGTGCAGTGGAATGCAAATATCATTTATAAAAATTAAAACTGTCAGGATGGAACACCATGACACGTTCATTTGACTGTGATTGCAAGCTGCTCCCTTCACAGCGCATTTCCTTTTGATTTCAAAATAACTTTGATGTGTTAATTCCAGTTTTAGTTTTATATCTACTGAAGCCTCCCCGTTCGCTTACAGCAAGTACAGGCGACCCCGATTGAGCCTTTTACGCAAATCTTTCAAACAATTTGGTTGGAGGGAGTGCAGTCAAGTTTCCAGATGATACAACATTTCTTCGGAAGGTAAAGTAAATATTTGTATTTAATAACATGTTAAATTACTGCCATTCATCCGTTCATTCAGTCATGCGTTCATTTATCCCGCCATTAATGACTGTTGCTTGCCCTAATGCTCAGAAATCTACGCCGTGCAAATAATACATCTACATGTACATAAATGGTTGTATCATTTTTTTCTACTGTACATTGAAAATAGTATAAATATGACGGATGTATAATGATAATAAAAGGGTGAATCCATATTTTGTTTCACTGCTAAAGGAACAGCCGAGGCAATACTCGATGGTGACATTAATACTATAACAGCATGAGAACAAATAAACACAGACAAAGGAATGCTAAAAAAGCAGATAATATCCATCCATCCATCCATTATCAATAACCACTTATCCTCAGTAGGGACGTGGCAGTCCAGAGCCTATCCCAGAAGCTCAGGGCACTATGCTATGAAACTGCCCCCGGCTGGGATGCCAGTCTATCACAGGGTCACTGCACACCTTTTCACACCCACACACACACACTATGGCCGGTTTAGAGTGACCTGTTAACCTGAAATGTACATGGCCTGTGGGAGGAAACGCACACAGCTCTGGGGATAACATTTGAGCTTCGCACAGACAGAGCCTGCTTCAAACTCGTGCCCAACCAGCCCAAGTGCTTTAAGCTTTCACATAGCCCACATAGATAATATAATCAAAGTAAAAATAACATTTTAAAATGAAACTGAACAATTTATTGACCTCTTCTCCTCATTTCAGAATAGAGAAATACATTGTTTAGTTTTATGGGTGCCAAATGATGAGGGCATTGGCTCATACCCCTTAAATGAAGTTATCACAATGAGTGCTGAATAGCCACCGGGATACTCGGTTTAGCTACACTAACAAGCACTTCTGGTGTCAAGCCCTCGAGCCGCCTCTAACCCAAACACCCACGCCTGCCTACACCTCTTCAACAGGTCCAAACTAAGGAGCCTCAAAACTATGCGCATGCCTTCCTACTCCTAAGTGAGCTGAAATTTTTACCTCTTTCTGTGTCCAAGCGTTATGTTGTACACCCTGACTGACCCTTCGCCAGTGTCTCATCTTGCTGTTCCCAAATCCATATGCCCTCCGTGGATCTCTGTTATGCTTTTGGGTTCACAACATCACAGGGGTCTGAGAGGTTCCTAACATCTGGTGGTCCTTCTGACCAACAGCTATCCACCTCCATAATGCCACATAAGGACCAGTCAATTAAATTTTTTAGTTATTTATTTGTTTGTGTGTTTACTTGCTTTTGCAATTTATTTTATTATAATGCGTGCTATGGGTGCCTTTTCAATGTGTTCATCTGCTGCATGGTGAATTTCCCTGCTGGATGGTCCTGCTCTGTCCTAAATTTGAATTTTGTGCATTCCATTTATTTATTTCAATGACTAACTGAGATTGAATAAACAGCTGTCCACCCATCATCATTAACTGTTTAGCCTGGTCGTGGTCGCAGTGGTCCAAATCCTATCCCAGAATCACTGAGCAGTAGGTCAAGAAGCTATAACTTGGGTGGGACACCAGTCCGTCGCAGGGTGTTTCCTCACACTATTTAGAATGACAAATTGACCTGAAACAGATGCCTTTGGACTACGGGAGGAAACCAGAGCAGAATAACACACGCGTGGAGAACATGTAAACTTCTTATAGCCTGAGCTGGGTTCAAACTCACGCTCAAAAAGCCCAGGTGCTGTGATGTGGGGGAACTACTCACTCTACTGCCATTAACAAATATTTTATTTTCTTTTAAATGAAAAATTGCACTAAAAAGTTTATGAAGATGGAAGGCAAAAGTAAATCGAGGGATGTAAGATATCCTGCCACCTTACCATAATATCCCTTTTTGCTTCCTTTGACAGTTGATTTTTGCGGTGGATTGTTGAGCTTAATTTAAGTTTCGGGGAAGGGAGGCAAGTTAGGTAAATCCAGACCTCATGCTTTACGTGTGACTTTGTGATAATCGGCAAACAAAGTTGAGAGGATCTCTGATTTGGCAACTTCATACATTTCTAGCCATGAGTCTGACCTCCTGGAGAATTCCCAATGAACAGCTGCTCCGAAGGACTGTGCTCTCCTCTGGTGTGAAGTGACCAGATGCTCTGCGCGGATGGAGTTACTTGTTTTTGTGTCATTGTGAAGTATTGTTCGTGTCATCAGCGAGCGCCGTGTTCGCTGCTCGCCATGGCACAGAGGAATACTGGCTGCCAGTGCCCTGCCATTTCCTCTGGTATCCGTCCTTGATCTACGCGTGCAGCAAACTGACACGAGGCGGCAAAACTAGCAGCTTTCTGTGTGCTGCTGAAACTGTGACAGTGTCATGGCCACAGTCGCTGCTTTGGTGGAGCGCAAAAAGGAAAATGCAGGGGGGGTATGGTGCAAATAAAAATAGGGTTATTTGGATTATCGTGTTAATTAAATGAAACAATAAAAAATGTATTTCTGCAAAAAATATGTAAAAATATGTACTACATTAATTATTTTTTAATTTTTTTTCTAAAGTACCCTTGTGTTAAACTGACTATTCCAGACATTTTCAACATCAACCAAATGACATCATACATAAAGCTACTGCTACTATTACTACTTCTACTACCACTACCACTACTAAAACTACTACCACTAATAATAATAATAATAATAATAATAATAACAACGAATATACAGGTTAAGATGACAGGTATCCTGCGCTTACCCACTGGGATGAAGCATAGGGCCCTACCATACCAATTTAACAACCTCCTGACCCAATCCCACCACCCTAACACACCACCTTGTAAGCTCTTCACCAGGGTCATCAGGTAGGCACCATTGTTCATCGGTGTTTCGCTGACTTAAGCCCCTGACACCTCCGGAAGGCTCAGCAGTGAGGCCTGGCGTCCCAGACCCACCACCTTTCAAGTCTACTAGGTCAAAGGTCCACGTAGCCCCCAGTAAATATCCCGCAGCCCTTAAGACATTCAGTACCCCTATCCCACTTTTCCCCGCTTTAGTTGAGTTGTCCTCAACCACAGCCATTGACTAGTTCTGTCCGATACTTCCGACAACTCCTTCACCGCTTCCCTTAACCTACGTCCTCTAACTCCAAACCCACTCAACAACAAAGTAGTAGTTTTTGCAACAAAGCCTCTGGCGCCTACCTCTACCAGCTTAACATATGCCTGCCACCCCTGCTCACGAACTTCAGCCACCAGTTCAGCATACTTCAACTTCTTTCTTTCATACAGTCCCTCAACATCATCCTCAAACGGCACATAATAATAATAATAATAATAATCCATCAATCCATCTGCTCTCATTGATCCAATGCACCTTTTTCCTACAATGTTGAGCTGTCCGTCAAGCCACCCATCTCAGTATGTGCACTGAAAAACTGACAATATGGTCTTCTGTTACACTTTTGGTTCACTTGGCTCAATCGCTGGTGATAAACCAGTACAAAGGACATCTGAACAGGGTGTTACAGAAAACTGGGCCAGTAGACAGTGCAGAGTCAAGTGTTTTTGAAGTGTTTTCGTCCTAAGCACCCTGTGATGGACTCTCACCCCATCCAAGGTGTACTTTCATCGCCTCGTTTCCCAGTGTTTTCAGGATAAGCTCTGGACTGCCAGGACCCTGACCAGGATGAAACAGTTAGCAATAATGGATGGATAGATGGATGGATTTTATCGTATTTAAACAATGCTATTGTACGTATGTTTACTCAGTAATTCTTTTTATCCTCAAAACGATGAGTATTTTAAGCAAAGCAGCTGAATTGTTTAAATGTCAATCCTTTGTCTCACCTGCCATTCGCCAGAATAAAAATGTTACCTTGCTAGTAAAAGAAATGGTGATGATGAGCTGATGGCCAAACAGCAAAGGGGAAAACAGGGAGATCTTTGCGGCCGTGTTTATATATCCTGGGAAACCAACGTGCCTGGTTGTATATGGTGCACATTAATCAATGTGAGACTTTTGGCCTCAGTCCTTACATAAATGTCTGCTTGGAGAAGTGTTCAATTATAAATGTGACGGAAGAGATGTATCTCCCTCCGAAAATCTGTCAACGCTCTTATCCCCTAGACACAGTCGTGCTATCTGGCTGCAAATCTGCAGAAGCCAATGCATTGCTTGCCATCTACGATTCAATGAGTGCAGAACGTTCCTTATAGTTTGTGGCCTGAAAATGATCTCAGGCCAAAAAATTCGAGGGCATGCGCTATTGTTACCAATTTTGATTCAGCGTGGATAGCTTTCATAGCATTTTTTTATTATTTGTAATGCTTCCTAACTGACCAAAATGGTTTCCAGTCAAATGACGATATCATGATATCATTGCAGCAAAGCTGTGGAATTCTGGTAATGATATGGATGCTACATGTCTCTACACGAGAATAACTTGCTGAAATATTCTGGGACATTACATAACAGCATTGTCGATTTTTTCCCCCCATTTCATACTGATGGTCCTCGAATTGATTTTTTTTTTTTTTTCTGAAAAAAGTTCTCTTACAGGGAGGAGCACTGACAGATGGATGGACCACAGCAAAGCTGGAGAGAGAGAGAGAGCTGTCAGTTCAGCACCATCCTCACCAGGAGCACTTTTTAGGACCACGGAGAGCAACCTGGCTCACTCTGGTCCGGAAATCTAACTGTTATGATTTGCTCTTATCCTTTTTGACCCATGGGTGTTTAGGAGGAGATGAGGACAAAAAAGCCAAAAACCACATCGGCGCATCTCACTAGAGAGATGAAATATAGTTCATATTCAACCAATATAAAATACAACTCGTGTTTATTTTTTTTTTTACAATACCGGAGGAAAAGGTACAGCACATCTTATAATCTGTTTTTGCTGCATGTTTTTGCTACTTGCTGTATTATCCTTTAACAGTTTTATTTTTTGTGTAATTTATAGCAACGTCAAATTAATACTAATTCATTCTGCTTGACAAAGATGACTTAAATTGTTTGATTTGTACGAATGTAAGAAATGTGTCTATGCATTCATGTATTTCACCTTGCAGCAATTCAGAGGTACGACATCAGGCTTCAAACTAAGGAATCTTTAACTACCTGCTGTCCCTAGTAGTTGGCTAAATAGTGTTTGTTGTGCTCAGAAATATAAAAAGAAGAAAAAAAGAGTAGTGGAAAATGAAATAAAAGTAAAATGATAAAGTAGTTTTAGCAGGAACAATGGATACCAGGTTGCAATATCCATCGATCCCTTTTCAGTAACACTACATACCCGATACAAAGACTTCCCAGCAAAGCCCCTGCAGCCTTTTGAGCTGCACTGCCCCACCAGCTCCTCGTGGCCCACAATCTTCCTTTTATAGACTTCTTCTATTCGTTTTTTTTTTTTCCCAAGGCACTGTAAGCGCCAACAAGATGACTTGCTTAGAAGCCTCTGACAGCAACACGATGTCTGGCCTCAAAGAAGTCTCTGTGATAGAGGCTGGAAACCTGAGTTGCCTTCCCAAGTCAGGCATCTAATTCCATCACCAGAAGCTCTGACCTGCTATGACATGTTCACCCTCACCTTATTCTTCTGCCGTCATTCTCAAATGCCATAATATTCTTAGCCAGCCGGCAGGCCCTACAGCGAGGAACCTGCTTGATGACTTTTCCACAACCGCGAGCATCTGATCATGGCTTCGGCCGTAACAGTCCTCTTTCACTGCTCTTGTACAGCTGATGAGGACATACTTGAACACAATGAACATGATGGAGACTCAACTCTTTGCCTGCTCAGGTCACAAAACATCACGTTCAAGTGATTGTTTTCACATGTTCTACACACCCTACTACTGCATCCCAATCAACCTGACCATATTCTATAAAAATTCTCCTCAAAACAAACTTTTTTTTCCAAAACAGTCATTCGTCTGAATGTGCTGATTGAACACTTGTGCTCCTTTTTTTAATATTACTGCCAGTCAACTTGAGAAAACTGCTTGTGTTCCCTTCCCATAATTCCAAAAGAGAAGCAGGTCTTTATCAAAGTCATGAACAGTGTGGCACAAGCCTTAACAGCCCCGCTGGCTGCACAGAAAAAGATTGAATTTCATGGCCCAGAGCTTAGATAAATTTTGTCAAATGAAAATTTCTCATCTTATATAGCTCTGAAGAGCATTCTATATTTTTAAGGGGGAAATCTGTGTCCTGTGTTTCCCGCTAGTCTATGAACCTTAATGCAGACTTAAAATTTCAGCATTGCAGTGACCAGGGAAAGAAACATCATCTACATCTAAGTTTTACTAAGTTAGTAGGCACCCCAATGCTAATAGCAGGGATTAATTGTTATTATTAGTCTTATTATTAGTCTCTGAAGTGCTGTTTAACTTTTCAGACCGTATCAGTGTTTTTCTTGGATGGTTCAGATCATTTATTTGTGTTTACCAGGATGTTTGGTAAATAAGGTAATATTTATATGCCTGCCCCCTTTAAATCACCTCCTGCATATGTGGAGAGGATCAGACAAAACTAGTGCAACAGTAAGAAAAAAAAAACACCCCGTATACAACATTCTCTGAAAAGAGTTCACCTTCTCTCACCCGTTCTTGCAACACCTTGACAGTGCTTTTATCTCAGCAAATATGTATTGTTAAATTATACTGACAACTCGTGAGTCAGCCAAAATCTGCAGCACTAACGTATCCAGGATATATAACTTTCCTCAGACCTTTTATAATCCACAACGTCTGCTAAATATAGAAGGCAACTGATATCAAAAGGTCTACAAGGCCTTGTATTTATACTACTGTGCGCATGTCTTGTCATGTTCACAGCAAACTTGACCTTTCACCTGGCTATTTGTGCTTTTTTTTCCTTCCACTTTCTTTCCAAGAAAAAAGTGTCATTTAAATTATTTCCTGTTCAACAGCTTCTTTAAAACATAAAGCAGGTATCAAAGTAAAAAGACCTTAGTTAGGATTATTCTTTAGCCAACATTGCATTATATTTTGCTATGAAGAAGCCTTCGTGCTGATTGAAGATTCTAACAGATCTTGTTCATCACAGAGAGGATAATTCATCAGAGGAAATTTCTCTTGCAGCCTTGTTTCTTTTACTATCAAATAAAGGGGTTCAAATGTTACACCCTAGCACCTCGCTAGACTGAGAGTGGAATCTGCGTAAATCCAGATTTTTAGCAGCTGTACTAACCATGTGTTCACCTTGAGGACAGCAATGCAACATTGAGCAATAAATAATGCAATGGGTCTCCATAAATAAATTTATTAATAATGCGGGGGGTATAAATAATAGGGGTTTGATTTGTATTGACAGAGACTGGTCTAGCTGGCACCGACAGCAATGACAAGACTCAGATATCAAACTACAAGGGTACACCGGTTTATTTGTGCTCGCACAAACTGACGACTGACCCTCACCAACAGCTGAACCAAAGCTCTGGTTTCATTTCTTTAACTTTACTCTTCACGCATCATCTGCCAAGTCCCCCATCTATAATAGGTAAGTATGCAGGACAGTATGTTCTCTGGTGCTTAAGGATGAAGAGTTGTAACCTGAGCGATCTACCGTTTTGTGGGGTCCGCGACAGGCTGACCTTAGCTTACTGTCATGAAGAGATGCTTTCACAAAAATGTTTTCATAGCTGAAGACACACAATTTGAGCCTTTACTGAATCACCCAAAGGACAAACCATGGCAGCCTGTGTATTATTGCTTCTGTGATTCACAAGTATATATAATAATCATCATTAGCAGGTTTATCCACGTTTACACCGTGTTATCAGAGGCACAGAGGCAGAATATATTTATTATTTTATATTTATTAATTTGAGATAAGATGCTTGAGGGAACCATAACAGCTAACAGTGATCGCTAGCTTCAGATTACGGCAGCCGTTGGCTTTCCTCAAAGTAGAACAAGATTAAGTTAGGATACACCAAGAACAACCAAGCATGGAGGAACCAGGGGATAAGGCAAGTCCTGCGGGCACTGGTATTGGATTCTGAGAGAGGCGAAAAGAGCAACGCTGATAGAGGTATGACACATCCTTATTAAGAGATTCGTGTTTCTGAGGAAGGCAGAGGAATATTGGAGAAGGTGGATGGACAAGGGCGGCTTTTTCTAGAAGATCATTTTGGCTTCGACAGATGGGTGCTGGGGCAGGAAGGTATCGAGAAGATGGTCTGCTCCAGCAAGGAAACTAAAAAAAACTAATCTCCCGACCACATAGTACAGTCTTACAAGAGACTTGGGCAATGTAGAACATTAATAGGATCACAAATCCAGTGAATACCATGGACAAAAGAGAAAATATTTGGAACCTGGTAAAAAGGGAGGCAAGTATCCTGCAAGGTGTATAAGCATTATTCTGTGCTGTGGCATAGGCTCTGAAGGACCCTGAAGGTCCCCTAGAAAGGAAGTACAGTTGCACAGCAGGAGGTACACTCAAGGGGTAAGGACCCCTATGGAGAGGAACGCTAACAGGATTGATTAATTCAAAATTATCTCTCAGCTTATTGTAGAAGGTGAATTATTCTTCTGAGTAGTCGCTCGGTGTTTAACAGAATACATCTTTCAGAATGCATATATTGACAGTTCAGTGCAGAAAGGAGTAATCCCAAGGGCACTGTAAGCTGTATGCTTAGAGCATACTGGTGTTGTGACACAGTTAGTTAGAGAGGCTCATACAAAGAAGGGAGACATCACATGTCCATTTTTACATCTCAGGCCTTCATACTGCAGTAGGTGGTGAAGACGGAATTAAAGTGGTGCTACATGAAAATTAACGGTCTCATTCTGGACTACAGTGAATTTATTATTAAGGTCACGTTTGATGGAGTAATATTTAAGTGCAATAAACTAGAGAACAGTTGATTACAGTTTGTACTGTTTGTCTTCTTTGATATGACCATCAACATGCTTATGAAGCCGACAGGGGGAAAATGTAGAGGTCCTTGAACAAATGCACGTGCAGGAGACCACTCGTCGGAGCCTCCATGGATGACTTAACAGTGGCCACATCATCCATCTCAGGCTGCAAGTTACAACAAGATCTCTTGGCCTCGATTTGCCCATTAGGTGAGTTGGGATAAGTTTTAGGAGGAAATGGAATATGTTAGCGGCAGTGAAGATGAGAAAGTCATAGGTTCAGTACAGAGTGGTGGTGTAAATAGGGGCATCTGGGGGAGCTTTTCTGGGTAATGGTCCATCACAGCAAAAAGATAAAGCCCAGGAAAGGAGAAACAAGTGCTGATTTTGAAGCCGATTCAGGAGAAATTATCTACAACAGTAGAAAAAGAACTTGTGACCTAGACAGTTGGGATGCGACAGTAAGGAGTATATAAGATGTGGGAACAACAACAAGATCTCATGGGCTGAAGTCTGGAGAGAGGAACCCCAACTCATCAAGTTCTTGATCCAGGCAGTTTGACATTTTCCTGAGACCATCTAATCTGTTCAGATGGGGAAAATGATTCTTCATTATGTTTTTTATATCTGAAGAGAGAAAAAGTGCACTACATCCTCAGAAGCTCTACAAGCACATAAAATGAGGGTAGTTATTGCTCAAAGTCATGCAGAGTCAACCAGTATAGAATACATGCCGGTATAGAATACAGGAGGACCTGCTGGCAGCCCAGGCAGGCTGTAACATTTGTCAGGGAGGGTGAAATAAGAGTTAATGCAACACTAAAATCAGTTCATGGTTCCCAGTGTCAAAATTGTGCTGACAGTTGAAGACAGCTTAGATTTCTGATCACCACTATAGAGACATCTCTAAGAGAAGGAATTGTGTTGCTGGCTAAAGCTTCTAGATAAGTTGAGGCTTACAGACCTTTGGGGAGAATGCATGGAGAAGGTCAATAAAGAGAACAAGATAAAGAATGAGTAATTTGTACAGGAGGCTGCAGGGGCTTGGTGGGAAAATCTTTGCATAGAGCTTGTAGTGTATTGGCTATGACAGACACTCACATAAAGGGTGCTATGAACGTCTTAGCTGTCTTAGCTGAGAGGCCATCTAGATGACTGGATCAGGAGAGGAGAACCATGGGATTAAGGCACTACCCCAAACCCTGGTTGTCTAAACAATCATGTCCAATGCTGAAAGACTCAAAAAACAGACCTGCAGCTATATGACATTAGGTGGAGCGCAAGATGTTTATGTTGTTTATCATTTGTGTAAAGGTGACTAACAACAGCAACAACAACAACAACAACAACAACAACAACAACAATAATAATAGTAATAATAGTAATAATATCTGGTTTCCTACTTACTCCCTTGGACAGTGATCGCAAGTTCCAGAAAATCCAGGCTATCCCAGATGCTTCAAATGAATCCATTACTGCAGACACAAAAAGTGTGGCAGCACAGATGTGTAGCACAGACACCCTTTTTTCTCATTCACAAAAGCGCAATGACCCTAAATGATGTGATTATTATTATTGTTATTCTGTAATTGTTTACAGCATGCTATTAACGGAAGGGAGTTGCATAGCTGTTTGCACAATTATACAGATGGATGCTTTGCTCATGCATTTCAGGTTGGTCATCTACCAGCTGCGGGGGAAAGAGAACGGGGAAAGACAGCCAGTCCAGGCAGCAGGTAGTTTGTGAGGCTACTGCTGTCACGTCTGAGTTCTGGTCCAGCTCGAAAACCCTTGAGCAAGTTGTAGCACTTTCCTTGAACGTCTCCAGTAAAATTGCCCTGCCGTGTGAACGGATGAACAATTATCTGTCACTTACTGCATAAAACTGATTTCCAACACGCTGCTGTAGAAATGGATACATTACTATAATATGTCTCTCCAACATGGTAAAATGCTTTGGACATTGACAAAGTGAAGATTCTGCTTGTTCCAGTTCTTAAGTGCTATGACACCAAGTGGCTCAGAGTGAAAAGGCATCAGTCCAAAGAGGCAATGGGTTCTCCGGCACTTTCTTCTTGCATTAAGATGTAAATAGTTTTTTTTTTTTTTCTTCAAAGTATACTTTACAGAGCTCTTGTATTGTGTATTCAGGTTTGCAGATGCTCTTTCAGAATTGACTGTGAAAGAGCTGGGAGGGGGGAGATGGGTCTCTCTATTTTCCGAGCCTCCTGTCTGTTCCTGTTTTTATCTCCGCTAAAGCTGCAGGGGTTTCTGCTGCTGCTGGTGCTTCCCAGACAGGCCCTTTATTGGATGTTCCCACCTGGGGGCGTCCGGTATTGCATTAGTATTGATAAAACTCCGGGCACCACTGCTTCCTCTCCATCCACTGGTGTGTCGAGAGACATCACATCCCCGAAAGTCACGGCCTGTCTGCATGAAGCAGACAACACCTCTGAGTGGAAATCACTGAGATGCAACTTCAGTTTTCCTTATAATGTATCATGCAGAATGGATTTTTTACCGACGAAATGGAACACATTTGTGCCTTTTGATCTTTCTGGATTTTCGAACAAAGCGTCTATCCTCAAGAAGCCCTTATTATTATTATTATTATTGTTGTTGTTATTATTATTATTATTAGTAGTAGTATTAGTAGTAATCATCCTCATCATCATCCTCACGATCATCATCATCTTCATAGTTTTAAGATTCTAAGTGATTTGGAATAGATCCAAGCAGCAATTAAAAAAAAAAATCTATAATTTAATTATTTATTTCGCCTGCCTTTTTGTACTCTCTGTGTTTGACTACCACCTAGTGTTAGTAAATATGGAACTTTTTTGGCAACCAGTTATTTACTGTATTTAGTTGCTTTTTGATTTAGCTCGTGTTTTCCTCTCTTGATAATGAATGAATGAATGAATGAATGAATGGATGGATGGATGAATCAATGAATGGGTGGATCTGGAACATATTACATCTGGACTCTGCAAATGCACTAGAGCACCTGAGCACGCAGAAAGAACATGACAACAGGATGAGTCAAGAGCTCTGTTGCACGAGCACTACCTGCTGTGCTACCATGGCTCCCAAAACAATAGAACATAATAAAATAAAAGAAATAAGAAAGAATGATGACAGGGGAATGGATAGAACCATTTCTCTAGGGGCAAACTAATATGACATCACTGTATAGTTTTGCACATGTGGAGCTTAAGGCTAGATTTCAGGGTTTCCAGAGTAGCTCTGAACTTTTCAACTTGGTTGTGACCTTTTTTTTTAAAAAAAAAAAAAAAAAAAAAATTGTAAGTTAAAGTATGAACTTTTCAGCCTTGGTCAAAAAAATGGGTGAAACCTTTAAAGATAAACAAAGTATCATGTATTTTGTCATTTAAATGAATGGTTTTCTAAAAGTTCAGTTAGGAGTAGACTATCGAGAATGTTCAAGAATTAAGGACACTTGTTACGCAAAGGAATCCTCTACTCTTAAGAATAAATAAGAATCAGTAAAAATATCAGTGTAGACCTTACAAGTCCCCATGTAACAGTAACACTCTGACCCCTTTCAGTCTTTTCATTTTCTTTCAGACCCTCTGCTGTGATCTGAGAGAAAGGTTTCATGTCAGGTGACTACAGAGCTCAGCTGGTGTATGTTGACGTGTTCTCGTATTTTGTACGGTTTTCCTGCTATTTTAACTAAGATGCACTTGCACTGTACGCACATATACCTTCCGTTTTCAGCGCAACTGTCAGACATCATTCAAGTAACCAGAACACACTTCCACCTTCCTCCAGAAGGTGTGCTGGATTCTCCCATGTGCTGTAGGCCTAATGGTTATTTGACATCCAAGCCCCATGCACCTCATCAATAGGCCAGAGCAGAACTTGGCTCGACCACAAAATAAACCACTTTTAAGAAAGCAAGGTGGAAACTTTTTTCTCTGTTGAAGTTCCTGCTCACTTTGAGCAACAAGGAAAGCCCCTGTAATGCTCAGCACTGGTGAAGACCTTATCGTAGAGCATGTCTGAGATATAGATTTCAGGGCAGTATGATATCATGGCCGTCGGACTGGTCAATATGTGAACTAAGATACACATCTCATAACCGTCAAGCAGTATAAAGTATTGGCAACAATGTCCCAACGTCTCCAGGGTCTTTATGCAATAGCAGTTGAGTATAAAACTGAAATATCTCATATGCATGTGGGGAAGGTTATAGCATTACGGCGAATCCCACAACTGTTGATACATTGTTATATGATAACTAAAAGAATGGTTTAGCCAAAGAAAACCACAAAATTAGACCTTGAAGGTGACTAAACCAAAGTAGGCTACGCGTGGAAGCAGACTAGACCTAGAGACTGAGAGAAAGACACAGGATGGTAGCCTCTGGTGAACTACTGTTGGTGGCATATATGACATATGGCAAAACTAACCCTATACTGCATTTGGGTGAATGAGCATGCATGTGTCTCGATAGAACTTATCATTTGTGTGCAAACATGCCATCAACAAAATGTTTCAGCAATAATGGTTCCAAAAGACTCATCTATCTGTACAATACAATATGTACAATATGCACAACTATCACAGGTCTATGAGTTTAACTTGCAAATTAACATCCCTCCCTTTTATGTTTGCTCAGGAGCCTTACCCTCCAGCATCTTCTGCCAGGGAACTCAAGTGAGAGAGAAGCAGCTGTGGACCCAGTCAGGACTGGTTTACCCTCTCAGAGAGAGCTAGTACTATGTTTTCATTGACCCAAGGAAAAGATTTGACTAGTCAACTACTGATGTGACCAACTGCATGTCAGAGAAGGTAGCTAAAAGGCTCAAGTCATGCCTTACCTCAAAAAATACATAAATAATACTAATCTAGAATCCAACACATCTCCTTTCATTGACACTTTTTTTGGTAAGTTAGCTGAGAACACTGCATGTGTGGATTCACTGGCTACACCGGTGCACTGTCCTCAAACTGTAATGGCAAATATTTGGGCAGGGGGTGCAAAAGAAATTAAATTTAGCAATTTCGCTACATAGCTTAGACAGCATGAAAAGAAAATTCTTGTGCCAGTTAAAGATGGGGGATATGATAAAGACAATTGTCCACAAACTCAGATTTTGTCTAAGCTATGTAGAAACATTGCTAAATTTGATTTTTGATGTCTACCATTGGCAATAAATTAAACTGAATTTTTGAGGTTTCTTCAAAAAGTATCTCGACTGATAGCATTGCCGTTGGATGACACTGTTCTTTAGGATTGTGGTAGCAGTTCCCAGTCCAGCTGGACGTGGATCACGTTCACGGTGTTCAAAAAAATAACATCAGTGTGTTTGCACACATTCCAAAGTGTGCAACAGTTCCTCGCAAAAAAAAAAAAAAAAAAAAAATCACTGTATTTTCCTTATTATGCCAGTTGAGTCTGTGGTGGCAGTGTCCTTCATCCATCTTTGCCTCCAGTTTAACCCCTGGCATTTGGCTCAGTTTCCCACTCTTTTACGACTGCTTTAATAGCCAGAATATCATCCAAATACCCCAGTTCCCACATACAGTACTGTGCAAACTTCTTAATCAGCTGTGAGGAGCTGTGAGGAGCAGGCAACTCCTCTCATGAATCACTAAACCTTCTAGAAAGTTCAGCAGACAAAAAACCTCCATCAGATCAATATTTGGTGGGACCACCCACAGCATCAATTCTCTTATGCAAACTTGCATGCAGTTTAAGGTAGGGGTTGGTAAGTTCTTCCAAACATTTTGAGGAACTGGCCACAGTTCTTCTGCAGACTTTGACTGTCTCTGCATGTCCTCCCAGACTGACTTGATCGTGTTGAGATCAGGGTTCTGTGGGGACCATACCATCTGTTGCAGGATTCCTTCTTTTTGCTGAAGATAGTTGTGTATGACTGAGATTGGGTGTTTGAGGTCATTCTCAGGCTGCACAATGAACTTGGGACCAACCAGAAACCTTCCCGATGGTAGATAAGAATCTACCTGTACTTCTCAACACACATTGAAGTTGCCTGCCTAAGACTTTTGCACAGTATTGTAGTTTACCCCATGTGTGAAAACTGCCAGGTAGCTCAATGGTTATGAAACAGAACTTCCGTGGCTGTAATTTTGTTCTCAGGGGTTCCCCTGCTCTTGCACCCATTAGATGGTAAATAGTCTTATTTGCTCTGATGAAATATCCAGCTGGGTAGAAGTGTAAGCTACATAATTTGCTTTGGATAAAAACTGTCTGCTTAGCAATTAAATAATGCATTTAGAGTAAACAGAGAAATTAACATATTAAACATAGCCTGACACACTTTCAGCAAACGGCAGTTATGCGTTTAATACATTTCTAAAGTTAATACTGTATAGATTGCATTGAGTCATGAGGTATTGTGCACAACTGAAGATATAACTGTGATATAATCAAGACTCGGATGTATGTGCTTACAGGTGCCAAAAATAAAACTTAATTCAAGTGTCATTTTATTAATTTTAATTAGAGTGACAAGTAATATAAGAATTCATAAGGTTGCGATTCACAAAAATCCTGCAAGGGAGGTGGAATAATAAATATTTTTGCAGATCAAATTAATCTGAATTTGGTTGTAATAAATGTTACTCTTACCTTTATTATTATTATTATTATTATTATTACTTTGCCATAGTCCACTTTTCTGTCCTCTTAATAATAATAATAATAATAATAATAATAATAATAATAATAATAATAATAAAGGTGGGCAACCAGTCATTTTAGTGGCTGTATGATGCACTGGTCAGTGATCAAAATGTGTTGTTTTCATGTGGAAATGTATGAAATTTCAGGCAACTCCTCTCAGTACAACAAATCGCTGATTTAATAAAGTGTACTGGTTATAAGAGCACATGTTTATAGGTGTTTTTCAGGGGAAAAGGCTGCAGCTGCACACAGACTTTCCATTGAATGGCATAATAACATGCAGGGTCTGTAGGTAGTGCAGCAGTTAAGGACATGGCAGCTCAGTCTCGATGTGTCACTTAACTTTAGTAGATCAGAGAGCTCACCCTGGATTTCACCAGTGAAACACCCAGTAGAATAACAGGGTTAAACGCAGTTCCTTGCTTTTGATGTAAGTGACAGATAATCAAAAAGTCAATTATAATGAACTCATGTGATAACATATTAATACCAGTGCTGTTTATAAAAGCAAAGTTCATCCAATGTTAATTATCTAATATTGATCCTGCATTACTGGTGTCTGCTGTCTGAATGTAATGTAACATGATAGAATCTATAATGCATGACATCTGCAACATTTTGTCTTATTTGAGGTTTTTTACATCAGCGGTAAGGCCAGAAATCTGAAAGTGAGTGAATTACGATTAAATAGGGTGCCTATTTAAGTAAAGCCACTACTGTAGAATGGGATAGGACAGAACAGGACACAACAGGACAGGACAGGATATAATAGGCTGGGATAGGACAGAATAGGACAGAACAGGCCAGAACAGGACAGGACAGGATATAATAGGATGGGATAGGGCAGAACAGGACAGGACAGGATAGGATAGGGCAGAAATAGATATTACAGGATAGGATAGAAAAGAACAGGACAGCGTAGGACAAGACTTTATTAATCACAGCAGGGAAATTTTCCTTTGCAGTATCTGGAAATATAGGATGCATAAAACACACAATTTGGTGTAAAATAAGCAAAAATATACTCTGTGTGTGTGTGGGGGGGGGGGGGGGGGGTTTTNATCCCTACCCCAGGATACAACAAAGTAGTGGGGCCAAAGCTATTCTCTTCACAAAAGGGGGGGGGGGGGGGGGGGGGGGGGGGATTTATGTTTCGTACCCACGGAACAAAATTGTGGTTCATTTATTTATTTTTATGTTTCTTCAAGTAGTGCGCTCACTGTGTATCTTAGCGGTCCAGTGCCACCCCTGGCATTTATATGGCCTCACGTCTAGTTGACATTAAAAGCTTAGTTTTTTTTTTCCCCTTTATTTAAGCACGCTATGTATTAATGTTAGTACGGAATGCTCTTGACCTTCTAAACGCAGAAATACGACGCTAAATTAAATGCTTCTATCTACACCGTTGATGACGGTATTAAATTTGTTTTTTTTTCTTTTTGCCAAAACATATTTCTCACCTGTCAAAATATGATCGTACTAAGGGAAAATATTCAACATTCGACCATACTTTGCCGTGGTCCACTTTTCTGCCCTCTTCAGGTCATGTGTGGAATTGCAGCCCAGACCGGGAGGCACTAATTACACGGGTTTGCATCAGTTTTCCTCGCCGGCCTTGGAGCTCCGATTGTCAGTCTGTTTCGATCTAGTCGTGATCTAGTCCTGCCTTGGCAGCAATTACCTAAGTCATCTGGACGAAGACGATGTGAATAAATATTAGTGTGTGGTGACATCATTGCATCAGTTATCGTTTCGAGAGCCCAGCGATTCCAATGCGCTCATGTTACCATCCAAGTCGAAATGATGCCTCAGGGCACCGTTTAACATTCCGGGGTTTCGCAAAATATATCTAATGACTTTTGCAACTTCAAAAAGAAACAATAGTAGCTCGTGCAGCTGTGATGAATTTTTCACAAATTGAGTAATGCGCCCCTAACTGATCCTTTTGCCATCTCATTATAATGTTTAGGATTCCGATTGCATGTAAATGTCTGTGTTCGCCATTATTCCTGAAAGCCTGGTTTCCAGTGTTAGATACGCAGTTTCCTCAAGATGGAGCCAAAAGACTAGGTAATAGCTGACCTGCGATTCAACATGGCTGTCGAGCCATCAAAAGGGAGAAATCCAGAGCAGGATGAAAAAAAAAATGAAATTAAATAATTTAACATGTCCTTGTACATCACCGATAGAAAGATGGAGCTGACATGTAAATTAACTGAACCAGGTACTTTCAGATGAGACCACCGTTACGCAATTACATACATTATTATTTCAATTTAGTATTATCTTTTGCTATCGAACCCTGTGACAAATGAAAGTGTCGGTATGTCAGTTTTGACATAAACTTTGCAAAGTAGCAAAAAAATGCATTGTATTAGAACAGCGAAAGTTACCTGAGTCTCTTCGGGGCTGATGGATCGAAGGCCCCGAATGAGTCAGTTTTTGTTTTACCTTGGATACTGTTGGCCCGCTCAGATTTAGCTAGCTTTGGTTGATAGGTGTCCTTTTTTTGGGTATTGACCTCCCTGCACTTTTAAGTTTGACGTTTAATTGTTCTTAACCGCTAGTCCTGGTCAGGGCAGCCCAAAGTCTATTCCAGAATCACTGCATGGCTAGAAAGCACAACCCTGGATGTCCCTGGCACCTTGCGGCAGCTTTACTACTCGCTGTGCCACCGAGCTACCTAAATGTTATTATTATTTTTTTTTTTGCCAAATCATTTCACACGCTTTTATCTCTGTCTGTTGTCTGTCTGTGTGTCTACCTGTTTGTTCTTCATGCAAAGCTTTGTTTTTCAAGCCACAGACTTGAAAATTGGCAACACAGGTTCTTCTCACTCTAGGTGAGGTTTTTGCACAGTCAAGTCCATTAAATTGCAGAAAGGCTACTTACTGTTCTGAAAATTTAAAATGTGGTCTCTGAAAAGGCTTGGAGACGCAGGAGTAGTGACCTATCTCTCTCTCTCACACACACACACACACACACACACACACACACACACTTTTTACCTTTCCCCCACTACACTACGTTACCCAGACAGTGCTGGGTGGTTCAGCAACTACTAACAGAAGAAATAACAATCTGCTATATGTCCTTTTACAGTGTGGTCCAAAAGTACTTAACTTAGAATCTACTTATACAGACCTTAGTTTAATACAGGTGTGTATTTTAACAGTGCAAAACGTTTTTGATAAATCAGAGCAACATTTGGACGCTTTGCAACTTATGCAGCGCTACAATGTTTTGTAGCTCAGCAGCCCATGATTCTGTGATGGGATCCAGACCACTGCCAGCCTCACCAGAATAAGGTGTTTAATAACACATGGATGGATGGACACTCGTGCAACAGTTCTTTGCGAAACACCAGATTGGTTTCAGCAGCCTCCATACTTACCTGATATTGCTGCTCTACCTCTTTTTTTTTCCAAACATCAAAATGGTGCCGAGAAGACGGCAACAGAGTCCTGCGCTAAAAAATTGTTTTCCTGTGATATTTTGCGAGAAATTCTTACAGAGGTTGCGATGCGTTCAACACAGTCGGCAAAAGTTCAGTTACCTCTCATTCCTACCACTGTCTCAAAGTGCTGCTTCATTTAGTGAAAATGTTTTCAGTCCACATAGTTTTTGAACAGACCTCGTATGTCAAAAAAAATGTAATGGGCAATAAATAAATAAAACATGATTAATAATGAACTCTTCATGTGAAGAGAACATAAAAGGAATGATCAAAGCAGCAATCAGAATGTGTGTTTCTCTCTCTTCGTTTTTTTTGTTGGACATAAAAACTAAAAAGTGATTTCATACAGTGAAGTTATTGCTTTATACTACTTAAAAAAAAAAGTGTTCCTCAAAAGGCCAGGATTTTGTGGGCAGGCGGTGAACGATATGTAATGAAGGGGCCACATGGACATTTCAGAGACCCCATGTCAACAGCACGCCAAACTAAGGATGCTTTTGGGATGTTGAGCTTCCAGAAGGCTGCCACTTTACCGCATGTGGATTTACTTCTTTGGCTCCTCCACGCTACTGAAAGGGGGGATTTCTCATAGCCCCCAAAAACAGCGCTGCCACCCTGAAGCTACTTCAGCTCTGCTTTATTCTCTTTCAAATCTCTTTTGTTGTCTTGATTTGTGGAGCAGAAAAAATGTACATTTAGTCATATTTCCTCTCCATCTCCTTAGAACAGCTTATTTTTTATTACTGGTGTTTGTTTCTTTCCAAGTGAACCTAACATACTTGAACAGAAGAGTTGTTTATGGCGCATTCATATCTGTATTCATTTTATGCTTAGAATTCTTCTTGCGTTCAAAGCAAAAGAGTTTTCGACCCATTTATAAATATGAATACACTGGTTTCTAACCTTATAAATACAACTGGGACCAAAAATAATTTCATAGATTCATTTTGTTTTTAAATTCAACTTTATATTTACCAGTAATACACAGACCATTAAAGCATAATAATACACATGTACCTCGATTTATTTCCCACATCCCAGAGGTGCACTATTGGATTCAGTTCTGGCGACCAGGGAGGCCACTGACGTACTAAACTTGTGGTCACGTTCATGCCACCAGTTTGAGATGACTTGTGCTTTGTGACATGGAGCGTTATCATGCTGGAAGTAACCATCAGAAGATGGGTAAATGTGTGCCAAGAAAACATTCCCCACATCATTACACCACTACCATTAGCTTGAACTTTTGAAAAAAGGCAGGTTTAGTCCAATGGCTTCATGCTGTTTATGCCAAATTCTGAATATATAGCTATAAGGAAACTACTTTAAACATTTGGGTGTGCAAACAACAGGTGTTACTGGTTCCTCAATAAAATGATTTTAGAAAAAAGCCAAAATTAAGTTTTCCACGTGTTTTTTTTTTTTTTTTTTTGGTTTACTCCTATGGTCCACAAATGTCTTTCGGAGAACCTTAACTGCAGTGTGTTAAATTGTGCATCAATTGTGCACATAGATGTGCAATTGTAATTTGGTCCATCCTGACACGTCATATCGTAGGCCTCCTCGAATTAATCGGCCAGGCAAATAAAAGTTCATAAAATTGAACTGTGACATTTTCACTACGTAAAAGAAAAGGGTTAAATTTTTTACTGACTTGCGATGTGCTTTTATTATTAACCATGAAATATGACAAGGGCATATCCTGCTCTAGTAGTGTGTTTGTCAGTTGTGACTAGATGGCCGTACTAAAAATCGTGACATACAGTACTGTGCAAAAGTCTTAGTCATGCAACTTCAATGTGTGTTGAGAAGTACAGGTAGATTCTTATCTACCATCAGGGAGGTTTCTGATTGGTCAAAAATTCATTCTGCAGCCTGAGAATGACCTCAAACACCCAATCTCAGTCATACAGAACCATCTTCAGCAAAAAGAAGGAATCCTGCAACAGATGGTATGGTCCCCACAGAGCCCTGATCTCAACATGATCAAGTCAGTCTGGGAGGACATGCAGAGACAGTCAAAGTCTGCAGAAGAACTGTGGCTAGTTCCTCAAGATGTTTGGAAGAACCTACCAACCTCTACCTTAAACCGCATGCAAGTTTACATAAGAGAATTGATGCTGTTTTAAAGGCAAAGGGTGGTCCCACCAAATATTGATCTGATTGAGGTTTTTTGTCTGCTGTACTTTTTAGAAGGTTTATTGATTCATAAGTATTCATGGCATTATTTTTGGACCCATCCTCGCTTTATAGCACTTTTCCCACAGGTGCCTAAGACTTTTGCACAGTACTGTACAGTCAAAGTAAATACCTTGGTAACAGAACCTGGTCAGGATAAAAAGCTTCTGGAGAGTATTTAAATATCGTAAACAAAAATATGAAGAAACATTAGAGGCAATGCATGACAGTTTCAGCAGCTTATTTCAAGAGCCACAACATATCTTATAGTCATCTTTTCCCCTCGCTTTTTGTCCTTTCCATTTAATGTGACAGGCGGCATTGTGCACACGCTGTCAGCATTGTGTGTATTCAGCATTAGCCGGAGAGGGTTTGACTCTCCTCCGTGGCGTTTGTGCTCATCTCAGACGTGATGAATACACGCTTCCTCCGCGCGAGGGGGGTGGGGGAGCTCGTGCGATGAAAGACAGCGTTCAGCACTCAAAACAGCAATTACACGACTCAAGAAGAGAATTGCCGAGATGGGGGTGAAATATGCAGTGATTTGTTTGCCTATTTAGACATCTATTCAGGAGTTATCCTGACTGTGATTATACTAAACTTGGTGGCTTTTCACTACATTTGTTCGTTCATGCTGTGCATTGAATTAATTTGCGGGTGCAAGTGTGCTGCAATCGAGATCCAAGTCCTTTTCTCTTAATCTCACACCAGACTTGCATATCAAGTAACAGATCTGAACATTGCCTGTATATCAGAGAGAGGCGGAATATTAGCCTGCGTCTGAGAATTCCTTTCCCTTTTCTTGTCAACTGCATCTTATGTCATTAAAATAATACAAAGCATTTTAATTTGATAAAATCGTTTAGGAATAATCGTTTTATTTATTCATTTGTTTGTTTGACTCCCAAAAGTATGAACGTCCAAATCTGTTTCGAAACCAGGACCACTTCAGTTGTTTGAATATTGTCATGCTGATATGCATATGGTGGTCATAACGGAACGGTGCTTAAAAAAGATGGTTGCTTATTTCTTACTGCATGATGAGATGGAAAATCCATACCTAATTTAAACAAGGGCTTCAACTTTTTTGCAATTTCCTCTTCCATTATCAGGCTCTCTTTACATGTCTCAAGTAACCAGATTCCAAACGGAGATCTATAAATGCTTTCGTGTCCTCCCCTAAAGCAAACTTTAACACTTTATGATATTCCGCCATAGACAGACTACCTCGGGCTTCCACCCACAGTCCAAAGATGTACGGAAACTGATGACTCCAAATTGCCCTCAGTGTGTAAGTGAACGTGTGTGGCTGCCCTGTGATGGACTGTGTTCCGTCCAGAATCTACCCTGCTTTTCACTCAGTGCTTCCAGGAGAGGATCTCAGCAACTGTTGCACTGACAAGCTGTTATAAACATGGATGGATGAATCAAAGCACACGTCGACTGAGAGACAATTACTTGGCGATACAAAAACAACCGCTTGCTTGCATATACGCTTAAGTATTCCATTCCATTCCAGTTCATCGACCATTAAGTTCGAGCTCATCACTAAGCTGGTGCATCTAGGTAAAGATACAGACATAAATCCAACAATGGTTTTCAGAGAATTCAGACTCTGCTTGAATATTTAAGATCCAAGGGCTGTTTTATAAAAATAAAACAGTACATCTATAAGGTATGGAGGACACACAGGAACTTATTTTGTTCAGGGACTGACAGGGTTGGGGGCTGCAGTGCATAGACATATAAGAAACATTAGGGTAATTCACCCATTTACAAACATAAAGTGTTCCCAGATAACTGTTTGTAAAATGAATACGCATAAACAGGAAACATAACGCATCGACATAAAGTCCAGTAACTTCCACAGTTAAGGGTTGGGATGATCTGGAAAATAAGACTGTAGGACCACAAACTTTATTTCTACACACAGCGACACCCACTGAAAGCCGCAGCAAACCTGACCCGGAATATTCTCAGACACCCTAAAAACCGTAAGGGTCAGTATCTCTCCTGTGAATGACATCAGTGCCCATAATCCCCTAGGGTGGTGATGCAGTGTGTATTGCGGTAGAAGTAAAGACACACTTTTTTTTTTTTTTAATAAATACTCTGATTCTCTTTATTTCACTGCAGTTCAATGGCGCAAAAATCTGCACATTTGTACTGCCAAAACAAGGCAATTAGAATTAAACGTCAAACATATCGAGTACAAGAACATCAACAATAGTGGAAACCTTCAACCAATAAATCAATAATAATAATAATAATAATAATGATAATAATAATAATAATAAGTATAAAGTGCTTTGCACTGTGTTTATGTGTGTGTGTGTGAGTCCTTATACTCTTTATTTCATGCTAATATACAAAAGTTACATAGTGCCACAACAGTAAAAGGTCACCCTACGATGGTGAACCCTTCCCATGGTCCTTTGCTGAGTATTGTATGTGTGGTTTTAGTTACGTCTAATTTGTGTTTTGCTGTATTGTGCTAATCTTTTGTTATGTTAATTGTGGTTAAGTTTATGTCGTGTGTGTGTTCATGTAAGAACTAAGGGTCTATTCTTGTGTTGTTGTGCATTAACAAAGTTTTGAACAAAACGTAACTTCCGGAAGGATTAGACTAAACCCCTCGCTGCACCTTTCTGTCAATCTTGTTTGTATGCATGTAAGTATCTGCTTACTTCCACCCTAGAGGTGCTGTTTTTGTAAATCCATTGACACCCCACCTCCTCCTCTGTCTGTTCAACGAGTCCCCACAATGGGGTTCAACAACCTCACTTGACAACAGATGTAAGTCCTCAAGTGGACTCCAAGCCCCAGTGGACCATGCATTGAGCATTCATCCAAAGTCCAACAAGTCTAATACTCCCAACTCTTGAAAGATGCCTGCAAATACACACTGCAGAAATTGGCCATGCTATTGTTTGTTTATTATCTGGAAAATTGTTTGTACATCACGATGGTGGAACTAAGCAAGACTATTCATTACACTGAGTTTTTGTATATTGAGCATTTGAGAAATGGCTGTACTGGGGGTCCCCATTGTTAAAACCAGTGAAAAAGAATCAGCTGATATTTTATTAGGAACAACTATCTATTTGCACAGTTATCTGTTCAGCCAACCATGAGGAAGCTACACTGTCCATTAAAACACGTAGACATGGGTCATGAGATTCAGTGAATGTTTAGACTTTAGAATGGGGGAAAAATGTGAATTTGGTCGTGGCGTGGTTTTTGGTGCCAGACGGGGTGGTTTGAATATTTCAGAAGCTGTTGTTCTCTTGGGATTTTCACGCACAACAGTCTCCAGAGTCAAAGAAAAAAAAAGTGAGCAGCAGTTCTGTGGGCAGAAACCCCTTGTTGAAGACAAAGGTCAGAGGAAAATGGCCAGACTGACAGCTGACAGAAAAGCTGCAATAACTCTAATAACCACTCTTTACAACAGTGGTGGGCAGAAAAGCATTGCGGAATGCACGACACATCAAACCTTGAGTTAGATGGACTACAGCAGCAGAAGACCACAATGGGTTCCACTCCTGTCTGCCAAGAACGGGAAGCTGAGGCTACAGTGGACACTGGCTCACTGAAACTGGACAGATGAAAACTGGAAAAACTTTCTCTGGTCTGTTGAATCTCAATTTCTGTTATGATATGCAGACGGTGGGGTCAGAATCTGGCAAAGACAGCGTAAAGCTATGGGCCCAACCTGCCTTGTGTCAACAGTTCAGGCTGGTGGTGTGACGGTGAGGGGAATGTTTTCTTGGCACAAAATGCATCACCTAATACCAATCAAGCCATATCTGAAAGGCACAGCCACAAATTATTCACAAGTTACCCATCTTCTAACGGCTACTTCCAGCATTTTAATACCCAATGTCACAAAGCCAGTCATCTCAAAACATCACAATGAGCTCAGTGAACTTTAGTGGCCTCCCCACTCACCAGAATATAATAGAACACGTTTGGGATGCGATAGAAAAATCTGCTGTAATTACATGACACAATAATATCAACATGGACCAGAATCTCTAAGGAATGTTTCCAGCACCTTGTCGAATCTATGCCATGAATAATTCAGGCTGCTCTGAGAGCAAAGAGGGGGTCCTAAATGGTATTAGAACAGTCTTCCTAATAAAACGGCCAGCAAGTGTATAGTTGTACATTTTCTACTCCTAAATAACACAAACGCAGGCGTTTCATCAGACAAACAAATCCAAAACACTGAAATTCGAACATAACTCTCAAAAATCACTCCTTCCAAAGAGTTTTTAATTGGTTCATTCCTCACACCTGTGTTCATTTCCTCTTTAACATGCCATCTCCAGATGCCGCTGTCCATCTGGGGAATTGTATGTGTCCAGGCTGGAACCTGCCACCATGTGATTTGCATGTCATTAACCATCAGTTTCAGAAATTTCAAATACATAAATGTCAACAAAAAAATAATAATATGGTACTGTACCAAGCTCTCCGCTAGAGTGATTTCCATACGTAACATTACCATGCATCAATTGCAATAACATATGAATGTAGCATACCACTGGAAACACTTTTTTTCGATCCTTGCCTGGAATGTCTGGGTTCTTCTGGTTCTTTGTTTTCGTCTCTAATGGGCATTTGTTATTTGCTAAGGTACAACTGGGCTAAATATAGACAGCATTCTATTGTTATTGCTAATGAGTCTTTCTGCTTCACAAAGGCTGTTAAGCCAAACTGACTTACTAATTGAATTCATGGCGGAACAGCAAAGGCCAGGTCATTGCACATAAAGAGATGTAAGTATTTCATTAGACATTATTCATCTGAATCATTTTCCCCCATTTTAAATTTAACCTGCAGCAATTCACAATGAATAACAGGACAAACACTCAACCGCTAGGTTGGTATATAATTTCCCTTGTTTTAACCTCTTATATTCCATCAGAAATCCAGTTTCCTTACCTATCCCTAATCTTCTGACGATGGAATGGACTTACATGATGCACTGACCTTCACATCCTGTCCTGCCTTCAATTTATCCAGTTCAAATGGTGAACTGGACATTAGGACCCATCCTACATTCAGTGTCTGAGACTTAACACACCTAGACCATTTTGAGTCTCCAATACTGAATTTAGGATGGGACCTAAAGTGCAGACTGCTATTTGAATTAGAGAAACTGCAGGTAGGACAGGACCTTCAGCTCAATGCACCATGGCATCCAGTGTGCTTACGTTACTTCACGTGCCTCACGTAGCCCTAAATCTGCTGTTCCCATATCACACAAGGTGGCCGGCAACAAAACAGGTCCACAGCTTTCCTACCATTTGGGTGTACCTCACATGGTCTTGCAGCATCATATCAGTGCAGTAAAATGGCAGCATTACACTTGAATTCTTAACAAACCTTCTCTTTGTCTTTTGCAAAATTCTTTCTACATCAAAACCAAGAATTATCAGTGCTGTGCAAGGATGGTGCTATGTTGACACTTTGATTTATTTTTTGCTCCAGAAATGATAACAGAAAGGTTTCTTTTTTCAACAGTTGCAGAGAGGAAGCACAAAAAGAAATTCTGATAAGCATCTCGCAGAAAGAAGTTCTTCCAAGAGCACCGTGTCTGGAATCAATGTGTCAGTGACAGAAAGCAGCTGAGAGCCTACTGACTGAATGCTGGCCATCCACAACCCCCGGTACATTTAAATAGAGATCCATCTGCTTGTTAACATTTAAGTAACAAACCTGTTATCTTGTCATTTGGTTCACCTGGTGAAAGTGTACAAAAGACGCTGGCAGTGATATCATCACACATTATCAGCTTCTGGTCAGCGTGACACGTGAAGCACCAAAGCTTTAGCGTAAGAGAATATTGTGCTAGGTCACTGAGCCATGCTGCTTTAGAATAAACCAATTGAACAAAATAACCCTTTTTCCCCTCAGTATGAGCAAACCATAAATCATAAAATGTTAATGGAAAAACCGCACTATCTACTAATAGCAACTCCGGTCTCACATATCATTTTACCTCATTAATGTATGTTTGCATGGGTAGCTGGGGATGGGAAACTTGAGTCATTATGACACAAATATTCTTAGAACTTGCTCATGATGCAGTACAATTAGAGAAAAAAAAAGTTCATTATCCAGAGGCAGGGGTATTGAGGTTTTTCTAAAATGCTTCATTGCGAACCTGCCTAAATATAATGAATTCTGGTGAACGCGCGTGGAAGAAAAGAGACCGGCATTCGATAAAAAGAAGATTGTTTTGTTACTTAATGCATAGCATTTATGGCTCGTCATTTTATTTTGCCACTTATGATTGTTAACTGGATCCCTGTTTAGCAGAATAGCTATATGTTGTCATTGGTGGCTTTTATATTGTCACTGGTACCTTTTGTAGTTATGGATCTGAGAGTAACTATCTTACAAAAGTACTGAAGCAACTGAATTCTGAATGCGTTGTTTATGACAACAGTGCTACGGGGGTTGCGTGGTGGAGCGGTGGGTTTGGATCTGTCTCAGTCTGCAGAGTTTGCATGTTCTTTCTGTTTTTCATGATTTTCCTTGAAAAAATGTAGACACATGCTTTAGGTGAAGTGTGTGTGTGTGTGTGGGTGGGTGCCTACATGTGATTCTCCGCGATCGATCGGCATCTTATCCGGTATGCACACATGCAGAATAACTCAGAGCAAATGGTTCTTGATAATGGATGCATGGATGGACGGTTGCAATAGAACGATATCAGTCGTACAGACCGTGTACTGTGGCCTGCCGTTCTTCCCTTTTAAGAATTTCAGTCACCCTTGGTCACTTAAGAGAGTAACATGCAAAATCGGCCGTGAACGTGTGTGTTGCTTATAAAGAAATGACGCTTACATTTCAACGCTTCGCAAACACACACCAAAATGATCTTTAAATCTTTTCGGTGTGACATTTTGAAGGAATTAAATTTTCTAACAAGCGGTGGGGGTGATGGAGAGAAGAGAGAGCTAATGCATTCCTTTCCATATTACACTGTCTAAATTTCTCCAGGGTGAATACATTTTTTTTTTTGCACGGAAGAAGAAAAGACAAAACTGTGAGGGGAAAATTAGAAGTACAAACGGCATTTTCTATCATATCTACACCTTGGGGGAGAGCAGGGTCCCTGAAATCTAAAATGGTGTGAGCATTTAAATATAAGAGAAATTCTGCTCCCATGTGAAATTTGTCAACAGGAGGAACTTAACCAATCCTCCAATTGTTGTTAAAAAAAATCAATTAAACACAAGCTGCTTTGACACGATTTACTTAGCTGAGAACTAATGAGGAAACTATTAAATGCCGCTAAAGAAATGCCTAACAATGCATGAAAAAGTTTCGCACTGAACATAAGAAACGGGGAGAAATGCACGTAGAATAAGACACTCTCGTGTTCCCAAAACCGTATCACATGGGGGGGGGGGGGTGGCATTTTTGAGTCACCACTTTACTGTTCTGATTCCACCGGTGCAAAATGAGTATGGGGAACAGAAATGTGCCCCCGAGACGCTCCTTTAATGTATTCCATCACATCATATTCAGACAGGAGCAACTGCTCTGTCTGCTGTATGTAAACTCCCAGGCTGCTGCTTTCGCCCACGATTCCACAGCCCCACATGATCCCTTACAGCTTTTCAACCTAATTAAACAGAATGGACGGAGCATTGGCACAAGCAGAAGAGGGGGACATTAAATTCCCTCTTTAGTCAGGGTGCCTAATGATCCCTTAGCCGGTGTAGAAACTAATATTAATGCCATATAACTGGCTTCAGACTTTGCAGAGATTTAATAATTCCCCAGAACAGTACGGTGACTCAATAATTCAGAGCAAGAAAATAAACAAACAAATGAAGAGCTGGTGTTTCTCTGCAGGCTCCCCTTTATGTTTCCAAAATATATTTCAGAGCATTTATTATAGACTCCCTTTCATGGCTGTGTTGCAGCCCTTACTCCACCTGCTATTCGTGGTGTGTTTTTGCTTTACCTACTGGGTGTGTCTTGAGGGCTACAACGCAAGGATCTGCTTAGTGACATACAAGGGTTGATCGTGTAAGCCTTTCTCATCTTAACTTTATTTATTTGTGGTGTGGATACTGCTTTGCTTTTGTCAAGCAAATTCAGTCAAGTCTGAGGTTATCGTGACCTTTGGTTCAAGGATTCTAATGACTTTGCAAAGCAAATGTTCAAATTTTATCTACTTAGACAATTATGACATAATTAATCCCATTATTTTGTGCAGTGTCTAATATTGTATTGTGAATAGAAAGAAATTATTTTGAATAACTAATAATGATTTTATATTTTAAATTTCAAAGCTGTTTATAGAAGATTCTTTCATTTTCTGAATTTCTGTAGAACTTAAACTTGAAGGCTGCATGAAAACAGCCAGCTGGAATGCAGCATCTTATAATAACCTGGGTAAATCTGTTTGATAATGACACAATGAAGCCCATGAACAGAAATATAAGAAGGTTTCAAAACTGTTCCATGTTTATCCAACAGTGATGGCCAGATAATCCAAGCCACAGGGTAAGGCCAAACACTTGTACAACCTCAAAGTTCCTCTCCATTGGACAGAATGACCTCCGTTTTGCCACCACACAGGCAAAGGTTTGTGAACAAGGGCAGGAGGGCAGTGTTGTGGTTGTGAATCACCCCCCTCAAGTTGTTTTGTTTGAGCCACTGTTCCATTACCAGAAGAAAATCTGCATTTTTCCTCCTTAACCTGAGGCTCAGCTACTGGGTGGAGGCTCCATTCGCTGTGGTATAGCCTTGGACATGGCAGCAGAGATGCAGCTCCTTTTTCCCCACTCAAACATCAACATACCACTGCAGCACAGCTACCATTGTGCTACAACCCCTTCTAGGCTTTTGGCTCTTTATGTATTAGCAGGTGAAGAAGTCACACATAAAACCTTAAACAGAAAGTGTTAATTGTTGGTGCTCTGCTGGGTCCCACATATCCAGAAATAAAAGAAGTGGTGAAGCCAAAAGAAAGTCTTCTGTTGCCTGACTGACTATTTTTATTTAAACTGACACAAACACACGACCATGACCGTGTCCAAACATGCAGAATACAATGGTTGTACACTAAGCCGAAAGGAAAACAAGCCTCAAACGTTTCAGAAGGGTGAGAAGTTTTGCCGTTCTCCTTCAGGCTATGGTGTTAAGTCGAACAGGAGATGGGGCTAGCAACTCGGTATTTAACTGACCTTGATGCATCTGATTTGAGCATAAAGATCCTACTTAGAGAAAGGAGAGAGGAAGGAAAAATAAACAAACATGGCCAGCCAAAGGCTGGACCAAGGTGTTAACAGAATGAAAGGGTTTATTGTTGTAGATGTCTATGCTTGTGTCAAGTGTGTTTCACCAAGGTCTCATGGACTCTTAAAGATCCATCCATCCATCCATCCATCCATCCATTCAGTCTTTTATCCATTACTGTTAACCGCTTTTCCCGAACAGGGTGTTGGCTTTCCACACCTTATCTTAGACTTATAGGACACTAGGACATGAATCACAGTTCCTTACAGTTGACAGGAGAAAAACAGAAACTGTAGAGTGACAAACCAATCCTTACACGTAAATATGCAAATCAAGGCTAACATGTTAGATCGTGATTTTTAATCAAAGTCTCAAGTGTGCAGATCTGTAACTCATGCATGTGGGGGACAGAGGCCACCGATATAAAGAACACAAGTATTTAAAAAGGTAATTTTTAAAATGTAAACTTTGAGGAACAAAAAGCACAGGATTCTTAAAATGTGCCACAATTCACAGTTTTTGAGTTTCTAAGTAATCAAACCCATTAGAAACAATCGGAAGGAAATTGGAGAGAGATAATGTTCAGTATAGGTGTGCAACCGAATGAGAGCATTTGTCGCAGAGCTAAAGAGTAAGTCAAGAATGAAGGGCAAAGTTTAAGAACTGGTGACACTATGGTGCACTAGGGTACAGTGGTTCCACCTCCCAGAGTCCAGGGTGTTTGGGTGTGGATTCAAATCCAACTCAGATTGTATAGACCTTGAATGTTCTCCCCGTGTCTGTATGGGTTTCTTTTCACAGTCCAGTGACGTGTTTCATGTCATCTAGTCGCTTTATCTTGCCCACTAAGTGTATATGTGTTTGGCCACCCTGCGATGGTCTGCCTCGACACTGACCAGGATTCAGAAGTTAATCACAATGAATGGATTGGATTGATAAATTAAGTGTCTTGATTTTGATTCTATTTGTCAGATAATACAGGGTTAATGCAAAAGTTCCACCTACACCTTCCACACATAACATCCCATTTCCAGAAGCCTTGCTTCTTGCATTGTATTACATGTGAAACACATACTGCTTGGAAATTAATTTAACTGAAGGAAAAATGGTGGTTACAAAGTGAGCTGGCTGGTAAATTGGCTAAGCAGAGGAGAGGAGACTGATGGATGACCTCAACTGCCTCCAGCATAAGAGCAAAGAACAGGACAAGAGAAGACGATAAACATCTCTGACTCACTGAAACCTCTTCATTGGTTTGAATACTTGTATACTGAAAACCTCAGTCATCCCGCTGTTATGTCCTGAAAAGTCTGGCGAATGTAAGAGTTGCATCCCTACCAAAGAAATGAACGGATAAGAAAATCAGTCATTTCCTTAACATTATCTTTGAGAAACTGCTCTCCAGTAAGGAACCGAGAAATTCTTACAGCCAATTGTAACCGACACCATAATTACGGTTCAAACGGAAAGTTTATTAAACTACTTTAGCAGTCGTTTGCTCTAATTTGATTGTTTTAATCTAATTTCGTAAAATTATATTTGCTCCAAATAGATATGAGGAAATTTAAAGCAATTAGTTGCGGAACCGCAACCTTGTCGAATCTGACTCTGAGAGCGTAGGTTGTTCGTGCCAAAGTGAGATTTCGAGAACGACAACCGTGTCACACACTAAACAACTGAAACCTACCAAAGTGTTGTACTCTGAAACTGATCATATTTCTTTTCTACACAACTTATCTTGCTCTTTGAGATTTCCGCTTCCATAGCAACCCTGTCAATAGTTGCTACCTAGACAGACATATAATAATAATAATAATAATAATACTAATACTAATAATAATAATAATAATAATAATAAGAAGAAGAAGAAGAAGAAGGATGTATTTTGCACATTTTGCTTAATCATAAATAAGAGTTAAGAATAATTTGATGTAGAAATGCTATCTATTTTGACTGTTTTATTCAGGCTCGCTTAATGCATTTTTGTCACATATGCTAATGTATAATTTTGAAATCATTGCTCTGGATAAAAACAGGAAAAATAGACCCGTGGTAGACAAAATAGACACAGAGATCAGGCTCCATCTGAGTGACGTAGTTGCAAAAACAGTCAGAAGTGAACATCACAGGTTTGGTTGCTGTAGACGATCTTTGTGTGAACTTTGCTTAAGGGTCCAGAACATTGCTTCTTAGTGATGCATATGGTACACTTTCTTAGCACTGTGCAATGTATGCGGGATTTCAGTATGACTGGATGCTTAAGTATTCAGCAAACTGATGATTAACCTTAATGGACTACATGGGCTTCTGTCTCACTTTGCCACCAACATGGTTGAAAACCTCTGGTCAAGTCCTCCAGAGGTCTGTCTGAGGATACATTTAGAAATGAGAGTGAAAATGAAGAGGGCTGCGAACTTTCCATAATTCATACTGTTCCTCAACCCTGTATCCCACAAAGCATTCTCAACGGGCTCTCAAAAAGCCTCTCGCCCTTTTTATTACGGCTGTGACTTAAAGCTTTGTTTGAATGCCAGAAAACACTATAACAATTTTGACACCAAATACCGGCACTGATTTTGCACTGATTTTAATAAACACCTTCCTGCCGGGTGCCTTCACGGGAAAAAAGAAACAAAAAAAATAAAAATCGCACTTTGGTCATTTTTGAGTTGAGCAACAGCACGTGATCGAGGCTCTCGCAGTTTCCCCCTCGTGTATCTCACAGTTAAAGAAAGCATACATACGTGAGTTTGTTGGCCATTTTTCATTGCATTGTCTCCTGCAAGCTGAGGCTCGAAAAGCCGATTTCAGTTGGGCTACGTGGACATCAGACACGGCGCGGCCATTTACCCCCTTCCTTCCTTCCCCCGCTCGACTGCCTCATTAATTATTGAATCCATTCCGTTTCATCTTGTCACGACTTCTTGCGCCCTTCTCGTGCTCCTCACACCCATCAGTAAAATAAGCATTCCAGTCGACGTGTTGTGTCCTGATTTTTTCCTCCTTTTAAGACGGACGGATTTGCACGCACTCAACGGTCACCTCGCACTGTGCACATTTCCTCAGAAATGTTGTATATTCATTGCGTCGTCGCATAATACTGGCGACTCGGCTCAGGGTTTTTTGCACACGCGAGGCGTCTGCAGCGTTAATGCGAGATTCAGCATAAGGTCGCTCCCAGTGTTCAAATCAGGGATATTTCGATTCGAATTGAATTTTGAATCCCCGTCAATCAAATAAAAATGTACTATAGACAAAGGTTGTTTTACTGCACACCTCCAAGCTCATTATGAATACAGGCTGGGTAAGAAAACTTTCTCTCTCTCACGTATGACTTCGAAGACTGGTGGACAGAGATAAAGGCCATAGAATAATGGTCAATAGGTTTAAAGTAGATAATATGAAAATCAGAGCCAAGGTAAAAAAAAAATAGCATGGCAGAGATATATCACTGCTACCAGTGTAACAGAAGTTTTACATTATATTCTGGCACCTACAATAAATTGAGATGATGACTTATCTTTCTCCTCCTTCAGACTCTCAACAAATCAGATTTAGAGTCCACTAAAACAAACAAAATGAACGAACCGAAGAAGCGACACCGCGTGAATATCATTAGAGATCAATTTTTTCTCCTCGTGGCAGAACTTCAGCATCATATAATTTGAATAAAGCGTGAGCACTGCCGAGCAGATACTGTGCATTATTGTTAGTTTGTTAATACTGATCTCACAGAGAAGTCCAAAGAGAATAGCCTTGAAGAGCATTTTACTTAACAGCGTGAAACGTTATTAGCTGACCGCTGAACCATTTACTATAAACGACTTCGGCTCGGCAAAAATTGGCGAAAGTTAAAAAGCCGGCGCCTGCCGCGGTGGAGGGAAGGTGACATTGCCGCCGCCGCTGAGCTTTGCGTCCTTCACGTGCAGCTGAAGTATAAAGTTAGCATGAATGAAGCTCTACCCCTGCCAGCAAAAACCTTGATGCATTCTGTCCCGATTATCGTCCAGGATGCCTCATCTGCCTTCGCCAGCGCTTTAAATCGATTCCATAATTCATGAGTACAAGAAACGCGCTGATAATTTAGGGCAGGCTGTCACGTCGCATCAAATTTATCGGTAAAATAAAGCTCCCTCTGTTGTCCAGAATGCGAACAAATGTCGTATTTGGGGTTTTGATTCAGTAAATGGATAACTGAACAACGCAAGTCGGACCATAAAAGAGAACAGCCTTAAAAAAGTGCGGCTGAATCTGAAATGGCGAAATGACCAGTTTTTGGAACAAGAAAATGTTGTAAATGTAAAATTTTTATCAGTTGTTGTGGAAATGGAGAGGTGAATGTTATAATTTATATATGGCAATCTGGTTATTTTGCAAAGGGTCTGGATTTGTTCAGAAATGTGAACCTCCAGACTATATATATATATATATATATATATATATATATATATATATATATATATATATATATATATATATATATATATATATATATATATATATATATATATATATATATATATATATATATATATATGTGTGTAATAATAATTGCTCTTTTCTGTCGGTCCATCTAATTTCCTCACCTTCAAGCTCCACCTGATGGGTTCTACCCCGATTCACTTCACTGGTGCCTGATTAGATTTCTGTCACAGATATTTTTGGAGCAAAACTAAAAAGTCTCATAGAGTAGACTTGGCAGCATCGGCTGTGTCACGTGGGGTATTAAGATTTTTCTAATGGGGGGGGAGGGGGTCTACCAATTTACATTTTCTAATTTTTTGTGACAAAAGTCTGTACAGCTCTGATGTTTCCAACACAGAAAAAGGACATCATAGGTGAAAAACCCTGTAGTTAGTGAAATTAAAATTTCTAGCACAACAGGTACTTCATGAATCTCTCATAGGCTGCTCATCATAAAAAAAGAATAACACACTGAGCCTCTTAATAACTTTTCCGTTCTGTAGCGTGCAAGCAAGTATTAGCTAAGGGAGTGCATATCTCTCTCTGTGGAGATGATCCTAGTTTGTCATACACAATAAATTGAATGAAAGTTTAAAAAGCAATACATTCTCGTGATGTTAATAAATAAAGAGATAAACAGAAAAAAATGTATCCTTCTTACTAGAGTCAGAAATATTCCAGCACGGCAAATTTCATAAAAATTGAACTGAAGATATAATTGCTGTGTGGCAAGAAAAAAAAGGAAGTACTTCATCACTATCTTCAAGGTGGGACCCATCCAAATGTTTACAAAATTTTGCAAAGAACACAAATGCAGCGTAGAATGCGTTTAATTTTTTTTATTAAAAATAAATATAAAAATATAAATATAAAACAATATGACTAAGCCTCAAAACAACATGAGTTCCGTGTATGACAATTAGTCTATAACTTACACCTTATTACAATTTACATCTATGTGCTGAAATGACCCAACATTGTTTGACAATTAAACCTTACCCACCATTCACATGAATATCGCTTGTCAAATAAAAACATGAATCAAATAGGTTTGTCATATTAAAACATTTTATACATTTATCTATTTTATGTCCAGTTTGTAGTAGTATTCTGTTTCTTAATCTTTTTTTTTTCCATAAACATTGATAGTATACAAGACTACCATTGCTCTTCTCAGTTACAAAACACATTGTCCACACCATATTTCACAAAAAAATCCTAAAATCTGAAGGCAATTGTACTGTTTACAAAAGAAAAGCACAAAATCAGATATAAAAAATCGTGTGTGTGAAAAATGTGATGTCAGCTGAATGATACAAGTCTCGATGGAGCCTATTTTAAAGTAAAAAGAGATTCCCCTGCTTCTATTGCCATAGGGGTACGCAGGTAGGACTGAAAATACGCCTTTAAGCTATGTCGTTGTCACTGTCTTTCCCTATATACATGTCTGCCAGCTTTTTAAACTGCGGACCCCAGTTGCTGAGGTAATCATATTCCTGGTCGCCCTCTGTGGCAGCAGACTCTAGCGAGCTGAGGGACTCTGCCAGAGAGCCGTTGCCCTCGTAGGCGTACGTGGCGAGGGAGTCGTACGGTGGGGCGGTGGGGTCGGCATCGTTGTCCTGTAGCCGGCTGGCAATAAAATCCCGAACATCTGTGTTGTCCTTTATAGGCGATGTCCGACGGAAGGGAAAGAGCATCTCAGGAATGATGTCCCTGCGGAGCTTGTTACCATCCATCACCTCTGGGTTTCTCAGCGTGCCGATGTCAAAGGCCTGCGTGTCCTCCTCGCCGCCGCCCTCGTCGTTGTAGCTCACCACGTTGTCTCTCACGTCCTCTTTGGAGATGATTAGAGGCTCCTTCTTCTTCTGCCTCCTGAGAGCGGTGAACAGCACCACTATCACTGAAGAAGGAGAAAAAGGGGGCAAAAGTGAACATCTTACATTTATTCATTTAGCAGATGTTTTTCTCAAAAACGCAATTGAATGAACAGAATGCAGAATTTATTTGGAACCGTTTTTATCTAAGGTGACATTCGATGCCTGATGCGGTGTATTGTTGTATCTACATTCACCAGCATCTATTACTGTATCCCTCTCAACACACACACCGCGATTCACCTGAAACACATCTTTAGAAACCAGAGCGACCAGCCACACAAGCACATGAATGTGCACACTTGGCAAAGACCAAGTTGGGATTGACCTCCTGTCCTCTCGCACCATCCAGGTACCCTGAGACAACCGCGCTACCTGCTCTGCCTCACATGCATCTTTTCTTTAATAAGACTGTCAACCAAAATCTATTATAATCCAAGCTGATGTAAGACTGAATCCAACACTTACAGCAAGAGACAAAAAGATCTTAAGACTGCATTTCAATATATAGAATGTTTTGGAGTTCGATGATTTTTAAATGGAGCAGCATGTTCTAAATGATGAATTAATTTCCCAGCCTGCAGCCTTGGTTCTGTAAATTTAAAGCACGACATATATATCACTCACACCGAAAAGAGGCTTTTATTTTGAAAAGTTAAGGTATCGTAGCATTGCACTTGGGGTAAGACTGCTTTCTAACACTTCCCTTATTTTAAAGCAGTAACACTTGTCTGAAGGCACAGATCCAGTTTTCTGACCAGCAGAGTTTTTGGCAGATGAATCGTTTTTTCCTTAAAAAACAGGTGAATTCCCACCAGGCCACCAGTGCACAAGTCAGTCATCCGCTCAGATGTTAATTATAAGGATGGTAGAGCTGCTTTGGAAACTGGCTTGTCTAGTTTGCTGACCAAGGGTGGTGCCTCTACGGTACACTGGCCTTTTGACGTTGTCACACGGAGGAGAATTAGATCTTTTGTCAGAGGTATCTCAGTAGGATGGTCGTCGAGAAACTGGGCAGAGTCAAGTTATTTTGTCTTCACCAGGAGGTAGTCTTAAGAGCTTTCCTCACTGCGCACCTAGTCCAACCCAACCCAACCCTTCCAGATCTCACATATGTGCACGAGCGCAGCTGTAAAACAGTACACTTTATGAGTCCCTTCTGAGAACCTTCAAAGAAAATAAAAATCAGCGAAATCCCAATACCCATTTTGCTTGTGTTGTATCAGTGACTAGGTGCAGAAGCAGACATTTTGGTTTTGGTAGGAGGGAAAGCTGGAAACCAGGGTGTGAAACGAAGGGAAAGACCCCACTCTGTGTGATATCTCACAGCGGACGTGCGGTTTAAATACTCCATTTAACCTCCCGACAATCGGACCCGCAGAGAAATACGAAACAATGTGTTTGCAGACACCTGGCGAAGAATCCAGAGAAGGACAAATGGCTAACTGCTGTGTCAAGTGAGACACGGTGCTGAGAAGCAGACACTAAAGATGCGGCAGAAAGGGGAGCCGAAGAGGGTCAGGCACAGCGTTCCTTCTGGCTCCGAATCGATTTATTCTGAATACGCAACGTTTAATTTTAAAAAGCGTGAAAAAATGGGCAACAAAAAGAAGGACAACAGCAGTTAAGAATACAAATAAAACCAAGCAACGTAACATTTCAAGATGCAGCGCTGTTCCCAAACAGTCCCTTTCAACAAATTCATTATGTTCCTCACATCGAAAGCGATCACAAGATCATGAACCTCAAGGCAGAAGGGGAATGTAACTGACGGTAGTAAATATGTAAGAGCCCATGAAAACAAGGCTATCAGGCTGAAGCAGCAACTTGTTGGAAAACATCTTTTCTTTTAGCAAATGATACACTCGAGCAAATGAGCCTTTTGAATGGGGAATTACATGAGCACATGCTGTTCTGCTCAGCGTGGCCTTTTACATACTGCTTGGGCTTACAAACACGCCGAGTGGTGCTTCAGGAAGCCACAATGAGCCGTACAACTGCATTCCCAACCAGAACCTTCACCTAACCTCTTGTTGGTTTTAAAAGTAAATAACACAGTGCACACAGGCCGCAGGTCACATAGCTGCTATTTTTGAGTTTGATATGTGCTTTAAACAAACCCGAAGGGTCACCGCTGAAATTAAAATGCTTGCCTTTTCTGCTGTGCTCTGGTCTGTATGCTTTAAGTGTCCTCCACAAAACAAGGATTCATTTATGAAATACATTTTGTGTCCGTGAACAACTCACATTTGTCAGACACGGAAGGTATGGGACGTATTTATTACGACTTTTTTTCGTTCTTAAATTAAACTTTTACATTATCGTCAATTCATGTCACCCATTTTACCTGGAAATACGAAATAAGAGGGTGAGAGCTTGGAACCTATTGGCTACAAGATTGCATGGGTCATAAGACTGTGCGGTTCACGATGCTCTTCTTTAAAGCGGGAGTGTCGGGTGAGGTGGCCGGGACGGCGGTGCGTGGGAGTGGACTGCAAGAGCGGCCAGCTCACTGAGGAGGATGATGACGCAGAGCAGGATGGCCACAAGGGCGCCCGTGCTGAGGCCGGCCGAGCGGAGCAGGGCCTCCGCGCTGCACGCCTTCATGTTGCCGTCACGGTCGCAGGCACACACACCGATGGTGAGCGTGCTGGTGCTGCTCTGGATGGGGTAGTCGTTGTCCGAGATGACCACCGGTAGGAGGTAGATGCTGGTCTCTCTCCGGCTGAAGCCACTGCGTCTGGTGAAAATCCTGGCAGTGTTGTCTGCAGGGAGAGTTGAGGGTCAAATGGTCATTAAAGACGGCTGAAGTGACAAATGAGAATGACAGTAATACTTGACGGCTGCGACGTTTATGCAGCCTGTCTCTACGTACATGACATAAACAAAATAGGAAAGGAATAAAAATATATAAAATAATCTGTTAATGCTTCAGTGTGACTCATAAGATGAAACATATAACATCATGCATAAACTTGTAAACATACATAAACTGTGACTATGAGCACTGCGGTTCATTTTACGATTCGTTTTTTGCTTACCATTACGATTACTGGCTCGCGGAAGCCATAAACTGCGTTACTTGCAAACAAATTCATAAAGAACAATAATATTTGCAGTGCTCCATTGTTTGACTATCAAACTCAAAGGCAACAGCTCAGGGCAACATCACAGACGACTTAATTTGCATAAAATTTTATGGCATTGTGCGACATTGCGAACGGCTAAAAGATGCAATTTACCTTCATTATCAAAAATTGTAAAGTTTGGATTCACCGTGCTGAGGCTGAAGGCAAATTTGTGTCCGACAAGTGGTTCGTCCGTGTCTACAGCGCTTATCGTCTGTATCAGCTGTGAATGTTAAATTAATATATGATTTCCTAATGAATGCAAAACATAATATGCTACTTAAATAGGTCAAGACCTAAGTTGAGCAAAACACAGCAAAAATCACTTCGGCATTGTACAACGCATAATAACACCGTCAACACGTAGTTTAGGGAGACAGATTCCCACTATTTAGTTACCGTAATGTCAGAAAACAGAGATACGCACAGGAGCTTTGAGAAAAACACAAGTGAAGATCTGCTTACCTCACCCGCTTTCACATTTTCGCAAACAAAAGTTTCATAGAACATGGCGAACTCGGGAGCATTGTCATTGACATCCAAAACCTTAATAAAAACGGGAACTCGAGTGGTCTGTCGAGGATTATCTAGAGGAAGACAGATGAGAAGATAGGATGTTAAATAATTACTAAGTAAATTGGAAGAGCATTCAGTTTGATAACTGCCCTCTTGGTGTCCCACACGTGGTGTTGCTGTTTCCATGATACTGATCAAACTTGGGCGACCTCCTGCTGCCTCCTCTAACAACTTCTTCATGATACGAAAGTACTGTCTTTTTACTTATTTACAGCATGTACTGCGACGCCTCCGATGGGTCTTGTTTTGTTTCATGTTGCTTGGTAATCACTGCCTTGACAGTCTGCATCCTCCGTGTTCTCAATATGCCAGTCAGGAGACTCTGTGTCAAGAAAGTAAGTGACATCGTGAAACGGAACAAGAAAACTTACTTATTTCTGTGGCGACGACGGAAATGTTATGCCATTTTGACATTTCTCTGTCGAGGGGCTGCAGTGTCGAGATGGAGCCGTTTCCAGAGTCAATATTAAAGAGTCTGTCCAGATCCGTATGCCTGTCGATTGAGTACCTGCAAACAATAATTGACTTGCTTAAAATGCTGTAAGGAATAAATGATGAAAGTTGCTGCTGATTGTATTTGAAAATGAAAAAAAAAGATGTTACACTCTCTATGTATAGCAGTGTGTTGGAAAACTCCGGTTACAGTTGGGTATTTTGCAATTTGCACTGTGGAACTGAAGCCAGCCAGTAGATGTAGAGTATACTACTTTATGCAGTACAATAACCACCCATCCATCCGTCCATCCATCCATCCATTATCCATTTAGTTGAATTTACATTTTTAAATGCTGTTTTTGTGATTTTCTAACAGATATTCATCACAAAAAATAAATTCACTCAATTGTTTTTTGATATGTCAAACAAATATGTTGCACAATAAACATACCGCTGCCAGGAGACTCAGGTGTCTTTTTTCGACTGAGTATGTATGTTTATGCGCAACGTGTGAATATGTGCTGGATATTTTATGCTGCTGCAGCCGACTGAATAGCCCTCTGGGATTGATACAGTTTCATTCATTCATTCATTCATTCATTCATTCATTCCTGAAGCTGCTGTCTGTAAATTTGATGATAAGCAGCTGGCTTGCTCTATGTTACATTCAGCTGACATTTTTTTTAAAATAATGGCTATCTTGGTAGTTTAGCAACATAAATTAATATTGCAAAACCATGCCAAGGATGTCAGTTCTCTGAGGGCCAGCTTCATTCAAGTCTCTGAGCCATCCTCAGCAAAACGGCTAATAAGTGTACAATGAGGTTTGGAATAATGAGGTTTAAGCGTAGGGTGAAATGATTTTATTCCTTATAATCTCAAAACTGATGACCTTACAATGTTTTTGGGGACTTAACCTTATAAGTATAAACAAAATGGCAAATGCTAAGAACAAACTCAACAAAGGAAAACAAATACAGCTCTGCCAAACTATTGACTGCATTTCAGACTTAGAGAACCCTGAACTGGGCTGGTGGATGAATCATGACTTGAGACAAAAATGAATCCAAATCCACATATATCACAATGTGGCAGAAATCTGACAGCATTTTAATTGTCTGACCATTATTGTCTATTTTTGTCAAAGACAGAAAGTCGTCTCACGACCAAGAAGCTAAGTATCTCGTGACTCACCTCTACCTTTTCTCCTCTGACCATCACTTGCAATGCAAATTAGGCTGAAAGCAGAATGATCTTTGCAACAAAATCCTCTTATCCTTTCTTTGCTATCTACAATTATTTCACGTACTGTATAATTACAGTGTCGAGGATTATCTGTGATTTAATATATCTGGCAAAGTGCTCCCTTTATTCATATCGATAGTGCTGTTTATCGTACAGTCAGGCAGTGATAAATGCATTACATTTCGCCAACTAATTTATCACTGTCAACTTAAGTATTCCGCTATCATTTAAAACAATCACGGACCCCCACCAGTGGATGCAATTTGCAACACAAATTCATTAAATAACACAACAAAAACTGCCATCATCTCTGAGTGAGCTCATAACTAGTGAAAAAAGTTGAGTCCCAATGCACTTGTCTCATTTTGAAACTTGTTTCATTTTGGAACTGTGGCTTGTTAGTCACCTTTTACCTCTGTCGGTTTAATCGCTGTGTACATGCCATCGAGTCCCCTACAGCTTCTCTTCTTTAATATGTTTCTGCCCTCGTGTTGTTACATAAATGTATTTGTATACTGTCGGTGATAGATGACGCGATTGTAACAATGTGTCGCCCAACACAGAACCCTCGCAAACACAAACTTCAGCAAGGGATTTTGGTGTCAGGCAGGTCCCACTATGAAATAGACTACATGGCCAAAAGTATGTGGACACATGAACACCACACCTTGTTGAACATTAAATTTTGAAAAACCGTGGACATTAATAGAGAGTTGGGCCTCCCCGTCGCTGCTGTGACAGCCTCCTCTCTTGTGAGAAGGCTTTCCACTGGAGTTTGGAATATGACTGCGGGGATTTGCTTCCATTCGGACACCAGAACATCGATGATGTCAGATGGGGTCTGGCTCACGGTCGGTGTTCCGATTTATCCCGACGGTGTTTGATGGGGTTCAGGTCTGGGCTCTGTGCAGAACAATTAAGTTCTTCCACACCAGCCTCAGTAAACCATTTCTTTTTGGACCTTGCTTTGTGCATAGGGATGTTCTCTCGCTATAAGAGAAAAGGGCCATCTCTCCCCGAACTTTTACCGCAAAGTCAGAAGCAAACAATTCTTTAGAATGTCACTGCATGCTTTAGCATTAAGTTTCTCATTCACTGTAATATAGGGGCCCAGACAATGAAGAACAGCTCTTGACCATTATTCCTCCACCACCCAACTTTACAGTTGGCATTATGCATGCAGGCAGGTAGGTTCTCCCTGGCAATTGCCAAACCCAGATTCTTTTGTCAGATGTCCGGATGATGAAGTGTGATTCATCACTCCAGAGAACAAATTTTCACTGTTGCAGAGTCCAGTGGAGGTGTGCTTTACACCAGTCCAGCTGATGTGCGGCTTGTGTGCAGCTGCTCAGCCACAAAATCCCAGTTCACAAAGCTCATGAGAACAGTCCCTGTGGCAATGCTGCTCCCAGAGGCAGTTTGGAACTGTAAGAGTTGCGACCGAGGACAGACAATTTTTATGCACATGTGAGCACTCAACACTCCCATTCTGTGAGCTAGTGTGACCACCCAGTTCGTGGTTGAGCTGTTGTTGCTCCTAGACATTTCCACTTTGCACAAACGAAACTAACAGTTGGCCAGGGCAGCTCTAGCAGGGCAGAAATTTGACAAACTGATTTGTGGGAAAGGTGACATCCTATGACAGTGCCATGTTGAAAATTTCTGAGCTCTTTAGTATGACTCATTCTACTGCAAATGTTTGTCTAAGGATATTGTATGGTTGTATGCTTGACTGTATGTATCTGATAGCAAAGGGTGTGGCTGAAATAGCCTAACCTATTAATTAGAAGTGGTGTCCACAAACTTTTGACCATACAATGTATCACGTAGCGCACAGTTAATATATCCCAGAGTAATCTGGGCCAAGGGGGATGTTGAACTTGGGTTGCCCTATTATTCACCCCTCCACTGCCATCCACTGAGGACATGCCTTTGGGGGACCTCGTGAAAAATGTCAGGTTGAAGGCACAAATTCTTTGGTTCACCAACCTAACAGAATCAACAGAACTACCGAAATGGAAAGTCGATAAAAGAAACACTTGAACAAATATGTACTGTATTACTTGTGTTGCAGTTTCTTATAAATATTTTATGTGAGCAAACAGCAGTGCTACATCTTTGGGATGAAGTGTTATAGAAAATTACTTTCTAAATTTAATATATACTTAAACTAGTCAACATATAGGGACCCAAAATCCAACCTTTCCGCTCACAGCATTAAAGAGCTGGGTTGAAATTGACTCTTTCAGGTTTTTGCGGCATGCTCATGGGTCATTAAGCACTATTCAATAAGACTATTTCCTCAGAAGATCGTGGACTATCGACGCAATGTCTAAAATACAATGTAAAAATTAGGTATTTACTGCATTTTGGGATAACAAAGGGTAGGAGAACACAGCGCTGCAAATTTTTAATTATCAGTCCTTTCATAATAGGACTAATTCCTGTGTGGCCACAGGGTGGGCTTCGAGTTTCTTTAAAAGGAGCTAAAATGAAAGTTAAAGGAGATTTTGTCAAAGATTAGCAAAGTGATTCAGCCCCTTGATCACATGACTCACTTGACAGGGTGGTTTGCAGAGTCCGGGTCCCAAGCTGCCACAGCACCGACGAAGCTGCCAGCTGCCGTGTCTTCGTGCACTTCTATAATGTAGGGGTTCCTGCTGAACACGGGCGGTTCATCTACATCTTGTGTTGTGATCCTAACCGTGGCGGTGTCTTTGAATGGACCCAGGTGAAGGAAGCGGTGGTCAAGGTGTGTGTTTGTTGCCTCCACTTTTAGGGTGTACATCCTTTTGCTTTCATAATCCAGAGGCTAGTCATGCAAAACAAATGCATCATAGAAGAGCTTTGACAAAAATGCTAACAAGTTTTAAGCATGTTGGGACATTGGGAATTCATACTGGTTTTGTGAAAGAATGTTATTGCATTTCTCCATTATTCCATTTAATAATAGACGCACGCATAGCTAGCCAACACTGAAAGGTTAAGGTTCACATGGCCACAAAAAATAGAAATTTGAAACACTTTGTTACCTACAAAACGTGTTGTTTTGTCACAAACATGCGCAAAGTTCCACAAATGTTTACGCAAGTAGCAGCAGTATCTTCAGTTCATAACTAGCAGACCACTGACAAGAGAGGTGTTGTTGACTTCTCAGTGTGGAAGTTGCAGGTGGGAATGTATCTAGTTGCAGATCCAGTCCTATTTATAAGATTCAAACACTGATTTCATGCCATCTTTATGTTAATGTTTTGTTTGTCCTTGTCGCTTCTAAACTGCCTGTCTTGGGGGAAGAGGAGGAAGACCTACTGAAGGATCCTTTTCCAATGGAGTGATAACAGTTCAAGTTTTAAGGCAGTTGATGCCTTTATTGTAATAATTACCATAATTGTATAATTTTGAGCAGGCAGACCCCACAGTGAAAAGAATACTTATAGCTCAATTTTATAATCCACACAAAATCTTAGCTCTCTGAAAGATGAAATAAAGGAGCTCTTGACAGCATAGTGAATTAAGCACCTTTATGAAGATAATGGGAGATGACTGGTTTGACTTGCAAGATTCCCAAGCCTACTGTTCCTCTCCACTTTACTGTGAGGAGATCAGAGGAGGCGAGTCAGTTGAGGGGGTTGATAAGAGGATGAGCCTGACAAACGTTACCTTCTTTACAGTTATGACACCTTCCTGCGTTATCCGGTCTGTGGTAATGGCAAACATGTCCTGCCCATCCCCGTCAATGATGGTGTACTGTATTTCAGCGTTCTCCCCAATGTCGGCATCATTGGCTTTGATCCGCCCCACGGTGGACCCGATTTCTGCCGACTCCAAAACGGAGAGGTGGTAGGAACCTCAAGAAAAAAGAAAGAAGTGAATAAATGAAGGAAAAAACAGCAGGCGTGTATTCAAGTCCTTTGTTCTAAAGGCCAACGGGGGTTTAGTTGTGAATTCACCACTCAGGGGAAAGTCTTAAACTCCATTGGTATGTTTACTGTTTAAAATAATTTCAGGCTTCAGTGAGCCATTGCAGGCACTATTGAATATCTTTTATTGTTGTTTTCCTTAGGAAAGCGAAAATAATATCCGTGGTGTCTCCTGAACCAAATAAAAGAAGAGTGTGAAAAGAGGTTGAAAACACTTACATAGGCTGCACTTCACTGTGCTGTTTAAAGCATGTCATAACATTATTTTAGCATTATTGTATGGTCTTTAGTGTGTGAACCAGATTGCATTAATTCTGACCTGTGATTTTAAGCTTCCTTCTGCTTCAGGGTTATTTTAAGAAAGCGCTGTGCCAACATTTCATTCAAACTTCAATTAGTAAACAGCTCGGCGTCAGAAGAAGCACAGGTGCGTGGACTTTTAAAACTTCACATATTCAGGGTGAGACAAGAATACTGCCAAAACTTGTTAAAAGTGCAAAATAAAAGTGATATTTTTTCCTCTTAAAATTATTATTTACACTTGTCATTACAGCTGTGTTTTCCATCCAGGAGAAGGTTTGACCTTTACGCCTCTTCATAGATGTCCTACAGTCCAAAAGTAACATTTTACATTAGGCTGAAGGTCAAACCCTGGCTTACTGTGAGGAAATCGAGGAGGGCTATCATTCACATCCGTGAGGGTGATGTTTATCGTCGTGGTGCCCGAGAGTCCTCCCATCTGCCCTGCCATGTCCTTGGCCTGAATCACCACCTGGTACTTCTCCCTGTTCTCACGGTTCATGTTGGACAGGGCTGTTCTGATGATCCCTGATGGGAAGCAACATGGAACTGTGTGAGTCGACATCTGTTTTGCCGCTAAAGTTTGAAGTAAAGGTGAAACAAGGCTTAAGAAATATACGTTCACAATTGAAGAGACTAACGTAGAACATAGGTTGAAGCTATGATGGCAGAGTTTGAATGCAGAAATACATCGTTCATTTTGAAATTTCAACTTGAATGTAGGATAACATCCTACAGAGGCCACGCCAAAAGGATCATCGTATGAGGTTCCACAGGGCTGCTGCATACGGAAATATCTGTACATATTAGCATTGCACTGCAAGGCCCAGAGTGCTTGACTCACACCTCACAGTAGAAGAAAAACACAGTTCAGAAGTGAAAAACTTGACTTGTATGACATTATTTGTTACTTTTCTTCTAGGGAAAGATATATTGTAGATATGGGCAAAACAGCATTTCAAATAAAGCATTCAACCTTATGGACATGTTACAGCTGTACAGCTTTGTACACCTCAGTTCAGCCGAGAACGTACCCTTGGGTAAATACTTTTTTCTCTTTGAGCGTGTTTTTCCTCAAAAAAAAAAAAAAAAATGGCCGTAACAACTGAAGGGAAAAACAAGGGTTTGGTAACATGTCTGTTTCTTTTTTCTGCACAGCCAGTCAAGATATTGCATTTGACAAATTAAATTGTCCTGTAAAATTGCATTTTACGTTTCTGTTTTATAGTTAACATTGTTTGGGTGTTCTTAATCGATAATCTTCAAAACAGCCACCAACTTTAGGGTTAGGTAATATCGCTTGATCGTATGTCAGTAAGTCACAGCCATTTTTCATTTGCTACACGTACACCCCTCCCTACCCATTCAAATCTCAAACCAAGCCTCATTTACGAATGAAATAGTCATTAAATCCTCCCGGAATCTCATTGGAATATCCTGTATTTTGTTTCCCTAATCAGAACTTGAATAACTTTTTTCTTTCACGGTGGTTTACAAAAGGTGTGTGCATCCACATGCATGTATTGCATATTCATGCAAAAGGGTTTTTGAATAAATCACCTGTCTCAGGCTCGACAGAGAAATAGGGTTGACCCTGTAGAATACTGTAAACAAGCTTTGCGCTGTTCCCATACTGTTCATCATCGGCGTCGGTAGCAGTGACTTGGAGAACAAATGTGCCTGGAAAGGAATAGAGAAAACACAATAGGGGGATTATCCTTAGGAGGACTGGAGCTGTTCTAATACACAGAAAGCAGGCATGTGCGGAGGGTGTGAATACAATCAGTAGCATTCACGGTCTATGGAGTGTGTCTATGAGACACATTGCAAAATTAACTCCAACCAACAGACAAATTGAAGTTTTAAGCTCAACCTGACACTCTCGCTTTAATGCCCATTGCTAATCTCTTAGAAATTGGAATAAAAATGCCAGTGCCCCGTTCCAGCGTTGCAAGGATCCATTTGCTTATTCCTAACAATTGCTTGCAATGAGGAGATCAACAAATGAAATAGTTAGCCATGTTTGTTGTGTATTATGATGTATTTAGCTATCTTTTCCTTAATAGTTTACAGAAGTTTATAGTAACTCCGTCAAGCACAGCAAAAGACTCACAGAACACAGCTTTGGAAGTGTTGGCAATGTAAAACAGTGCGCTCCAAAAGCAGAGGACTACTCTGACTCTTTGGGTCTTTTGGAAATTTTCATCAAGGTTATGTCAGTAAAACCGAGACATCTCGTTCATTCTGTATTATAAAGATAATTTAAACAATATTATCTGAAATGAAGTATTTCACCTTCTCCACTTTTGGCCGAAGCTTATGAATATAACACCTAGGAAACATTTGTCCATAGCCAAATGAGTAGATTTCATATCCACAGAAATGGTGCTGGTGCCCCAGAGGGGTCTAAAAGGTATTAAGTACTGCTGAAATAACCATCTTTATTGCTACTTACGAATTAAATGAGGGGTGTTTGTCATTCGATCTATGAAAGTATAGGAAACCCTTTAATATCGCAGAGAATTAAAAGACACACAGCAGATGCTTTATTGGAACTGAGAATCATGATGAGAACCTGAAAGGGAAGAGAACTGTGTTTTTATTTCCTACAACATCTTTTTTGTCAAAACAAAAACAGCGAGTTCCAAATGACGCACCTGTGGTTGTCTGAATGCAGCGAGTACTCGATAGGCTTCTTCCTGCACTTACTGCCTACAGATAAGTGCTAAAACCAGCCAAAACACCTAACACCTTGACATGACTGAATCCCTCTCCTTCACTTTCGCTGTTATTTAGTGTAACACTATATTAAAGAAGCACTCTGCTCCTATATGTCCTGCTAATTGCCTGGAAGCCCATCTCCTGGCAGCAGTTCTACTGCTACTTCTACACACACTTCAGTATCTAATCTCCAAGCAATCTCGTGAGTCAGGTTACAGTTAATGTCCACAGTTAGTGAAATCGTGAACTCAGCGTGGGGTCTGACATTTGCAGACAGAATAGTGCCATGCGTGGACTCTCAACTGACACACCTGATACAGTTTGTGCTTTTGAGACATGGAATTTTTCAACTTTAGTGGCACTGAGCTATAACGCAAACTTTACACGCAAGCAAGAAAACGTCCAGGTAAACGGAGTACTTAAATGTATATGTTTGAGATATTAATAGTGCAAATTATCGAAACAGCACTGAACATTTAAAGAAGACTGAAATTATCTGTGCCCTAGTGCAGCCTGCTAAAAAGAGGTTTGGAGTAACAAGTTACATTTACTTTGTTAATTCTATTTAAGTGCCTAAAAGACTGACTGTTTCCTTGAATCGTATTTATTTTGTTAGTCTAATTGACAATCTAATTTTATTTGCTCAGCAACTTTTATTGGAAACTATGCATTGTAGCTGTTAACCTCGCTGCAGGCTCACAAAGTTAGAACTGAGCCACGAATCTGAATCAAAGTCCTGAACGCTGAAATTATGAAGTGTTAACTGCTCATAATCAGATATAAGAGTTTCTGGCTTGTTTCAAAATTCCATTTTTTAAAACAGAAATTAGAATTGATGTGCGATGTGTTGTCACAACATAGACTGTACGTATATTGCTTCCTTGACAGTGGCTGCAAACGCCACTGCATCCCGTGAAGAAGATTCCCCTACAATAGCCCATCTTTCACGGCTCATCACACAAAATAAACTCTGTGACTGGCACTGTGTTTGTTTCATGGCTGCATAAAAACATCTGCAGCCTGTGAAATCGCATATGCAATTGATTTTTTTTGAGTAGACTTGTTTATTTATTTAATAAGCTAAGAAATCGAAAATACCGGCCAGCATAACTGGATGTTTATCTCTGGATGTAACATGGATGAGTTGAAGAACGGAAATAATGTGTATGAATAAAAGCCATAAAAGCAAAGATACAGCCATGATCTTAGTGCAACCAGCTTTTTTCAGATCTCAGTCAGTATATTATTTGCCGAGGACCAGGCTGAACGTTTAAGACTTTCTCCTACTGTCTTGTATTCATGTCTCAACAATCACATGGTCGATAGCATCTGTTTATATCATATTTAGAGGCTCGCAAACTGTTAATTTAAGGTTTTGACAGTGTTAATTCTAAATACTTAATGTTAACTCAAGTATCTCATGTCACAGCTGGGTGGAATGAGGAAACAAGGCGTCACTTTTTGGCAATGAAATTAGCCGCTTGTATGATTCCTATTCGTGAGAACAGTTGCTTGAGTAGTGGCGCTAAGTTAGGTCACGTTTTTGAAATTTACAAACTGTACGTGCAACTAGTTTGTTGACATTAATAAACTATACATGCAAATAACTAAGAGAGGGCAGTATTAAGAAGAAGGAAAGGGGAGAGCAAAGAGTTGAGACGGAACAGAGAGTCTGGTAATTTAGGTTCAGCATCAATCATTTTATTTTTTGTTGAGGCTTCAACCTTTCATTAGAAAGATGTTATCATTGTTTTATTCCATACATCTATTATTATTATTGGTCTTGTTGCTGTTGTTGTTTTTATTTTTATTTTTATCATCTTACTCATAGCTAGTCACACAACATTTCTTTCTTTGTTTTTATGAACCTCACATCATTGTTCTCCCGTTTCTGTAAAAGTCGGTGATGTTATTGTCATGTATTGTGTATCTGTGATGCATAAAATTCCAATATTGTGGAAACAGCTTTGACCGTTTCAGTTCTCGTTGATTCATTATGGAAACCGGTGACAAACATATTTGCCTCTTAGCAAACAGCAGCAATAGGCTGAGAATATAGTATAATAGAAATAATAATATAATACAGTTATTACTTATGACTGGCGATATTTTGTGAAGTCCTACTGGTAACGGACAGACAACTGAATATGCATGCATATGAATTTGATTATGAACAAATTCAATCAAGTTACATTTGAAAGTAAAACTGACAGAGCAAATTCCCCCGTCTCTGCTAAACGATTATTATAAAATAAATGTTCTCACCCGCTTAGTATTCCATTATGCCCTATTGTGGCATTTTACACTTCATTGCAGGGACATTTTATTTCTTTGTATTGGGAAGCAAATCTATTTCAAGATTCACGCGTGCATAGATTTAAAACCCAGGGGATGAAAATACCAACAATGTTTCTCAACTCAGTTATACTCCTTTTTTTGGAGGGTGGCATTGCACTTGCTTGAACACCTAAGGAACCTAATATGTTTACATGAAACACAACGAATGTCTTTTTATTCTAATTAGGTTGACTTCATTATTACTATTTTTGTGAATATTAAAATACATTATTTTTGATTTACTTCCTCGTTTCCTTCCATATTTCCTTCCATGACAATCGCCTGAGGTCAGTGGATCTTCCAGAGAACTTGAGAGCACACTCGCAGTCTCTGTCACGACCCGATGCCATCCTTGGCATTTGGAACACCTCCTTTGCTTTGTGTTTCTTCATCTCGGAGCATACTAATGAACTCAGAGACATCTGTCGCCTTCCAATTCTTGCATGCATGCCAGAAAAAAGATATGCTGCTTTGCCACGGATCACCGCTTTGATGAACAATTTCCACATTCAAACACACGGGCCTCCGCTTTAAACCTCTGAACTACGGCCACTGTGAACTCTGTCTTTTGACACGCCTGTAGGAAGCTGCATGGGCCTGAAGGGCCATGTGAATATTCTTCAGCAATATTAGAGCTTCATTTACTGGCAGCTTACTTGTACCTGCTATTATATTGTGTAAACCTTTGAAAAGGGAACAAAAATATGTCTGCAAATAAAAATAAATTGCCATATATAACATAATGAGGCAGTCAGTCAGGCAGGTGTAGACCCTCCCATTCCCTGCAATGGTCTCCAGGTCCTCCTGGGGATTCTCTAGTATTCCTAGGCCAGCTGAGCGTTATAATCTCTTTTGTGTGTCCTGGGTCTGCCCCAGAGTCTCCTCGCAGTGGGACATAACTGGTATAACTCCAGAAGGAGGGGACATCCTCAAAACATGTCCAATCCATGTCAAATGGCCTCTCTCAATTCATAGGAGCAGCTGATGTTCTCTAAGGTTATCCTGGATTTTCAAGCTTCTCACCATGTCACAAATGGTCAACTCAGTAATCCCAGGTGCAAACCTCATTTTGGCTGCTTCTATCTGCAGTGTCTTTCTTTCAGACTTCACTCACAGCTCATGACCGCAGGTGAAGTTGGGAATGTAGGTCAGTAAACAGAGAGTACAAAAACTTAACTCCTGCCTTCAATTCCCCATTCTTTTCTTCCATGATTTGTGAACAACACCCAGAGATGCAAAGAGGTTCTCTACTATAAGCTGGTGTTGTCCCTTCACCTGGAAAGAGCAATTTATTCTTTTCTGGGAGAGGACCATGACCTCAGAGGTGCTGATTTTTGTACCTGCTGCTTCCCACTCAGCAGTGAACTGCTCCAGTGTGCATTGAAGGTCAAGGTTAGACGAGGCCAAAAGGGCAACATCATCCGCAAAAAGCAGAGCAGAGTCTTAGTCTCCTCCAACTGAACACTATGTGAATCTCAGCTGTGCCTTCATTACTTGTTCATGAAGATCACCAACAGATAACAAGACAAGACAAAGCCTTGGCAGAGTGATACGTCAGCATTCAAAAGATTCAACTTAATGGCAAGAAAACAGACACAGCTCAAACTACACTTGTACAGGGAATGGATGGCACACATTAGTGGTCTCAGTAACCCTATATTCCTCTAGTACCTCCTGAAGATATGCCAAGGGACATGGTCATATGCCTTTTCCAAGTCCACAAAACATATAGCGCCTGTGTTAGCATATTGCCATGACACTTCAAACACATTTGCCAGGAAGAAGAGTTCCGCGGCCTGGATGAAATCCACATTGTTTCTCCTAAATCTGAGGGTCAGATCAGACTATAGGATGGACTGTCCTTTCCTTCCCCAGCATAGGCTTAGTCAGTGAGATTGAGGAGTGTGATCCCCCTAGAGTTGGAACACACCTTGTGGTGCACTTTTTTTAAATGTCACTTGCCATCCCATCTTTCTTCTTACTCTCACCTGCATTCGGCAGCTTAAAAAATGTCAAAAATTATGTCAAAAATTCTTTCTTATAGATTTGTAGGGGTAGATAGTGATGTTCCCTATGCATGTTTCTGCATGTGCTGCGGTGTGGCATAGTGGGAGGTGCAAAGGTTGGAAACTGTATCTTCAAAAGCACAGGCTTCAGATAGGTCGTGGGACAATGATAACAAAAGCAACATCACGCACAACCCACTCTGAATGACTGTGGAATTCTCAGATGCTGAGTCAAGCACGGTGGGTGAGACAAACAGCCTCAGTGTATCCATTAATCAAATTCCTCCTCTAGAGTTGTATTCTGTGTGCATTTCTTTTGCAAGCAGTTCCAACTGAAGCCCTCCTAATCTCTTTGCATTGAATTTTTGCAGAGAATTCTTGCATAGAATGGAAAGTAAAAGGGGTGAAATGGCTGTGGTAATACACTGGTTTGACCTTGATTTCTAATAATGTGTTTCATTGTGTGTAAAGCTGGAATGCCCTACCTGTTTTGCCATGAAAAGCACAAAAATAACCTGCCGCAAAGCCTAAAAACAAGCTTAAAATGGTGCAGATAAATATATATGTGAAGCACCTCAAATATATGAAATACATTTTTCTTTTATGCTGGTGTCCATGAAGAGTTAAATTGAGCCGCAGCTCTCATATACAACAGAGAATGTTTTATTTATGCTTTAAACATGCCAAAAGTTTGAAAACTGTTATATACACAGGGTGTCAGAAGGTGCTCAAGGACTCACCAACGTCGGACATCTCTGGTACACTAGCTATATAGGTTTCCTTGGAGAACTTGGGTTCGTTGTCGTTGATGTCATGTATTTTGATGATGAACTCAGACTCGGGCTCAAGAGGCCGACCCGTCCGCTTGTTGACGGCCTGCGCTCGGAGGGTGTAGTAGGCCTTCTCCTCCCTGTCTAGCCTCTTGGTGGCGTGGATGTCACCCGAGTTCTCGTCGATGAGAAACAAGGAGCCTGCCCCGTCTCCGCTGAGGACGTACTTGACGGTGCCATCTCCTCTGTCCTGGTCCGAGTGAAGCTGTGGTGCGGAGGAATGGAAATTGCACTGACATCCAAGGACAAGAGGAGCACCTGGTAACATTCTGGCTAAGAAATTGCACTTGTAACCATGAGAAAGTGGTCTGAAATTCCCGGAGTTGCCCTGACGTTAAACCGTTGAGTAGATTTCCTAACCAAAATTTATTCCGTATAATTATTCTGCATAAAATACTAACATTCTACAGTCACGAGACGAATAAACTGCTTAGATTAAGGGCTCAGCATAAACATTGTTGTTTTTAGCAGTTTTAATGAGGCAGTTAATATTTTTAAAACCATATTCTTTTTGAATGCCGAAAGAAAAAACAAAACGAAAAAAAATGGAAACCGGTAATTTAATAATAAACACGGTTGTCTTTTTTTGTTGCCGCACGTTCGGAAAAAGCACGAGCTTTAAGACGACAAAGCACGTGAGCCAAAATTCTCTGCATATTTGAATCCACACTAAAGATAATCTAAAAGAGGAAGCTATTACATACCTCGCACAGAATATTTTCCACCTGTTACTAAGCAACGTGAGCGTGTACCCGGAGCCATTGCTCTCAAATTGATTGCGCATCTTCTTATCGTGATTGGGCCTGCCACCTGAAGTAGTCATTTCTGAAACAAGACGCTTCTCTTTGAGGGAGAAATCATTGTGGCGCACCAAGCGGAGCCGCCGACGGCGTCAAACTAAACCGTCCCACGCATGCAGTTAACGTCTTTAAAAGCCATGGGAATTATAATGAAAATAAATCTGCAGTTTTGTACAATGATGCTTCTGCACATTTAGAGATGGTATTACTGTGGAGTGCTATCGCTAAGTTACTGTATTTAAAACTTTGTGTAGGCACTGCCAGTTTAAATACATAAATAAAACTTGAGCTCTAGGGTAGGGTAGTTTCTGAGCAAACCAAACCCCACTGGAAATAACCTATAAGATAGTGTTGTAACTTCAAGTGTCTAGCCATCTTCACGCTTATTGCCCAATGCTGCTGTGGGATAACCATGGCACGTGAACAGCAATGGTGTCATGTTAGCTGTCTTTGCAGTTTGGATGAGGAATTTTGGTGCTGCCACATTTTTTTTGAGACTTGATATCTCTACTGCTAAAAATCGCATATGTGCATGAGTGACAAATATATTATGTTGGATAATAAAACTTAGTGGTCACAAAATATATTATCTACTGATAAATTGCACGTCCATGTACCCATATTTGGTAAAAGGTTGTGATATATATATATATTTTTTTTTTTTTTGGTTGCAAGTATTAAGTGTTCACTCATGCACTACTGAGAAAAGCAATTTTCCTGTAATTCTGCAGAATTGTAGGTTATAAATCACATTGTATTTTCATATGGGTAATGTGCAACTCCGTCATATGACTAGAAGACTGATGCATTAGTAACTTCTGATAAAATAGCTCTAGTAATAATCCTACCGTATAAGACGTGTTCATGCTGTGAGTCAGGACTACAGCCTTGATTCTGTGAACCCCCTACCCCCCCGGGAATGATTTCTCACCTTGTCTCCGGCCAAACCTGGAGGCATGTCTGATGGTGATTAATATGCTTGTAGAAAATGTGGGTCACATTCATGGTCCTGTTGTGATTATCCCTCATTTAAAAAATAGTGGCCATCTTGGCCATAAAAACGTGGCCTACTTGCTTTATTACAAATTTGCCTAATGGTTCTGTGTTTCCCTGGTATGGAATGCTTTGCCCATCTGTCTGTCATCAGGTAATTTTGCAGGTTGGAGATTGCTGTGGAGATATAAACCATGTTAATTTCATTCTTTCCTCACCAGGACACAAAGGGGGTCATCTTATAATGGGACACAGAACCCACTATCTCAAAGGGGAAGGTCATATTTCACTTTCTGTGTCGATTCCCTGGTGACCCATAGATATGCGATAAATACGATTGTATGTTTCTGTGAATTCTTGTGTATTTTGGTCTAGAGTCCGTTGGAGGGCTCGCAACTGCTATTGACTGAGGCTGCTGAGCCCCTACACCTTCTGGGGCATCTTTGGATGGAAGAATTGGACATGGGGTGGTTGCTACTTGTTGATAACAGTGTAAAAAAAATACCCTGGTCAGGTGAGTGTTTTTTTTTTTTTTCTGTGCCTATGAAGGAGAAGTGAAGGCACAGGCAAAGGTTTGCTGCAATACCACACCGCCAGAAACCGAACGAAAACCTGTCCTTTGAAATTACCCGTGCAATACGAGAGGTCAGAAAATGTAGAATCGCATAGTGTTGACTTTGTTCGCATAGCTTTTTAAAGCAGCATTACTTTAAGAAAACAACTTGTTGCTCAAAAATGCTAATTTTCTGTTTAGCAGAGCATCCACTGAATGTAGCTACCCTCTGTTTTAATGGCTTTCTAGCAAGACCATTGCACCCAGAGAGCAAATTGCCTTCCCCTAGTGCCTCTTAGTTTGCCGAGAGCGTTCTCGGCGAAGGCCCCTTGTGCACAACGGCGTTCACGCTGCCTCCCAACGCTTCGTTAAACTTACAGCGGAAGCCATTTAAACCCTGTTTCGCTCGATGTACACAGCACAAGGATTCCATAATTGATGTTGTAAGGGCAGCGTGCTTAACAGCTAAAAACGAAAGATGCGTTCCTCTTAATCTATCACGTTCCATACAATACACTTCTAGGTTGGGGTGTTGGATACCTGCCCAGAGAACGCAACCACTATGACAACTAATTAACTTCTTTCCGCTACAGTATCCTGTTGAGGATTCAACATATCAATTATGTTAACAAGCTTCCACGCAGCTGTTCCACATGATAAGGAAGGTAGCCCAATAGGAACCCTGAGCACAGTCTAAAATTACCAGCCAATTCATATCTAAGAAGACACATTAAGGTCATAATATACTTTAACAAAACATTAGTATGACGTATTACCGCTCGAATCGCCTGAAGATAAACTGGCCATTATTCATTTGTTTAAGCCTGTAGGTAATGATTAGATGGTTTTAAAAAAGCCAATTTTTGTTTGCTCCGCCTTTTCCCTCCTTTGACGACGACGATTTTTTCCTAAACCGAGGTCTTGCTTCAACAAAAAGATTGGTTTGCCATCCGTGACAAAAATGTTTCAAGATCAAGCTACCAGCGGGTCACAAACCCAACGGCGTAGAATGTTTGAAACGGTGAATTGGTCGAGGCGTGGAGGTGGAGTTCCTGAGCAGCTGTAGGCCGCCTAATGATCTCATTGACGGGCATCCCAAACACTCGAGCCACTTTCACAACACGCAACACTCAAAAGCCTTGTCCCTACTTATTCTACATACTCTGGCAGCCTTGCTTGAGAACACTCCGGACAAAAATGAAATAAAACAGTACAGACAATCGGTTCAGTGCGCGGGCTGCAGGACCACTGTTATCGTCGAATGCGATTGTTGTCAAGAAGTAGCACAGCTTTTCAGCATGAAGACCTTCAGGCAGACCTATCATCATTGGCTGTAAATCCGTGGACCATGTTGTTTTGCTCTCTGTGCGAAACAGGCTGCAGTAATAGCAGAGTGATGGCTAGAGGTTACACTCTTCAGCTGAAGCATTAGTCATATTCCCCTCCTGGAACTGATTGTGGAAATTTCTGGTTTCTCCCCCCCCCCCCACCCTACCTGTTTCTCTTAACAAGACAGCTTCTGTTTAGACTCTGCCATTCCATATTTCTTGTTGAGCTGCTCAGATGGTGCCCACTGGCAGCTTCCACGTGTCCTAATTACTGACCTAACTATCCCATGGGTGCTGGAAACACATTTAAACACATTTCAAATTATAATAAGCCAGCACAGAATTACAATCATTAGCAGCGACTCATGCAATATGAATGTCTTTGGTCATTCAGATCAACTCCAGACGCCTCCCTGGGAATTGGGGAAATTAATATGTGAGGCATCTTCTCCATCTATCTCGCAAAACATCAGGCACACTGCTAATGATGCCTTATTGTTCCTATCTAACCTCACCGCAATGCCATTATCAGCATAAATGTAGCGTGCAATTCATCTTGGGGGAACGCCTCGACAGCTTTTTGCTGAAGTCGAGGGTTATAGGTGTCGCCAGCGATACCTCCGGTTGACGTGAATGACCTGTACAAAAAAGAGCAATTTGTTACGCGATGAATTTCTCTAATAGTGTCATTAAAAAAAAAAACCCTTTCCCTTTATTCCAATACCTTCTGTAGGGGATTTTTCTCGCCATGTGCACTGAAGGCCAAAGCGTCACATGAGCAAAGTATATGGTAGATGTATTCATTACGCTTTATGACACAAAATGATGGATGATGTAATCGGTCTTAACTGCTCATAACAGCCAGACTACAGTCCAGGCCATGCCAGTGTGATGTACTGCATTGTTTTAGTCATTTAGGGTTTAGTTTTGCCTTATAGAAAATCTTTTGCATTAGGTAATAAATGCATTATGCATAATTCATAACGTTTTCAGGACATATGTATGTGAAGGAGTTGCAAAACGTGTGGTACATGAACCCGCTGAAAATATTGCGCTTGCATGAAAAAGGGAATTTTGTGACAGTGAGGTGGTGGTGTTTGTTTCCGTTTTAATTTTCTGAAACAAAAATGGTCTTTGACGGAGGAACAGACAGGCGGAGGGAAACATGGAAAAGCAGTAGAAACATTGGCAATTCTGATCAGGCCTTCAGCGAGCGCCGCTCAGCGCTGCACAGTGGAGATAGGAATGCAGAGATTGAGCCGAGGACGGGAACTGAATAATTATTGTTTCTTTTCCCTCTATCTCTTCCTCTCCCTCTCTCCCTCATCTTCAGCATTTGTTTACGCCTCAGCCTTCCATTTGTGTGATTCACTTTTGAAACGCCTTGTTTGCCTTTCATGTTGTTATTGAAGTCGCCGACTCTTTCTGTGTTTAATGCGTAGACGGGTCTTAAGTATTCAGTATTCCATATATTAGGTGCCATCCAGGACCGGTCTTATTCAGAATTACTCAGGCTGTGTTTATATAGCGTCGGCTATTTCTGCTGACTTTCATTTCAAAAGAAAAAAAAAAGAATGTTGTTTTTGCAGGCTGTTATCCGCCTGCCCCCACAAGGTTATGAAGAGCATAAAATCTGGGTTTGTGAAATGAAATTGTTCATTGCCTTTCTCTTGGCCCCATTTGCTGTCGGACGTGGCTCTCCAAACTGTTGTTTATAAGCAGCAATGTACATTTTGACCACACGTTACGCGGAGCCATCACTTTATGCTGTACATTCATTAAAGCAAATGACTGTAAATCAGAGCCCATTTATCTTATTAGAATATTACATTTTTGGAAGTATTCCTTAATAAAAAAGAATGAAACTTGATGGAAACGGGTCGGGTCAATCTTTATCTAATTGTAACCTTAATCTGTCACGTGTCTTTTCTCATTGATCAACCCGAGACTCAATTACGGCCGTCCGGTCGAAAACAGACCTTTCCATCATCTGCCGTTTGCCTAACAACCCCTTATTTATTTCATTTAATATTTCATTTAATTTCATGGATTCCTCTAGACCGTGGCACTGAAATACAAATGTTGTGTTTGCTCCTTTTTTTTCCCCTGTAACATACCTTTTCTCACACACCCTTTGCCTGCTGGTAATTTCTGAGAGGATTTTTTTATGTCCAACTTCTGCTTTGTCGGGGGGGGCATCTATGTGACTCCAGAAGGATCTGTTTGGTTTGGGCCAACACAAATTTCTGGCCGTTATCAGTCAAACGTTAGCTCAGAATGAACAAAAGTAACCTGCGTGCAGGTTATCCGAAATTAATTTTTCAGATACCGAGTGCTTGTTTCCCAGTGTTTTAAAAGGGGGGGGGGGGTAAATAAATAATGTCCTCCCAGCCCATCGAAAAACACCTGTATAAAAATCACTCCAGGACTTGAGCGTGGTAAACACTGTCAACACTTAATGTTGTCATAAATTAGCTTGTTTGCACCGCGCGGTGCAGTGTGTTCGGTACAGGACGTTTCACATGTTAGTCACTGCCTCACACGCGGGAGATGAGAGGGCACATGGGTGGGTTTCACAGCCCGAGTTCAGTGTTAGGAGATGTTGAATAAAGGGAATAAGGACTTGTTTTAAGGTATCTCCCTGCGTCGCCTCTTTATATCTCTTCTTTAGAACACAATAAAGTTTGTTATAATACATACAGTATTATTTTATTACAGCACACTGTACACTACTGTATTGTATTTATTTTTATTTTTTTCAATTTAATTTTTATTTAGACTTGGTTTTTTTCATTATGGATGAGCTTCAGATAAAAATTTGTTACAACAAAAGTTTCAATTCCAATACTGATGAGCATGAGTTCATTTTTAAAAGCTTTTATAGTAAAAAATTGGATGTAGAGAGTTTAGACACAAAGGAATTGTTGTATTATTAAATGATCGACATATTTGCAGCAGAAATGTGCTCATATTACTTCACCGATCGCCGAATAGTGTCATCACTCATTTTACCTTAGTTACTGCAAGTTTATAAACATTTCAAAGTGTTTTAAACCATCTGTAGTTTTAGGTAAAGTTTGGCAAAATTATTTGATGCTCAGTTAAGTTCTGACGCAAGAGTTTTCCCTGAACTCTGCATCTACTGCTTCTAACACGTATCGTTTTTTTTCCCCATGCAATTGTCTCTCCAAAACCTGACAGTCTGTTTTATTTTCAGAGCCATCGTTTTTCTTCATAACAAATTGTGGGGGAACCCAAAATACATAATATTGAGGAAAATGAGCAAGTAACAGCGAAAGTAAAATTACCAGAATCTGAATTGGTTAGTTTAATTATCTTCACGCAAAGCTTTGATGGCAAAGTGTATTAGTTGTTTTTCCGGCTTATGTCAAAACTTTTTCTCATTGTTTTTCCGAGCTAGACATCATTAACTAGCCAATATTAGACGTTCAAAATGATGTCTAGGACTCTGAAGGCACAAGCTTTTGCTAAGGAAGTACCGCTCGCATTCGCCTACTTTTCAATTACAGTCTGACTGTCAGTCATTGAGAGGATATAGAATGAGTGAATTATTAAAAATCTTGGAGGAAGATAAACATGAGCAGATGGTGAACTATCTATCTATCTATCTATCTATCTATCTATCCATTTTTGGCTTTAGTTTGCCAGTAGTTTCAATGAAGCTGGGGTAGCAATTGCTTAGGAAGAGCATTCATAAAACATTTATTTAGTTATTTAGTTACACACGACAAGCTTTTGTCTAAAGCTCAGCTGCCACAGACTGAAGAAACTCAGATAAAGGTCTCCGCAGCAAAACTCCAGTGGTGGAAACACTGTGATGATAATTCTATTTCTGTCTGTGATTTCTGTTGGTACGATCATATGTCCAGGCCAGGCTGTTTTCCTCCATGGATGAGGGCAGCCTTTGCTCATGTCATCATCGCTCTTGAATTCCTTTTAAACCGTATGTTCTTAAAAATCCCTTTAACCTCTTCTACTTGAGCCATTGAACCCTTAAATATCCTTGGAACCCTTTGGCCAGACCCTCTAACCACTTTCTGGTCAGCTGCATAAGAGCAACTGTCCTTATTTCCAGCATTCTGCTCTTTCATGCTTGAATGGTTCAAGTGTAAATCACATTCTTTTTTTTCTGTCCTATACACAGATTTAGTGAAGTAGCCCTTGTTGTGCATTTCTTAAACTTATATTGCATTTCTGGGAAATGCTTTACATTTACATTATACATTTGTGGAGTGAAATAAGTCAGTTATGATCACTGTTTGCATTCCCATGTGAACTTCTTCTTGCCATGAACCGGTGCCTTGAATGATGAACATGGGCCAAAATAATTTAGGAGGATTTTTCTGTCAAGGACAAAAAAGAAATACATGAAATGGTCATTGAACATGGTGCTAAACTATTTCATTGCGTCACAGAATCCAGTTACAAACAAAATAATGAATGAAAATTATTTTATTATTATTATTATTTTTTAATTTTAGCAATACTAGTATTTGCCCATTGTTTGCCTTATCTGCTCCTTTTATTACTCGTATTAGTATTTTATAAGCATTTTCTTAACCGTAACCCCGTTTTAAAAAATAAATAAATAAACACCACAGGTCACTTTTAAAATCATATTTATATTTATGATATTTATAACATATTTATCTTGTGTGTTTGAACTGATAAAAAAATACATTCTATGCGCCTTACATATTTGTAAAAAAAAAATCCTAATGAATCGAATACGATACAGATTTTTCTTTAATTATGATTTTTTTTTTTGGATTAAAAACAAGTGTTTATTCTAGAAAAAAAAACAGGCGGGTAAGGTCAGGGCATGTGATTTAATAAAGGTCATCTATTTTTATTCTGCAGCGGGATAAAAAGTTTAAATCTGTTCCTCCGTGTTACCGGCGGCTGCTCGCATCTTTGCTGCACCTCCTATCCGGGGCCGAATTAAAACCGAGGCTACCGTCTACTTTCGCGCGCCTGTCAAACCTCCAGCCCATGTACACCCACTACTATTTACTACCGCAAAGTCTCCCAAATAGCTGCTTTGTCGTCATAAACTAGTTGTTGCGCACGTATGGTTACCGCAGTCCGCCGTGCTGATGTAAATTCTCGAAATGATATCGCGCTCATTTATGTACAGGTAAACCGTGCCGGCCGTCGTGTCAATGGTGTCAGAGTATCTATTTGTTCTGCCTTCGGCTCCATCTATGAAAATGGATTAGCCATTTTGTTTAAGCAGTGCTTAAACAAACACAGATTAATGTCTTGTCAACCCTTCGATGGAATTCACATCTGCTTTGTTCTTGTCCGCAGTCATTTACAGCTTTAAATATTTATACAATCCCCAACCGAGATATTCTCATGGGGATACCGGCCTTCCATGTTTTAAGAAGCGACACTAAACACAGAGGTAACACCTCAGTTAATTCCATACGTTCTTACCGGGAGAGCACGAAACAACCAAAGTTCCTAGCCTTAAAACGCAAAGAAAGGTTCAAATCGGTGAACGTTATAAAGAAGAGTAACGCAGGTTGTACCGCACTGTCACAAAAGAGCCGTGATAGAACTTGTGTTAATTGCAATGTTCTCAGAGATTCTATATCCAAAAAGACTTAATATCAAGTGCCTTGTGCCCTTTAGAAATCCATCATTTTTCCTGAGCAGTCTATGTACTGTTGAACCTTGAAAAAGGGCAGTGAAGAGGCAGTAAATTCGGTGACACCTGCTGCTGACAGCTTTACTCCTCCACAGCTGCAAGAGGTGTAAGTATTTTATGATGGTCACAGTCCTACCTGGCACTTTAATTGGCACTGAGATTGGACACTGGGCCAGGCCAGCGAGGGGCGTGCGATTTGTCATGCCAGACAGTGTCTGAGTCGACAGCCTTTGGCACTAGATGAAGTGGCAGCGTGATCTTGTTTGCAGAAACTCAAACACTCATTGGGATCATAAGGATTTCTATTAATCTAGAATATTTCTGTGTTCTTGGTTGTTTTTCATTCTCATTTTAACTGTACTTCTAACTGAAGTGCGGCATCGTGATGCTATCTTTTCCGCCAGACAGTCATATTCCTCACCAATAAAAAAAGCGAGATGCTTGTTTATGTGCAAGGAGGAAACTTATGATGAAAGCCAGCTTCCTCTCTGAAAATTGGCTGTCGACGGCCTCTGCTGTTTTCGGCTCTCTGGGTGACTGCTGAGGCTTCCAAATAACTCATGGCCCTCCATTAGCAGCGGCGATGGCTGTGGCCCATCTTCCCACCCGAAAAAAGCTCTTCGCGCCTTGGAGATGCTATCAGAGGCGGCGCTGTGACTGAGCTGACTTTCGGACAATCCTCCTCTAACGTTTAAACACCGATTCCTTGATATCTGAACTTTCGACATCCAAATTTTCACTATAACAGCTCTTCTATCCTGAGCTTATTGATAAAAAAAGCATCAAAGCGCAAATTAAAAAAAAAGTCTAAATAAATAAAAAATAAAAACCATACAGTGCCATGCAGTGTACTGCAACAAAGTAATACTGTATGTATTGCAATAAACTCTGTTGTGTTCCACTGAATTTATTCGAAGCCACACGTGCGAATGCGCTTGTGATATCAACTGTTTCCGCTTGTTTCGCTTTGTCTGGAGATGTTTGTGCCACGTCACCACATTTATTTCACATTTCATTTTTTAAGTAAACCTATTTATTTAATTAACAGTTGTTATGTGAAACAAAAACACGACACGGTGGGTTCCTTTGTTACACGTCAAATGTCCTGCGCTGAACACACTGCACCACACGCTATAAAAATGCAAATTAATGACAACATTAAGTGTTTTCTAATGAGGTAACTGGTGTTTGCAGTGTTTATCACGCTGAAGTCCTGAGTTGATAGTTATATAGGTGTTTTCCAATGGGCTGGGAGCACATTATTTATTTATTCCTCCCCATTTAAAATAATGAGAAATAGTCACTCGGTGTCTGAAAAACTCAGCATCTGACACATTTTCAAGCGTAAATTAAATTCACACGGTGAGGAATTGCCATATTTGTAATCCAATGCAATGCAGGTCCACAAGACTCTGAAATCTGTGGTGGCTCTGCAGGACAACAGAGTCCATTGCCCTGGTGTGGATAAGTATATCCACAGAGTCCACGACATAAAACCTCAATCATCCCTACAATGTACAAGCAGTGCTTTCAAGAAAACTGAATGACTCTAAAATCAGATTCTGCTTGACAAAACTCCTTTTTTAACTAACAAGACATCTTCAGATGAGGTTTTAGCACAAGCCATGTTCAGCTTGCTTGTAGACACTGTCAGCCCTTATACTGTAACTACCACTACTTCGAATCAATATTAATTTACATTAACTTGGAATATATGGACTACATCTCACCCTGTGGAAATGACCCTCGGTGCAGAACCTTATACAAAGTGTCCAGTGAGAACACTATGGATTAGACTCATCTAACCACCAAGAGTTGTTGTTCCTTTGTGGTAATCAATTCATTGACTGTGATACTGTCTGTGGTCATAGGTGTCTAACAGCTACACCAAACTGTTGTCTGCATCGTCTACCCAGATAGTGTTCTAACTCCATTAAGCGCTCAGAAGGGAGTCACACTGGTATTCATTATCACCCTCATGGGGTTTCTGGGACTGTCAGAAGGAGATGTGCAGCAGGAAATAATGACCATTCTTTACCTTATCTGGCTTTAGTGGTGAGCTATGATTCAACAGCAGAGTTCAGGTTGCACGTGAACCCAACATAATGTCCCACTCTTTGTTGGTTCAAAAGTTCACTCAGTGACCAAACAACGAGGAGCACATGACTGGACATCTTACCTTGCCTACATATTGGAAGTCTGGACCTGCATACTCCTCGAGCAGAAAGAACTGATTCCACATCCAGCCTCTCTTGGAGCGATGCAGCGTCCTCCTGTCTTTCTCTGACAGGCTGCGGAAGTCGCCAAACAGATTCCCGTCGCTCCCGCTTGACAGGGGTACTGCCGAACTCAGAAGAGGGAAGGACAGCAGCAAGAGCGGCAGGAAGCGATTAATTACCATGGTATCCGTTCAGACCGACCGAGTTCTTAACAAGCGATCTACTGTGGGCGGTTGCTCTGTGGGGACGGCGCGATGAAATGGCGAGTCACCAAATCTGACATTTTATTCCTCTCCTTGACCTTCGTGCTGATCCCTGCAAAGAGCAAATCGCAACAAATTACAAGCAAGGTCAGAGCGGCGCGCGTATCCGCTCAAACGGTCACGCAGTTCGGTTTTGCGAATACACTTCACTTGAACGGCAGGGGAAAAAAAAGAGATCATCATATCATCATTAGCATCTGATGAGTTATTCCATGCAAGAAATTAAGGTGAAAAGAAGTACATAGTTGCGTACGCATAAAAAACGGTAACATAACGAAAGGACATCTTTTTGCCATTTCACTCCCGCCATCTGGCACGCACTTTGGCTTCAGTTTCTCTTAGCAATTTCTCAGTTTAATGACACTCTGCAAGCACAAGATGGCCACTCTAAACGTTCTCCTCTGAAACTGTCTTGCTGGTCCGTTCTTGCCTCTTTAAAACAAGCTGTTTGTGCCGTTGGTTAAACGGACACACGGATTTGCGAGTAAAACGTACACGTATGAAAAACGGGGGGGGGCTATTGTTTTTCCTAAATATTTGCTAGGCATCTGCTACAATCAGCAGAGACACTGTTGGGCTGTGTTGCTTGTGGTTACTGTGATTCATTCGGTTAAATACCTGTTCTGCATTTGGCCTGTGCTAGGCAGCAGTGCCCCATCGAGCAGCATTTATAAACCTATGTTCAGTTCAGCCCATTTGTTTCTCTGTGTATTACAACTAGATTAGTGCTAATGAAGTTCCGGGGGGAACCTGGGAGTGAGACAGGAGGTGGCTGGGTGCCTCTATTAATGGTTACCAGGCCTTAACCCAGCACCACTTCTGCCTGGACTCCACTTGAAAACCATCACCAGAGCAGTCACTCGAAGCATCATCGCAACTGCTGATACAAAAAACATATATACTATATGTCATTATATATAATACGATATTATATATTAGATTTATATGTGATGATACAATGATACAGAGTTTAAGATACCACATATTGCATTGTGAAACATAGTTGTTGTTACATATATAAAATTCCCTTCCCACTCAGGTTCCCCCTGCGGGGGGGTGACTTCCCTCAGTCTCGGGCCTATACATAGGCTATGATGAAATTACCTGCTGTAAAAAAGTAATTTTAAAAGTGAAGATTGTAAGATTACAAAGAGAGTATAACCAATAAGCACTCTCAAAAACAAATCTGGGGCAGGGCAGCATTTTCAATGCCTCACTGAAGTTCTGTCTCCTCATGGAAGGGACTTAGTACATAATTCTGCAATGTATACATAATTTATAGGCTTCCAAAAGTTAATCCTGTTGGTTTTTTTCCTGTTTTTCAAAAGGGCTGCATTTGCTGATAGGTCTGCTTGTTTGTATAAAGCCTTTGACAACTATTGTTTATGTCTTTTAGAGGATGTCAGAAAAATAATTGTATGTATATATACATACACAGAGATATGCATATATATAGTTTTCAGGCAAATAATACACACACATACAAATCAGTCTCTGTCTGTCAGTTTGTCTGTTTGTTCTTTATATGCGGCTTTCACTTCTAAGCCACGTGCTTGAAAATTGGTACAGTGGTACTTCTCACCCTAGCTGGGTTTTTTGCGTAACCAAGTTCATTAAACTTCAAAAAAAGCTACTTACTATTTTGAACATTTAAAATTCAGTCTCTGACAAGGTTTGGATAAGAGGGAGCAGTGATTTCACACGTACACATATGAGCACGACTCCAACGTGTATGTCACACTAACACACTTTCTCACCCAGAGTTACACCGACTGGAAGACTTACACATGGTGCCGCACATGTTAGTGATATAAAGATAATGAATTTTTCTGATATACGTGTTGTTTTTTCATTTCTGCTTGACTATACGCAGCGCAGGGGTCACTCTCTGTGGTGTTCACCCATTTGACAGCACTAGCAATCCTTCTCCGAACCGTTTTACCCTGAGTAGGGTTTCACCGATCTGGAGTCTAATCCCAGAAGCAACGGTCAAAAGTCATAAAACTGCCCTTGGATGGGACACGAGGTGACCAAACACACACACACACACACACATACACACCATTCACACTCTTCAGGCAGCTCAGAAGGACCATTTAAGCTGAAACACATTTCTTTGGACTGTGGGAAGAAACCAGAGCACCCGGTGGGAACCCACACAGACCGAGCTGTGAAGCAACAGCACTACACACTCTTTGGTATTTGTATAATGTGCTAGTGTGTGTGCGTGTGTGTGTGTGTGTGTGTGTGTGTGTGTGTGTGTGTGTGTGTGTGTGTGTGTGTGTGGGAAAGGGTGGGTTAAACAAGGGAAGACATTAAAAAGTCAATATCGGTTTTTGAAAAAAGAGAGAAGTGGTTTGTATCTTTGAACAAATTAGTATTATGGTTCAATTGATGAATCTGAAGTGCCGTGTGTGAATTAACATTGTGCTATAAATGCAAATCAAGCAATTTGCTTAACAAGATACGAAAACTATGAATTATTCACTCTGCAAGTTTTAACAGCGATAACAGCCGTAAGCACCGTTGGAGGGAGTTCGGTAAACGCAAATGATAAATAACACGTGCGACATCCGCAGTTTGGCGGTCCTCTTCTGGGAATGATTCCGAAGCCATGGATCTCCGGGGGTAAATGTGTCAAGGTCAAACAATCCCTGCATCTTCGTACGACGCAGACAGTGACGGAATCCGTTTTGGCCTCATTTTCTGATCGCATCACTTTTCTAACATCATGCTTATAGTCTATTGACTTAGATTTGCTCACTAAGCCATTTCAAGTTGCTTTTTATTTCGTTATTCTTACATTAAGGCGATTAAGTATCGGATTGTTACTGGAACGAATTAATTCAATCTGACATTGCATGCTATAGAAACACCATAATGAAAATTGCTATATTTCACAGGATAGAAGAACAATGTTATACCCTGCGATGGAGAGGCATCCTTTCTAAGGACATGACCCTGTCCTTCAGTCCACCTCTGACCCTGAACTGGACAAGCGGTTGCCAAGACTGGATGAACGGATTTAATACAGTACTAGCATAAAATGTGTTATATTTCGAATACGCATTATGCTACTCAGGGTTTTGCAACCATTTTTGGGAAATTATTATTGAAGCTATGCCTTTATAACCAAACGGTAACCTTTCGTATCAGATACATTTAAATCAGTTTGCTTAGATTCATTACCCCTTCAAAACTGTTTGGAGAAACATCCTTTTTTACATAGCTGGCCTGTCCGTACTTTGATCTGAGGTTTATCAGAAGCAAATTCCTCTATCTTGCATCAAATAAACTGAATTCACTACATGCATCCAGAGTATAATTGTAAAAAATATGCAGTGTGTGCAACTGCAATAATTCGCAAAGCAGTAATGTCTGACTATACCGTGATATATATACTATGCGAGATTTAATCTTTTTTATTGAAATCGAAGATTATATTCCCTTGGTCACTAAAGAGAAAAGACTGAAATAGTCTCCAATATAGTCAATGAAGGTTGCAGGCTATGGACATCCGTGACAGCTCATTTACCTGGCTTTCTGTCACCTGCTCGACACCGGTGGTGAACCATGTACGAGAAATTCATCCATCTGTCTGACATCCATCACAAAGTGAAGGGTAACTGCATAACTCAATCCATCTCCCCAAGTACAGCAAATACATGTCAGCTGTGACATGCTATAGGAAGTACCTAGTTCTTAAAGGTGTGAGACACATCTTTCGACACATCAAGCAGTGTGTATCCTAATACTCCCCATGTCCATGTGCACATGCGTTTCGTGAGTGGAAAGTTGGTATTTACCGTAGCATTTCGCTGCAGTGTTTTTTGACCATTTATTGTCCATTTATAAATATAGATAAATGAATAAATCAATGAATACACTGACTAAATATATAAAAAGCTGGTACACCCATGTCCATCCTGTAAATCCCAAATTTCCTAGACTAAGGGATTTGCAGTATTTTTGTATGTTCTAGAAAACACACACTACTTTCCAAAAAACGGTTTTACTTTGCACGTGTCAGGCAGAGACACAGGTTTTTGGCATGACGTTTAGGATAAGCTGAGTTGTAAAAAACCTACTTCTTGGAATCTTTTGCATAAACCCCTTGTTGCCAAGTGTCTGGGTCTCTTATGACCTGCGATACACTGTACAGAAAAGACCTCCTTTACTGCTCCTTTACCCCACAATGATTTTTAAGGCTTCATCATGGTACACAAAGGTTAACAGTGAAGCAACAAAGCAACAGAAGACCATACTGCTCCAGAAGTGCAGAAATTCTTAGGGGCCACAAAATGGTTACGGTTTTGCAATCTGAAGGTTCCCAGTCCTGCTATGGTGCCCTTGAACAGGCTATTTACCCTGAATTGCTCCAGAAAAATACCCTGTTATGCATCCATAAATAGGTACATAACCCTAAGCACTATCTCCCTATAGAAAGTACATTGTTAACTGCATAGAACACAGGCATCAGCTAAATAAAGGTTAACAAAAATAATCAATTTTTAAATAATAACTGCCTGCCAAGTAGTTTTGTTCAACAAAACTGACTCAAACACTCGCCATGTAAGTGTCAAAATTCCCTTTTTAACCAGAAATGCATGGTTTTATCTCCAAATGCCATAAGGCATAATCAGCACAGACATTGTTCCTTAATAGAAAACTATTAAAAATTTTTATTGCCCTGTTCACTTTTCTGCTTTTCCTTTCAGAACATGTCATGTCATGTAATAATAGCTGGATATTTTGCAACACAAAATTACTCATCACCTTTTCTAGAGTGTTCCAAGTAGACCAGGCGCAGATGGATGGTTCTTTTAAAAATAAATGGTTTTTGAAAGGTAACAAACGATACTAATGGATGCGACGATTGTTACCGAGCCGACTGCTTAGCGGTCGAGCAGCGATGTAGTCTAATTGGATGTAGCGAGTCTTCCGGCTCCTTCCAGCTCAGCGGGGAACTCGGTGGGGCTGCAGCTGGGCCGTTCCCTTGGCTCCTTGTTGCTGGCTAAGCCTCAGGTTCAGCCACGGCTTATTTCCTTGTTGCTTTCGGGGATTGATTCGGCGTCAGGGGGCCTCTAGTATAAGGTCACCGTTCTCGCTCCTCAGAGCGAGGAAGGTGTGAGGGCGGTTAACGCTCCAGCCACTAGCAGGCTACGAACAAATCTTTGAATAAACACAGTCTAAGTCTTTTTGCTCGGTCTTAGAATTGTTGCCAACATCTGGCTAGAAATAAAAACACAGGTAGGTGTTAGCGTGATGAGTAAGGAAAGTGCCTCGTGATCCCATGCTTAAGAGTTTTAATTCCAGGAGTGGAGTTGCATTCCTTTAACTGTATTGTTTTTGGAAGAATTCATTCGTTGATAAGATTGCTTTCGAGTAAGACCGCTAACAGCATGTCTTGGTTTGCAAAGTGTGACTACTTACAACATGCTAAACCTGGGGTTTCTGAAAGTCCTTGGACTTCATCATCAGTTATATTAATTTGCAAGGCAATTCTGTGCTGTTTGGACACTTTTTGGCCACTTGCGGAAAACGGATAAGAAACACTGACCTAAAGTATCAATTATTCTTTTGCGGATGTCTTGCCGGACTGTATTCGCCGTAGTTTGTGTGGCCGCCTTCTCTTATTTTATGTTTGCGACAAGCTTTTCCATCGTTTCTTGCTCACCCCGTGGTTAGAAAACTGGAGTCGATCCATACAAGGCAAGAGCACTTCTTTGATCCAAACACTCAGCCGTTGTTTAAGCTTGATAGATGTATCCGGCATCTCGAAACTCCAGCCACAACTGGCGAGGTTACCTCAAGTGTTATTCCCCAACTGCAATATCGAAAAGATTGAGTTCAGATTGATTCCTCCCGTACTCCCGTGTGGATCTGTCAATACGGCGGCGGTTAGCCGAAAAGGAAATCAAACACATTTTTCTACTTCCCATCTAAATGCATTCCCAGTTTTCTCCCAGCGGACCACAGGAGCCCTTTTCATTATGGATCACGTCATGCTGCTGCAAACTTGTCGCCGCGATGTCACAGCAATGGTGAAATAATATTACGTGGCAGCAGGGTCGCATTTAAGAGTCATTTGAGAGGAAACCCACAAACGCTGAAGCGTACTGACATGCCATGACGGTGAAGAACATGGCCCTCAGTTACCCCAGCGTGAGAACCTCTGCTTTCATGCACGTGGCAAAAATTTATCATATCACAAAGACCTCGTGGTAAGTAATCCTTCAACCGTCAGTTGGTCTGTTATTACGATTGAATTTCGCAACGATAATTCGCAGTTTGTGTTTGAATTCTAGTAATAATCTGCAAACTAATCTGTGAAATGCTTTCTAGTAAATAATGCATTTTTTTTTTTGTCTTATACTCGCACTCACAAAATAGACAAAGGAGACAATTTAAAAAAAGGCCAGCAGCTCGGGACCAGCGTTAAACAGTTTGGTTTCTTTAAACATATATTTGCTTGACTATACAATTTGTTTATTACTGCACTGAATGGCTCCAGGGTGTTAAAAGGACAAACAGCTTATGGAGCCACATGGGGTAAGGAGCAGAGCACAGCTTATGGTGATTTGGTGAATAAAAAAAATGTGAGCAAGCGAAAAGGGAGGGAGAAATCCAGCACTTGGCGCCCAGTGCTGTGACTTATGCACAAAGCCGGCCCAGCATGCTGTCTCCCTGGTGGAGCGTGGGACTGCAGCGATATGGTGCTGGTGGAGGGAGGCGATGCAGCAAGATACCGGGGACCTGCCTGACTGCCACAAGATTACGACACGGGGCTTAAACTGAGGAGCTGCCCTGCTGCCGGCCCACGCGCGCCCATGCGCACGCGGACATACACCCGCGGGTTCGCGAGCTCAGCTCAGGCGCCAGCCCTGCAGCTCCACCCCTCCTCTCACCGCTAATCCACTGTCAGCCGTGGTTGGGATGCTGCCCAGTCACTCTGTTGTGGTTTGCAGTTGCTTCACCACGTCTGTCTCCTCACAGAGAGTCTACTTCATCCAAATGCTTCAATCTCAAGCATCGACCTGCCTTAGATGGGGGGGCGGGGTTGGAGACCCTACTACAGGAGACCATACTTTAGTTAGGCTTATCTTCCGAAGCTCAGCTCATCTTTTGCTCTATAGCATGGGTAACATATCCTGGTGCCCTGTCGAGGGCGGGTGCTGCCTACCCCTGTGCCAATGCGGATTCTGGTTTTGGCTCTGAACCTCAAGTCCCAGCACTGGACCAGTGATTATTGGTAGCGAGTGGGTGTATAGAGTTAACTTGGATTTCACTGATCAAAATTTCCTTCAGCTACCTTGCATTTATTTGCCTGTTCTTTAAAACATAACACGTAAAATTTTTTGACACAACATACTGTAGATACTAATTTAATTAAATTTATGCGAGTTTTGCACTTCTTTAATGACGGTCCCACTTTCTGGATGGTTGCTTTCCGCAAACCCAGGTGGCGATATGAAATTTTAACTGATGGCAGACAACAGACCCCCGCCAGTCCTCTAAATGCATTAATTTGTGGGTCTACTTTCAGTCGTACACACTACCTTCATCCGTTCACACATTTTGTTGCTCATTCTAAGAATTTTTGCCAACATCGGAACACCTGGTTAGAAATAAAAACGGACAGATGTTAGCATAATGATTAAGGAACTTGAATCGCATTTGCATGGTTGACTTTTAATCCCAGGAGTGGAGTCACTTGCACCTTTCCTTTAACTGTATTGTTGTTGGAAGAATTTATTTGCATATGTTGATAAGATTGCTTTCGGTTAAAGCTGGTAATAGCAGCTTTTGGTTTGTTAAGTGTGACTACTTAAAATGTACTTAATCTGGGGATTCAGAAAGTCTGGACCCCCCACTGAAGCAGTAGTTATATCATTTTGAAATATAAGTCTGTGCTGTTTGGACCCAAGTGGTCTTATGGAAATTGGATCAGAAATGCAGACCATCCATCACCCTTAACTGTTTGTCCTGGTCATGGCTGTGGTGGTCTGGACTTGTATCCCAGAATAACTGAGAAGTAAGCTATGAAACCACACTGTGGATGGGACACCGGTCCATCTACCACACACACACTCACACACTGTGGGCAGTCTACGGTGACCATCTCTTTGGACTGTGAGAGGAAGCCCACACAGAGATGGAGAGAACATGCAAATTCCACACGGACTGAGTTGGATTGAAACCCACACCCAAATAGCCCAGGTGCTGTGAGGCAGCAGCACCACTTACCGCATCACCATGGTGCATTAAACTACCTGTAGCATAACTTCATTCAAATTGTTGTCAGATAGGGAGCTTCAAACAGTTTCCTACCAACTCAAACTCACTGTTCAGATTTTATTAAAACACCTTGTCATTTAACCCCTTGCTCAGTATGTATATCAAGAACCAACCAAGAGTCACCAAGTCAGACGGTGGTGCTGTCAATGCAAAAATAACGAAAAGATACCTTTTCTCATCGGAAATGGCTAGAGATCTGATCATCAGGTGAGGAAGTGAAGAAAAGACAAATGATTACATGAAGTCTACTGATCTTTCCTGACAGGCAAACCAAACGTACCAGGGTGCAAATGATAACAACCTGACCGCAGTCCTGTGCATTTACAAGGAACTTGTAAAAATTGCTTGCAGACATGAAGTGCACGCCGACTGACGGTGATGAAGGTCACACAGGGGCGTGTTCATAGATCTATACGTGACCGGGACGAAGTACACGTTCCCTCTGCTCTCCTGAAGACTGTCAGGTGAGCCTGTAGTCAGTCGGGTCGTGTTTCCCTCCGCAGGGGAACTGCACGTCTTCAACTCAGTCGCCTCACAACACAGTTGAAAAACTGTTGAACTTGCCTCACATTCTAGGCAAAAGCAGATCTTTGAACACTTGATGAGATTAAGGTCGACGCTCCCAGCTAAATAGCTCCGGATTTGGTGCGTGCGTGGGGGTGGCACCTTCATATAGAAACACCTGACTGCCATTATGCGGCACCGACAGGTAACTAAGTGCGATCTGATCCACTGTGCTGGAGACCTACCGGTGTGAACGTACCGAGCGGAGAGATGCCACTTAGGCGCAGCTTTTGGATGTTCACGTAAAGACGACCCAGCAGCAGACAGCAGCCACTAGGTGGAGCCCAAGATCTTTGCGGTGCTGCCAGACTGGTTTCCACCCCATGCGGCGCTGCGTTTACAACATCCTACAACATCTACAGTATTAATGTAACGCTTGCTTGATTCAGAAACTTTGATATGGATCAAAAGCCTATGAACTCTCCTTGTCTTTACCTGGGAGACCAGCTTTCAAAAGACTAGCTTGGCTGTAGTTTATATATTCATAGAAATGGCAGATCAAAGTTTGTTTGTTTCTTTGTGCTACTGTGAGGTCTTATTGGAAAAGCGGATTAGATCATAATTCGCTGTTGCTTTGCACATGGGAAGAGCTGAAAATATTTTAAAGAGTCACTTAAAATTACATCTTATCGCTGTGTTATTGTAGAGTAATTGATTTTTGCAGGCTGCCCTGGATTGACATACGTGCGATTTTATTGTTTTTTTGGTTCTGCTGTTCATGTTGGATGCTGCTGAGTGCTTAAACCAATTCAAATGTAAATATGGATGCTAATGTGCTTCTCGGAGAACGCAATGCATCTGTTCCATTAGAGAACACATTTGTAACCATCAAGAGCCCTTAGATCCAATGCAAGATGTAAAAAGCACTATTTTCAGTAATGGCACGCCATACAGTTTTATTGATATCATTTTCTGAAACGCTAGTGTTTTCGCAGGCTGGGCTGGAAAGATGCTTTGCTCGAACTTCGACTTACAACTGTACTCCTGAGTCATTCGTCCATTCGGTATATTTACGCTTCGTATGCGTGGCACAGCAATGACGTTGGGTGATTGCGACGCGCAGATGGCAGCCACACGAATCGGGGACACTGGCGGAGCCATCAGAGGAATTAGCTGTCAGTGTCCATCAGACCAAGGACAGGGGGTTCTGCATCGCGCTGCTGGAAAGCGCCGTCCTTGTATCAGCCACCCACCTGCCGTTACCCAGGGCTCGCGCTCGTGTCGAGGAACTAAGCCGTCAGCACGCTTCACGGGGGCATTAACTGATACTTTGGAGCGGCTCGAGCTTCCAAAGCTAATAATATCCGCCGTTTTGGCTGCCCATACATCATGTCCCTGCAACCCCTCGAGAGCAAGCGGGGAAAAGCACAACGGCAGCCTGCTTCTGGTCATACCCACCATGATCTCTCAGAGAGGGAAGATAGACTAACAGTCTCTCCAGTTTTGGATCAGCCACCGTTTTGAGTCTCAGATTAAACTTTCAAACCACGCTGAAGCGCAGGGCTTCCAGTCACCCACTCCCTTCACCCTCTCCCTTCTCCTGTACGTGACCACATTTGTCAATCTCAAAACAGAAATCCTGTGTCAAGGTGGGTTAAATAGCTGTTAACTTTCTTTGCGAGATGTTTAAAACGTACTTTGCGCAGCGCTGTTGAACCGCGAGATGAGCAGGTGTGCGGCTGGATAGTCTGAATTTCTATGTGTATTTCAAGGCATTACAATGCTGCACTTTTGAATGATCAACACCCCCCCCCCCCCGCCATTCTTTTACCGTTCAGTGAGGAAAAAGCCGAGATTATTGCTCTGTATGCATACGCCCGTATCGCAACTTGCCCAGGTGGTACCCACCTGTAGTTACAACTCCTGTAGACCTTCACATTTACGCACGACATTGGGTCTTTCAGCTGCTGCCCTTGGGCTTTTGGTGTGAGGTGCACATGCTTACACTGGCTCTGTGTCTGTCCTTTGTTTCATCCGTGTCATTGCAGCAGACCGTGGTCTACATCTCCCAACATCTCGAGTCAAAGTGCACTTACTTCCAGACACACCTCGTGTCCCCTCTTATTTTGGGGTCGAGAAATGACATATTAAACAGTCACACCCCAAAGGCTTCCCTCGTTCAGCGGCAGTCCACCACTGCGAAGTTAAATTCAACACTTCTCGTGAGACCTGGTGCGTTAACTCCGGACCCTCCTCGACACGCAGCCTCGGGCTGCTTAATATTCCTCCTCCAAAGTGCAGAATCCACGGTCACGCACAGTAACGCTTTTACTTAAATTTGCTCATGCCAACCAAAAAAAAACAATACAGTGAATATTTCAAATCAATCAAATATTTAAAAAAAAGGATCTTACCTTCAGCAAATGCAGTCTACTGCCTTTTGAAATGCATTATATTTTGTTTCCCCGGTACACTCCTTGTAGGTGCTCAGCACCGCTGCTTGGGTGCCTCACGCCTGCACTTAGATTCCAAGACTGACTATACTGTTGTGTGAGTCCAGCTGTCTCTCTCTCTCTCTCTCTCTCTCTCTCTCCCTCTCGCTCTCTCGCTCCCTCCCTCTTGCAATCGCTCTCTCTGCACCACTTCTTGCTCTGGATGGCAGAGAGACAGAAGCCAAGGGAATGCCGGTCCTGATTGGCTGCCATTCACAAGTCCCCAATTGAAGATGGAAGAAAAAAGGGTGGGAGTCGGGGGATGGGGAGGCGGGGATCTGGGGGGGAAGTAAAAAGAGGGGGACAGAGAGGAGAATAAAGGAGAAAGCCCTCCTTCGCTCCTTGCTCCCTGGCACTGGGAGCCCTGACCGTCGGAGGTGCGGGGTCCAAAGACGTGAGGGTAAGGAGCCGTAAGAGGGTTGGATGCTCCAGAGTGACACAGTGGAAGGAAAAGAGGGAATTACCACCAGACAGGTCGGATAACAGGGGGTAACGGTAAAGTAAAAAAGATTGCGAAAGATTTTTGGGAATCTAATAATCAGTCTGATCTAATCTCCTCTCGGCGACAGTGAAAGGAGGGAGGTGTACTGACAGCCTGTTTTGTGGGGTCCCGAGAGGGGGGGGGGGGTGAACGCCAGACACCTTTGCGTGGGAAGCAGAGACGCTCCAGTGCTTCCCTCAGTGCAACACGGTCGTGCCTCCAGTTCGCTTCCTCCCATCCTTGTCCTCCTAAACACCCAGGGTGCTGGGCTGTTTCCATTCCATGGAAAAGTTGTGAAAAGAAATCATACGGGACTGATCCGGGACCGATCACGTGAGTCTCCGGGGCAAGAAAGGCAGGCTGCAGCAGCCAGTACAGGTCTGCTGACAGCTGACCCATGGAATGACTGTGAAACACATTTCCAACCGGTCGGAACTACAGACACGATGAATAATTTACTGTAGGTGGCGATGTTATCAGCTGCAAAAGTTTCATCTCAATATATCAGTGTGAATAAGTAATTAACCCAGAAAAAGACCATGGGGGGGGTAAATAAATAAATCACTGCGGCTAGTTTAATTACAATGAACACAAGTATTGATATATCCCCCCATGTTTGCGTTGCCAATTCTATATGGTCCATAATTTACATTGGTGCTGTAGTTGCATTTCAGACAGTAATGAGCTCTCTGGGACAGACCAGGCTACTGTACATCTCTGGTATGAATTACTGTTAATTTCAGAGGTGTTTATCCCCCCCCCCCCCCAGGCGTCCCAGGGAGGTTAATTACACAGTCCTTACAAGACACCGATGGCTCTGTTCGTCTCGGTGTAAACACTCAGACAAGATGCAGGTTTGTACCACTTTCTCTGTTAGGGGCCCCCAACAAACCCCCCGGGGGCACCGATGCACAGTTCACAACATTCTCTGGCCCAAAATAGAATTGCAAACCAAAATCCTTCTCCATTAAGTCTGAGCCCCCCCCCCCCCGCTTACTTTGTGTTATTTATCCAGGGAGAGGTAAACGGCCACTGAATAACTGGGCAAAACATGGCAGTTATCCACCTATCCTTTTTCTATATGTTTTCAGCAACTGCTTGTATAGTCAAGTGTCAGTACCAACAGCATTAGATGACGTAAGGAGAGATGCTGACCTGTCGCAGGACACTTGCGTTATCCGAAACTGCAGTTTGGAGGCATGTTTCAGATGAATTATCCGTCCGTCCATCTATCCACCCATTAGCATTAACTGCTTATCGTGCGCAGGGTCCTAGAGGTCCAGAGTCAATCCTGGAAGCAGAGGGCATTAGGCTATGAAACAGCCTCTGGATGGGATGCCAGTCTATCACAGAGTGGCCACATACACCCAGTCACAGTCACATACACATACACGAGCAATTTAGGGTGACCAGTCAGTCCAAACTACATGTCTTTGGGCAGTGGAAGGAAACCACGGCACTAGAAGGAAACCCATGCAGACATGGAATCAAATAAACTACTCAGTCTAAATTAAGCATAGTATGCATGTTTTTTTATCTTGACATTGCTTGGAGAAAAGTGTCTGCTAAATAAATCAATGTACAGGTTATTCTTGAGGTACAATAGTGTTTCCTTTCAGCAGCCTGATGTAACTCAGTTGTGTCTCAAGTCAGAAATATTTTATTGTGTAGAATTGAAAGGTATTATAAACCAGAAATACTACATGAAGAACTTTATTGCTATGTTGTGTGACAGGGCTTTGTAACACTATTTCTCAAATTTCACAGATTATTCTGGTCAAAATAACGCTAAAATCAAATGATAGTTTATATTAATACAGGGCAGTATAGTAGTTATGTTTGCATGCGACATTGTTATTTTCTTTTTCATTTTTAAATCTGTTTTTTGATTTTTTCTTTTTGGCATCACCAGAACAGTTAGTTTTTGCTTACTGTACTGTCCTGAAATGAATTACAAACATAATGTTTGTAAATAAAACTTTTTATTAAATAAAACACAATCACTAATAGATGCCCAACAGTGACTAAATCAGTAACAAATGTGGGTACTTTGATGCAGTGTATCCAGCCAATGTTACTGTACAGCCACCGTCGTCACTCTTACGTCCAGCAGTTAAGGCAAGATATTACCACCAATTGCTGGGAATCAAAAATAATAGAATATGTTTAATGGGACAATCATCATAAGTCTGGGTTGTTGCCAACTGTTGTCAAATATCACGGACCACCTCTAAATGTAAAAACAATTCCTCATTGTCCAAAGTCTGCACCCAAATTTTTGCTATAACACTTCTTGAAATTTAATAGCTATATACCAGTATCCATATGGACACTTTTACTAACAAATTTTCATCTGAAGCTTATCAAAAATAAAAAATCAAAACAAGAATAAAAATCTAACAATTTTAAGAATCTCCAAAAATTTGCACTGTAGTGTGTAGTGCACTGTAATAAAATTATTTTGTATGTATTGTAATAAACTTTCTGCTCTGTTATGAATTTATCCAAAGCCAGATGTGAGCGTCTGCAGGTACTATCAGCTGTTTCTACCTGTTTCACTTTGTCTGAACACATTTGCACTATGTCACCACAGTTGTTGCGCATTTCAGTTTTTAAATAAACCTATAATTTAAATACCGGTTATGTGAAACAAAGAGGCGATGCGGCAGGTTACTTTGACGCACGTCTTTATTCCCTTTATTCAGCAGTGACGCTGGGGGGACACGGTATCTGACGTGCTTTTAGGGACAAATTAGATTCGGATACCGAGGAATTTTTGTGTGTGTTGACCTGAACATCATCTACAGAGGTGGTGCAAGAAATTGAGAATTCCTGTGGCACAACCACAAAAAACAAAGTGGGACGATTCTGAAGACTTGTAGTCCCTTCCATCATGCGTAACAATCCCAGTTATCATTGTGTACTTAGAACACAGATTTATAAAAAAATCCACACAGTGATGCATACCATGTGCACGACAAAACAAGTAACGTTTTTGGATGTACAGCATCCTGATCACATTTTGCATTAGGTTTTCACTTAATTTTGGCAAGATGCAATATGGATTTAAATCAATACTGCATGATCAGGATCTTTTCACTCTGCCTTTTGTTTGCCTTTTTTACTGGAAAATATATAGTGCTTCGAGAAGCCATTCAGCCCTTGGCATCATATTGTAATGAGGCACAATCTGAAATTTAGATTCCTTTAAAAAGAAGGAAGGTCTATTTTTTACTAAGAAAATACCAGTCACCATTAAATTAATGTTTGAATGCAATATCCAAGAATTGTGTTTTTGCTTGATCTTAAAACATTTTATGCATTTCATTGCAGTCATTTGTATTTGGTCTTTTTTGAAAAAGAAATTGTTCAAGCCCTGTAAAGGTACTGTTGTTGGACAGCGATCTAATAGTCAATAGGTCTTTATTTGGGTCATTCAAGGACATTCTCATTTTTGTTTTCTAAGCAGTGTGCTTTGGGTTCTGCAGGAATGTGAATCTCTGTCTTACTCACAGATTCTTATTTTTTTTCCTCAGTCTGAAATAAGTTCTCTTCAAGGATGTCCTTGTACTTACCTCCACCCATTTTGCCATCCATTGTCGCAAGCTTGCCAGTCTCTGTCAGTGAAGAACACACCCTCACAAGATGATCCTGAGATAATTACTCAAATATTTCACTATGATACATTTTCCCGCTTCCTAACAGCTTTTATCAAAAAGGGTTTTATTTCTGCATTTCCAGACCACTGAAGTAACAAAGCAACGCTTCATAGACAAACATGTTTTACCTGAAATCATGGAGCGATGAATGACACTCACTGCAAGCATGACAATTCTTCTGTCCAACCACATCCCTCAAACCTTTTGCAAGACTTGAGATGTTTATACAGTTGTGCTTTGATTGAAGGTCATTGTCTTGGAGGGGAGAAGAGAGATGAGGTTGTTTAAACTTACAGTGATGTCTCACTGGTTGAGGGCAAAGCTGAGGCGACCATATCATAAGTTCTGAATATTATCATATGCATTTAATGGAAGCTTCCATTTTGCAGGTAGGCTTTTCTGTTGTAAGAATAATTAATTAAAGACCAATTTACATAATAATATGCAAATTAAGCCATTAGTCCTAATATTTACTTATTCACTGCGCTAATGAAATACATCTTGATTGACCTTTAGTTCCCAAAAGATAGGAGTGACCTTCTTCAGCCATCCATTTTAAATGTCAGTACTGTATATTTAGTCATCTTTTCCACTGATTCTCAGCTGCATGTTGTCTTTCTAAAGTTACTATGAAATGGTGAAAATGTCTATTTGCTGTGAAACTTTGCGAAAACTTGCGACACTCCACAAAATTTGGAGGCCTTTACTGTGTTTGCGCTGCATATGGCAAAGTAGGTTTAGGGATTTCTGTGAGCAACAGAGAAAAATGCATTAATCACAATACAGTCCTGCTGAGTCCGACGCAGAACTGGTCGTGAAATGTTATCTTTGATAGATCCACAGCATTTGTTTTCTAGCCCTTGGTATTTTCAGAACGAGGGTAGCTGGCTGTAGCATTGGTTGGAAATTGAAAGAAGGCACCTGGGTTTTTCAAATGGTCGATCTTGACTGTTTCTGTATACATACCCATGAGCACTTTCTAAAATGCTGCACTTGAATGGTTTTGGAGTGACTAAACTGGCACACGGTTTTTTTGTAAAGTTAAACTTAAGACACATGGGTCTGACGGTGCAGTTTTGTACTGGTGTGAAACAAAGAGTGAAGGCAGAATGCAGGAATACAAAATGGCTTTCTTAGCCTCGCTGGAACATAACCAGCAAAGCGCATCAATGTCCCGTTTCATTTCAGTCAATTTTAGAGTCTCATTTCAACAGAAGAAAGTTTTATCAAGTTTAATTGACAACTTGTAAGAATACCAAAACACAAATTGCAACAACAAGCTAAAAATTCATCACTTACCAACTTCGTGATTTTCATGATTTGCTGTGATTGGGCCTGGAATTCGACAGTTATCATTAAACCGTGTCGATTTGTGTATTTGTTTAAACTCTCCATTGATTTGAAACAGCTGCTCATCCAGGGTTCTGGAAAGTATTTGCTACTTCTCCCTCCCAACTTCCGTGACTGCAAGGCATGACGGCAGGGCCTCCACCGAGAGCAAATATCAGGCCTTGTTATCCTCACGGGGGGTCACTTCACAGCCTATGAGGTAAGTTATGGGGAAAGAGGAAGTTTCTTTTCTTTTTCTCTGCTGCCCATGGCCTACTTTCAGAGGGCTTTGAGGTTCCTCCTCAAAGGGCCTGCTCGTTCCAGAAATGAGACGATTCAAAGAGCCTGTTAAACCCTTGAGCAGGCAGCAGTTCTGTGGAACGTTCCACATTGGTGACATTGTCACGGCCCGGGCACTAAATCAAATAATGCTCACCCGACTGTTGGTATACATGCATTAAACATGCATTAAGCATGCGTGGGGTGGGAGGCAGAGGGATGTGATGGTGAGATGCTGAGTGTAAGATTTCTTGCTTTAAACAGAACGGATGTTAAAATTGATATTCACGTTTCTAATGTACGTTGAGACACATGTCTGGACTCTTGGTTTGACTTTCAAAGAGGGATGCTACAAAATTTGTGCGGGTTCTAATGGGTAGTAAGGCCTTTGTCGGACCATCCGACTTTGTGGAAACAGTAGCAGGACGCCTGAAGGGTGAGAAGGGAATACATTGGTCACTGTCCTGAAACCTGATTGGTTATCTCTGCCATGCCCCCCATCCAAGAACATCTGCATTAGGAAATGAGCAAAATACCTGCAAAAACCTACATTTAATTACCAAGAAGGGATAACAACATAGACCGTATATGAATTTAAAACAAAACTCGTTCATCACAACTTTTTATGGCATTCTTTTTGGCAGACCAGGCAAGTAGCCTTGTGTGTCAGAAATTGAATCACCCTAGTGAGAAGAGACGCCATACTCTAACTTTAAATGAAAAAGCTGCATAACCACATGTACAACTTCCTTTATTTTGCATTTTATTCTGCTTCATATTCTGCTTTGGAAATGCGCAAAGTGCATTCATTTATTGCGTTCATTTTGTAATCTTCTGAAAGGACGGATAACCAATGGGATTTTATTATTAGCATTCTTTTCTTACTCTTTTTTTTGTCAAAAGCTATTGTGTGTTGTGCCTGTGATTTTTTATGAGTATCCTTGAGGAAACATTACAATAACACAGTTTTAAACTGGTACATTGCTGCTGTGTTTGAGTGTCCTTGTAAGAGATCAGCACCGACACACGTTAAAGGTGAAACGGCCAAATGTCAATAGAAAAGAGCCGTCTCTCTTCAGTGTTTTGGGGAAGCTACAGAAGAATTGACTTTCCATTCCTTTTTTCCCTGTCTAAACTGACTGTTTCGTAACGTTAATAAAGCAATAATAAGCATCTATCATTTTTTAAGATGAACACTGAAGTCAGTCCCTCTGACAGTAGGTGTCTCACTCACCATAAGAAGTATTTGAAAGGACATATTGCACATGTGTGCTCACTCCTTTTTCACTTAAATAAATCAAATCCATAAATGTACACACAGACCACCAGTATCCTAAAATCTTAAGAAGTAGGTTTATAATCTGGCTGCCTGCAGACAGGTTCTGTTATCCCTGTAAGAAGATATATACAATAAAGGTTACATAAGGCAGAATGAATGAAAAAGTGTAGGACATGAAGCCTGAATGTTGCCAGCTCCCAGAGTTTGCTGTTGTACTCTTTAGTGCAGTGCTTTCCGAACTTTTCCCATGGTGACACCCCAAGGACTTTCAAAATTCTGCTCAACACACCGACATAACAGACCTGCGTATTTATATGCTATAACAGCCCACCAGACAACTCGGGTGGCAGGACTATGGGATCATTAACTTTATTTTTACATAGCAGGTCTGAATCTGCACAGCACACGCTGAGCAACATGACACGCTTAAACCCTGAACTCTCCAAAGTGTCCCCTGTAGCTCCTCATAGCAGTTAGACAACTATTTACACAGGCAGCGAAGCACAATGGGAGACCCACGGCTCCACCCGCTGGTATAAAACGTCGCCCGGTTTTAGAAGGGGGATAGAGAAAAAGCCGTGTTTGCATTTACATAGAAATTAGTGACTCACATGTGACTGGTGAGTTTTACACATTTCTTCACCGTAAGGTCAAAGGGGAGACAATGCTTACGTTTCTTCATCAAGCATTTGTAAACCTCCACGCTTTAATGTTTTTATTTTTGCCTTCACGGAAAAAAAACTAGCTACACATAAATAAGGAGTTGTAAATAGTAGCAAAATAATAGGAGCTTGTTTGGCCAAGTGAGAAAAATTTTTTTTACACCGAAATCCAGAAGCAGCCCGGATCTGTTTCTTGCTATTTCAACTTCAATCTCCGTTTGTTTCTTAACTCTGCAGACCACTCTCTGTTGTTTCAGCACGACTTTGAAAAATTCCACAGTTTTTCCTTCTAAATGATCGTGTTTAGTAGAATAATGCTGACAAAGTTTTATTTATAAATATTTTCACATATCACACAGCAGTGGCAACAGATTACAGCCAAAGGACTGTTTTCTCCAAAATGGATCGGATTGGACATTCCACAACACCAAGTGTGTGGTAAAAGCGACTGTCCAAATGCAAGTTACATTTATCACTTCTGTCTATCTTGTTAAAAACTGTTTATTGAAAACACTGCAATAGTCAAAAACCAAGAAAGTTTTTCAAAAGCAAGAATTGCTCTTCTGGCCTCTGCTGTGAGGTAAATTTGTGCCCTTTTGCCCTCAGAATCCAGGAACGATTCACACCCTCATAGTAACACACACAGTTTGCTATATTTGTGCAATACCAGCCCCCCCACCACTATGGGCGCTCATACGTAGCATGCGATGCCACAGTATTTTACCGTTTGTGAGTTTTCCAGAGGATAAAACATTGTCTCACCCGGTTATCCGTCTGGATACGTAACTGCCTGCGGAACCTCTCTTTTGTCAATATTTCTTCTATTTTTTTCCCCACAACAAATTTATCCTTAATTGAGGTTTTCCACTTTTACTTTAATATAACACTGATCCTTTGGTAAACAAAATGCAAAAACACGAAGAGCAGCACATAACTGAGGTGTTTGTGCGGGTTCACTTTGTACAGCTTTGTGAGTTTTTGAATATTTTATTGCGATCAGGCAATCTTTGTGTTCATGCTGGCATGTTATTTTGGATATATAAATTCGTCTTTGGTGTTGCCTCTGTTGATAAGTTTTGGCTCCACTGCAATATAGTTACTTACCAGATGTTACATCTAATTACTGATTTATTTGTTTTTTTTTTCCTATACTCAAAGTGAAAATTAAAAGTTTAAAACAAATTCCATCTGTTATTATGGAAAATGAAACTTCAACCAACATCTTCCCAACACCCAGTGTGGAAAGCTCTGCTTTAGTGTATTGCTTGAAGCTACGGCACACCAGACACCTGAATAAATCTATATTAACATATTGTATATTGCATTGTGAAATGCAATTGTTATATATGTACATATATAAATTTCCTTTCTCTCCTGGTTTTTCTCCACAAGGTGGTAAATTTCCTTTGGCTTCCTACCAGTACCTTAGGAGTTTGAGAGTATGACTTGTGCTTTTTTGACAGAGACTGTTGCCATTCCTGGGATCTGATGGAGCCACTCCACAGGATCTTGGCTCTGTTGCTCTTCACCACTTTCTGTGGTACCTCCCATTTAGACTTGGGAGTGTCCAGGTTATACTTCTTACAGATGTTCCTGTACATGATCCCTGCCACTTGGTTGTGCCTCTCAGTATATGTTGTCCCTGCCTGCATCTCGCAGCTGCTACAAGGTACTAGATTGCCTCAGGGCTTACTCTGCACAGTCTGTACTCAGGTCTTTCCTGATATGGTAAGTCTGCTTCGCCTGACCTGGTGCTGAGGGCTTGTTCTTGTGTGGCCATGATTAGTACCTCTGTCTTATTCTTCACTCCTGCCTGTAAAAGCCATTGGTAGGATCTCCTTAAGTCAGCCACCTCTGCTATCTGTTGGAGGTATATTTTATGGAGGAGCTTATCCTGACATGGCCCTTCCTTTACTACTTATATCTACATCCCCTATCTGCTTCAGGCATTCTCCTAGCAGCCCATCTTTAGGGGACATTGCCTGGGTGTACTCATGTATCTCATCCAGGACAGTAGTTGTCACACTTCCCAGGCCCCGTCTCCCTTCTTCCAGCAAGTGTTCAGTCTGTGGCTGTTGGATTTTGGATTGAAGACTCCATGTATTATAAAGCGTTTTCACATCTTTATGACCGTAGCTTCCATTTCCTCTCTTGAAAAACGTATTAAGGCACTTGGCTATCTCATGACTGGCAGGGGATGTGGGTTGATAGTGCTGATTTTGTTCTTTCCATTCAGCTGTCTGTTCAGGACCTGCCTTACTCTATGGATGTATTACGATGTTGCTGTCTTTCTAGTGTCTGTCTCATAGCTCAGTTAGGTGACTTGTAATAAGCTATTTCCAATGATTTACCCATTTATACAGCTATTTCATGTTAGGCTGGAGGAATTCATGGCAAGTACCTTGTTCAAGGGTACTACAGTAGGTCCAAGTATTTGAATCTGGGTCCTTGGATTGCTAAGCTCCAGCTGTGACCACTACACTACCTGCTGTCCCGATTTGTATCAATAGGTCTACATTTACGTTTGGATATGATCCACCATTTCTAATGCGGCTGAGAACTCACTAATGTAAATATGAAGGAGAATTTATAGGGGAAGCCCACTCCTTTTGTTCAGGCAGCTATTTGTGACCGTGACAAAGATCTGTAGAACATTATCTGTTGCTGAATAGTACTATCCACTCATGGAGGACTGAGTCAGGGAAGAAAAGGCTGTGGAACGTGCTGAGGGAGAACCGGTTTCATGGACACGCACTTGACAGGAAACTAAGAACCTGAGTCATACCACTGGCAGGGACCCTTGGCAAAGTAAATGAAAAGTAGGTGGCATTAAAATTAACATCCTTGCATAATGAAACTGTAATTTTCTGACATGTTTGACTTGAGCAGTCCTGACAGAAACTCTTATCCGGCGTGATGATTGCTATCTGCGGAGAGCTCATTAAATTTGTTGCAGCCGACATCAAAGAGGGGAAGTCCTAAGCGGTACCTGTAGCTGTCTCTGGCGCTCACTGACAGCATGCTATGATTTGGGGCACAGCCTCCCCATTAAGAATGATAGCAGAAACTTGTGAAAAAGAAACAACAATATGCTAATATCCACTCTGGGTATGGGACTGGGATTTTGGATACTACAGTGAACGTGAAACTATTGTTGACATATTTATTTTATGATACACATTATATTTTTTAACTGACAGTTAAATCTTGCATTTGTGCACCTGCAAGTTTGAGGCAAAGCAGCAAATCTACGGCTCGTGTTTTCCGAATTGGGCATCTGTACACAGGAAGTGCACTGAAAATTTCAGATATTGAAAACGGAAGCAAAGTACCGCATCAGCGTTGTTGACTTTTACTTTGGAGTCTGATATTCTGCAGTAACTACTGCGGCATGTGCTTTTATTTATGCATTTTTAAACTTACGGTGTTATGGAGCACAGACTCCTGAAAATAAAGTTTCTTAAAAATCAACTCAAAATTAGGGAACTGAAGAAACACTAACAATTTAAAACTAACAAAATGCCATTTAATTTCACAGTCCTTTGTTGCTACTTTTTTGGGGAGGTGTTCCACTTTTTCATTATTCAGGGTTTGAGTTCTTTTATCGTGAGCTGATGGAACATGACATCTGAGATGATCTGCTTTATAGCTCAAATAAAAAGAAAGTGATACCTGGACCCGAGGAGAGACACCAAGGAAAAGCAGATTGAGCTCAAAGTGCTGATTCCTCACTTAGCAAGTGGGCACTTCTTTGGGCCCAGCATGCTTTATTACTTGCTTTGCTGGACATAGCTTCCCCTCTGAATATTCATATGGCTTTTTTAATAGATGCAGCAGTGGGACACCATGATGAAGGCTGCAAGAACAGCAGTCAAGATATGGATGGAAGTTCTACTCATGTGCTCCTGGGAAATAGAAGCATATCTGTATGGCACAGGTTAAGGCTTGAAAGTGAATGAGATCCAAGCTGAAAACCAGCTTTCTATTCTTGGATCAGAGAAGCAAAGGGAGGGTAAAGAAGACCATAACTTAATGCATGGACATGACACCTACTCAGTACACCTGTCCAGCGTTTCAAAAATACAATTCTTTGTCAGTGTGTATCAGGAGAAGCATTCATTGCAACATGGCCTGCGACCCTCAAAAATATATCTTCTTCGCCATCAGGGAAGACACACAAAACAAAACTGAGCATGTGCAACCTTCCACAGTCCCCTGCAGCCCACGACACACTGACACACCTTTCCTTTTCATGAATTATTTCCTTTGTCATTGCCATTGTCATTTCCTTATGAAACATCCTCCTTCCGCCAGTCCTTGAATAAACGTGAGCGCTCTCTTTTCCACACTGGTCGACACCGCCACTGTGTAACGCTGGGGGCCGGGCAGCGTGGGCGGAGCACTTTGAAGACTGGGAGGGCCCTCGTCATCGCATTGTGCCGCATAAAAGGCCGAAATGAAAATAACGAATAATTTCTCATTTGAAGCTTTTGCTTTGATCTAAAGTATCAAATGGATCAAAGAGGTCGATCAATACCTCTGTCCCAAAGTAGGAATCCTGTAATGGATTCAGGGAAACTCAAGCTGACTCCCGGTATCTGGTGAATTATGAGGGTGACGATATCGATAACCATTATGATTATTCACTGTTGGACCGCTGGTGGAGGTGAAAACTGTAAAGAGTATGTAATGAGGCGTGACGCGGAGTGTGTGGCCTGGCAAAGTTAAAATAGAATTTTTTTACAGATATATCCTGATTAAAAAACCTCTACAAAATAAAATAAGATATTGCCCATTATTAAGAAAAAATATGTATGACCCTGAATTCTTCTTCTTCTTCTTCTTCTTCTTCTTCTTCTTCTTATTATTATTATTATTATTAGTGTTATTATTATTATTACACTCTTTTCCTTGTTAGAGTTCTGTTGAGGCCTGTTTTTGCTGTATTCGTGTGACCATAATACATTAATCGCTGATGTAAAGATGTTCTAAAGAACAAACTTTTCCATATTTAACTGCAATTTTCTGTTCTTTTTTTTCCTTAAAGCTCTTTGATTTCCCCTTCTGCGTGAATTTATATTCCAAGGTGGAAAGCATAAATGTATTCCACAGAGGGAAACCCACTGCTGTTCAACAGTCTTGTTCCAGTGACAGATCCCAGAATGTTCTATGATCCAGATTTACTGCTGGAATTTCAGCCAGAGTTTACCGGGGTCATTGACTGGACACTCAGGCCAGAATGATGAGTGAATGCCAGAAAGGCTAGATGACCATCTCCAGCATCCACTTAATATCTTGTGGCTGAGGGAGTTGAATTATGGTATCAGGAAAACAGGAGAAAAAAAAATTAGCGTTCCACACATACATAACCGCAAATAGCCTTTTGCTTGACAGAAACTGTTATTCAGGTCAGACCACATGGTGTGTATTTTTCCTATTGGATTTTGTTAGAACCATTAATAATCTTCTCACCGCGGTGTAGAACAGGGGGTTCCGCCACCTGGGATTTACTCCCACATATCCACACCATTCTTCCTCACTACTCAGAGCACACAGAGAATGGACTACGCATCATGCACTCCAAAACCACAGCTGCAGCACCCAAAGGGTTAATATGCTACACAAACACCGGAAAAGGTTCATATTTTCAAAGACTTCAATTTGACTTCCATAAGGGAGGACTGCTGATAGAAAATTCAATGAATAAATATTGCTTTGCATTCAATCCAGTCCTTTTATTCATACAGGAACTCACTGCATCTCATCATACTGGCGGTATCTTGCCATCTCAATCCAGTCTTTTAGGCAGGTTAACAACAATTCTACAACCTCTTGGGTTTTGAGGAATGTGGGGCCTTGACATAGAGGCATTGTCACTATTCACTGTATTATATACACGAAAGCACAGATTTGCCTAGCTGATGACTACATCCAAACCGGTGAGGTAGTGCAGTTTTATTAATTCATATGCTCAGGTTTCGGGGAAGTGTTTTGTGCTAGGTGAGGGTGTTCAATGTGCAGTGTAGCCAGTAAACCCTGACCCTGCAAACCTGGGGGGTCAAATTCCTTAAGCACTGCACTAACCACTGTCCATCTCAGTTTGCCTCAATCCAGAGAAGCTGAGGGTTGAGATGCATAGTCCATTTGTGGTCCATCTGTGGTCCATTTGTTACTCAGCAGCAGTTCTGTTTGCAGTGGGTCCAGCCTCGAATATTTTTGTAGGTCTGCAGCTGACGGAAAAAAAAATTTCTAACTTTTTTGGATCAGCAGGCAGCACACAGTGTGCAACCAAGGGCCATATCGGTCTATGCAAAGTGCAGTGCAAGTAGGCATCTTTATAACACTGGATGTTATACCGTACTGTGGAACGATAGATGATCCCAGAGTGACGTTTGTGTGAGTTGCACTAGGAGACAAGCCAACCGGAGCATCTCCCCATTGATTCATTAATGTCCTAATGAAATTATTCCACCTTCATGAACAGACTGACTACCTCATCTTCAGACCCTACGGATCTGCATATATGTAATTATTGAACATGTCCTCACCGTTTCCCATTTTGTGGTTACCAAGCAGCACCGCTGAGCCAAGCGACTGATCATCACGCTTATGTCTTAACGCTCATGTAATAAGCCGCTTATGCTTGAATAATAAACACATTTGATGTTACATATGGTATTGCAGGGAAGAATATGGTTTCTGAATATTTATCTTTAGTTTATGATTCACCGACAATCATCAGTCGGAATAGCATCCAGACCGCGATGCGCTCGCTCAAGTAAATAAATAACAGACAGCTGAAGAAGACAGAGTTTGTTTGTGTCTTTGTGTGTCTCTGCGCATAATGACATTATATGCCCCTTTCGAGTATATAAGGAGTTCCGGCCTTAACGTGCTTTGCGAACGCGGTACCCTGTCGGCCGATGCCAAAGGAACTGGCGAGATGAAAGCGGGATGTGCGGAGAGAACGGCAAAACAGGAGGCAGCAGTGGATGGCGTGCATGGACACCCGGGCCACTGTTTGTGCAGAGAAGCTGTTGCATCACTTGCGCCTGCACACGGCCGTTCCCGGAGGACTGCGCCAGGCAGTTATTAGTTCATTTTCACTGCCAAAAGACACACAGTCTTTTTTTCTGAAGACATTAATGAGAACTGTAAATATCTGTGTGTCTTTTACTGCTGCTGCCGAAGCACTGTTGAAGAGGGGATATGCTAAGCCTTTTTGCGATGCTGTGACAGCCATTTTAGCATTTTATGAAATGTCAAGGCTTGAATCTTCCATTTGAAGAGGTTGGAGGGGTTTCATTTGGAGATAGACACTGCTTCTTTGAGAACTTGTCTTTCTTCGACAAAGGAGTCTGGTTTCCTAGGAAAATACGCCAAATCTTTTGGAGAAATGGGTGGGGTCTTTTGTAAGCTGATCGGGGTCTTGCGGATGGTGTGGGTTGCAGGTGTTGGAACCGATCTACTGTCAATGTGAGGTTCTTTTATTAAAGTTCTGCAGATCTTACTGGATGTTTCCCATCACGGGAAAGCCACTGCCCTGCACCTCTCACCAACTATCCCTTACCTATACACCGTACAACAGTCTTCTAAACAGAGCTATTTACAGTTGCAGAATTTCCATGAAGTACTAAAGAAAAGACATACAAGTCGCATATAATGGAGTCAAACAATAGAAGACACGCAAATGAAATGCAAGATATTTTCACAAACTAAACAATAACTTAATTTCTGCAGCCTTCCTTACTGGCGTATCCCTTTGTATAAAAAAGCAAAAGTATCTACAAAGAGAGACCATTAAATATTATGTGATCTCTTTGATGTAGTGAGCAATAGTAGCCAATTTAATGAAACTAAATAAATTGTAATAATGCTCATTTAATATATATTTAAAGTGATTTCATTGTACGTTTTGGCAGCCAAGCATTTAAATATGGTATAGTCAGAAAGAGACTGGCGTGTGCTGTTAGGAATTTGAGTAACCATTTAGCAGTGTTCTAGAAAGTCAACGATTTTTCTTTATTCAAATGTGTAATTGATCACCAACTTTTCTATAATGTGCGGGGAACCTGAAGGCTGTTTCACTAACACACATTTGCAGTGATGTGTGGATGGTTTAACTAATATCTGTATTATATGTTGCTCAGGGTCCAGACCACTTCAGACCACTTCAGACAGAATCTCAATAGATAAGTAAAAAATAAAGTAAGAAAAAATAAAGCGAGCAAAAGGAAAATCTTATTATCTTGTTATCCAGCCTGCACCTGCCTATGGCTGCTGTGGGCTTACATAAGCAGGCCTGGTACCTGTTCCAGAAACTTCTGTGTCTTGTTAAGGTGTCTTCTTCAATCTTGCCACAGCCCTGTTACAGGAGGACAAGGCAGTGGGAACAAAGTGTATGTGGCACAGTCCAGAAGTGAACCTCTGCCGCTGGTCCGCCTCCTCGGCTAGTGGTGACAGCAAAAAAGGCTGTCCATCTTCGGCTCCACCGCTAGGGGAGGACTGTCAGCGCTCTTGTCTTACTTTCCTTGCCACGCGACAGTAGCAGATATGTCAAATCGTCGACTCCCGGACAACAGTGTACCCTTTTTTATCCTGGCGACATACGGAACAAGCTGGGTGCCTGCCTCGGTTATACTGAGCCGCATCTGGGACTGACGACAGTGTGTGTCTTCAAGACAGCCCACACGGGAAATGTTCCAACTTGGGTGAAATTCAGAATACTGGAAATGTCACCTCCACCGAACTGTTGCTCTTGTTAGTATGGACGCCTTTACAATGGACTGTGCAACATTTTCTCTTGAAACATCGGCAATTTAAATGATATTTTCTCTTGGAAATTTAACATGAATCTAATAAAGATGTGCAAAACCATAAAAAGTCTCTTTTTTTAGTTTGATGTGATTTTTTTATGTATGACAGGGCTATGAATATATAAGAAAAATGTCAAATAAATATTTCTGGTAAATGAGGACCTATTTGTTTGTGGGTGTGTGAGAGTGTGTTCTTGTGTGTGTGTGTGTGTGTGTGTGTGTGTGTGTGTGTGAAGGGTAATTATCCATCATTTTCTGTTTCAGAATCCTTTCAGATGTACCTCGCTTCCTCCTCATCAACTCTGACAAAAGCAGATCACTGACAGGACCCAGGTGCTCTCGCATCTTGTCGGTCTTCCGCTGGCATGGAAAAAGACCCTCTCCTCAAAACCCTGTGGTCTATGTTCTCCATGGCAGCCTGTGGGGGGATTTGGTGCCACTTGCTCACCACATGCTCTCTTGGCAGCTCCAAACTTCACCCACTTCAGTGCGAGCAAAAGTCTCCAATAGGTGACTAAGAGTTAAATCAGAAGAAGTAGTGCGTTCGAAGAGAGGGCGTTTGTAGGCTATCGGTGCCTCAGAACAGCGCCTGTCTTCTGGATGTAATGGGTTTTTAATAACACCCTAATTGTTTATGGGAAGAATCATTCATTTAAATTATGTGTGGCTCTTCTTTGCTCACATCTGTGCCTGGGGCAAGACTGAAAAGCCACAGCAAAGACAAGACAATTATTGGGTTGTGGACATTCCTGATGGCTACTGAAAAAAGCCATTTGTTCATTCATTCATTCATTCATTCATTAAACTATTATTTGGGATGGAGTGGTGGCAGAATCAATCAGTGTAAATCTTTCAACTTATTAAAGGTGCCTATAAATAAACATTGTATAAATCGGCCATGCAGTTCCTCATGATTGTTCCTTATTGCAAAAAAAATGCTTACTAAAACTGGACAGCTGAAAATTGGGAAAAAGATCACTGTTCTGATGAATCTCAATTTCTGCTATGGCACACAGATGGCAGGGTCAGAATTTGTCATATACAGCTTGTCATATACAGCTAGACAGCCAACCTGCCTTGTGTTAACAGTTTCAGCTGGTGGTGGTGGTGGTGGTGGTGGTGTAATGGTGTGGGGAATGTTATCTTAGCACGCAATGGATCCACTAATGCCATTCTCATATCGTTTGAAAGCTACAGCCATAACCTGGCTACAATTCACTCATCCTCTAATGGCTGTTTCCAGCATGATAATGCACCATGCCACTAAGCACAACTCATCTCAAACTTGTTTTATGAACATGACAATGAGTTTGGTGTAAATTTGCAGCAATTACATGATGGACTCATTTCAATGTGAGCCAGAATCTCTAAGGAAGATTTCCAGCACCTTGTTGAATCCATACCACAAGGAATTCAGAGAGCAAAGTGACACACCCCGTATTAGAATGGTGTTCCTAATAAACTGGCTGGGAATGTATATATAAGTCATCCAAGTATGCTTTGGGTGAGGGAATAAAGAAAAAACTGTGAGGAATGATGGAATCTGGATGGTTCAAGGACAGTTCCCTAAAATCTCATGGCTCCTTCATTTTGTTCATTTTTTAATTCTTCTAGTGTTTGAACAGATGAAAACTATTCGCTCATATTTAGCAGTTACTCAGGCGAAGTTGTGTTACTTAGATTTGTCTGTATCACTGTCTGAGGAGAACAAATAGAGTTATAAGAAGTCAAACATTTCTGACTGAAAACAGAATGAAGAAAACATTAAACTCTAAAATGCGACCATTGCGACAACATGGTCTGTGGCTGCAGTCTGTGCTATTTCTCTGTATACTCGTGTTATGCAGTTGCTCAGAGCATTTCCTGCTCCCCCGACATTCATTTCTTTTTCATCTTAAAATAAATATTAAAACCCATCTTTCATTTAAAAAGACACATGTGTAATAAAGGCAAGGTTGCAGTCAACTTGCTTTAGATGTATGATGAGCTGAAATGAGCTAGTTCTGCTCCAGCAACAAAAAAATAAAATAAAATGACTCCATCGGTGTTTTCCTCTCATTTGTATAAATGCCGAACACATTAATAAAAATCTTATGTGAAGACTGAAATAATGCATACAGAAGCAAAAGCAAGACTATTATTAACAGCATGAATGTCAGGTGCTAATGATTCCAGTAGTGACACACACACACATGCACACACACACACACACACACACACACACACACACACACACACACACACACACAACATCAAAGACTACTTCTATGATACAACCCATAAGAGCTAAGTATTTATTTGTTTATTTATTTATTTTACTCCAGTACATGAATGTTACCCCAGCATCCCAGAGCCCTCCGGGATCTAGTGCGTCACTCTACCGTTACACACACATGTGTTGACAAGGGAGATAATGAGCACAAATGAGAGCGATTAACATTTCAGTTGAGAAAAGCACGTGTGCTGGTGATCCTTCTGAAGCTGTGATACTCTGGAGGCAGAAAGTGCTCAAGTCTGTTAGTTTAGCCGACCCACCAGACACATCGCCTGCATATTCAAAAACACAGAGGGGAAAAAATTCCCCTCCTTAAAATGTGCCGCAGTAACACGACAATTTATTGCCAGTTTTTTTTTGGCCATCACGGGGGTCTTACTGTCAGTCAGATTCTCCTCTGTGTTGGAGAGTGTAGGTCAGTTTAGTTGAAGAACAGGCTTTCGGAAAGGTGGCTCTGCAGAATCATCAAAACCGTTCTTCTCAGGGCTATAACCCAACAACCACTTTAAATAAAGTTTAATAGATTTCACAGAACCTGGCTTGATTTCAGAGGTTGGCTTGAATTTAGCCTTGTTTCTGTTGACTTTGGATGGTCGTGTTGGTTTCCCCTGGGTGCTCCTCTCTCCTCCCACAGTCCAACAGCATGTGGTTCAGATGACTTTAAAAACCTAACTCGCCTGTACCGTATATGTGTGTAAGAGCGTCTTGATCAGATGAGCAGATGACTGTAGCATGTCTACCATTGAAAGCAGTCTTGGAGAAAGGTGTTTGCTATACGCTACCCAGTGAACCCCGGATGTTACTTGGGAGAAAAGCGTCTGCAAAACGAACAAACGAAAACGCGCGTTCACATCTTTTTTTAAAAGCATACGGTCGATATCTCCCGTTTTGATTAAATGGTTTGTGCATTTCAGATGCGGCGAACTGCGCAAATATTTGCAAAATATGCGCCCTTATTAGAGAACACAAGACGTGTTTAGGCATTTCGATGGTTGGCTCATTTTGAAGGAACAAGCCTTTATGTGATCATCCTGTGGAACTGGCCCATTACTCCTTATCTTTAAGAAAGGGACGACTTCAAAGAACAATGCAAGATAATGAAGGCAGTGATGTTCCCAGCGTGACACCCTGAACTCCTTTACTGTCAGTTGATTATAGACGTAGCTTTGCGGCTCCTTTGGCTATTATGTTGGTTATATTCAAATCAGACGACTATAACAAATAGCTCCAAGGGGTGTGTGTAAAAATTGCTCTCAGGTCTTTTGATCAGAGACCTGTATTCATACGTCTCCAAACACGGGCACCGGCTGACCCCCTCATTAAGTTTATTTCCAAAAAAATAAATAAATAAGAACAAGAACCCACGTAAAAAGCAAACAGTCCCTCTCACGCACAGCCGAGCCAAATTCGCATTTTGAGATATTGTGGCATTTGTGGAATTAATTAGTGTGACAAAGTCCGTTTCCAAGTTGCTGGTTTGGGAATAAGTGCTCGCGCGAAGCCAGAATCGTGCGGAAACTCTGAACGGGCCAAGGAAGCTGAAAAGGGTGTAAGGATGTGTTGCTTTGTCCTTCAAATGGATGTCAGCACAGATTGATTCTAAACAGAACGGAACTACAAAAGAGCACCATAGTGGCACTTTACATCAGCCCAAGCGAGGTCCCTTCAGCACAGACACCAAATAGATGGGTGGATAGTATCTCTGTTACCAGTGAAAATAGATTCTTCCATTTTAATAATGATATGGGAAGAATTTAGTACAGTTAAGTCCTTTAAAGCCTTTTGGGAGTTAAAGCCACATCCAGTATTTTTACCTGATCTGATTCTCTACTCTTCAGAGCAAAAGATAACAAATGAGTCTGTATTATTATTATTATTATTATTATTATTATTATTATTATTATTATTATTATTATTTCTCTTTGTAGTTGTGTGCATGTTTGTGTGTGTAGAGTATTTAAAAACTGGAAACCATTTATTTCCATAGTTTTATCCAAAATAAGTTTTAAAAAAATCTCTGTAGTGTACACATTGTATCTATGAATGAGGAAATTGTATTGTAAACAGGCTGAAAAAGCAACGAATATCTCATGAAACATAGAACCTTTTGCTGGACTGATCAAATAAGAGTGTGTGTAATGTGTGTGGTGGATGAGGTGGACAATTCTTACCATGTTCTTTCACCAACGAGAAAAATCAAAGGTCCACCGGCAAGGTGACCTTGTCCACACTCAGGCAGATTAGCATGAGATCTCGGGCACTTTCCGACAACAGGCATATGGTCACCGCACCTCTTCTTCTATTCGTCCAACTGAACACCTTTTATTGCTGTTTGTCCAATTTTTACTGACCAGCTGCGACTGGATTTTGTGCACCTAGTTGCGGAGCTGGTGTCCAAGAAAAGTGACAGAGTCTGAGGTTCATATATCATCTGCATCATTAGATCCGGATGATTTGATTTGGGGTTCGTCATCACATTCTTCCAGATGGGACTCGGAGGAGCAGAGAATTGGAACAGAGGACTCGTCTATGAAGTGCTCGAGACGTCTTACGACACTCACTGTTCTCCAGCAGGGGGCAGTCAGAGTGATGAAGTGTGTTGTACCCTACAACACATCAAAATGTCTTCTAAGGTAAGTTTTCTGCGTGGTTGCCGCTCATGACTGCTACCATGTTCTAAAGTCTGTGTGTATTGCATTCATAGTGCTATCACTGTTATTCACATAGCAACATAACAACAGCAACAACAAAAAGAACAACGATAATAATAATAATAATGTGAACCTTAACCGTGAGCCTTAAATCACTGTGAATACACGGATGAAGATACTACTCTTCTGGAGAGGTATAAATAAACCTATGAACACAACAAAAGCAATGATTATACATAGGACAAATTTAAGCAGTATAAATTAATTCACACTTTTTAAAAAATTATAGATTTTACTTGCATCGCAGATTTTACTAAAAATGTTGTAAAATTATTGTTTGAGTCATGCAAACTACAGATATTAAAAGGCTCAGCTTTGGTGCATTTCCGTATTATGTTATAAACATTCCTCTACTTAAAAACGTTTGCCTTATGAGTTTTTGCATATATAAGTGTAATTGTTTAATGCCTGTTATGAGCTGTGACCAAAAGGGAGTCTGATTTTTCAGAGTTTAAGAGTAACAAGAGCCAAGTGTCCTGGAATTCTCAAAGTTCGTCCCATAAAGGTTTTTATGTCGATGGTTTTAGGAGATTTCATTTTAGGAGCTGATTTCCAGGAACGCAGCACACTTAAGAGCAGGGGGTAGGGGGGGACCCGTACTTCTATTTTGCTCACACCAGGTTTTCGAAAACAGATGGAAATGACACATATATTTTAATGTGAAGGATTCAAGATTCTGTCTCATCCTACTGCCATCTTGAAAGGAGGACAAAACTGAGGGAACTACAGATTAGACTTTTCCAAAGATCTTTATTTGCAAAAATAGAACTGCCTGTTTAAAGGCTGTGTGAAAGATGTTCGATAGATGAGAGATTTACTTATTTTTATCACCTCCAAGGGTGATTTTTGTCATCCAAGTTTGTTTCTTTATTCATTCTCTCATTCATCCATTCATCCATCCAGTAATTCATTCATTAATGCATGCATCATTAAAGAAGAGCACATGAAGGCTACATTGTTGTACTTTGTAAAACATATTCCTCATCCCAAACTCCATCACTGAAGGTGCAATGAGTGTTTGGAGTATTAACATGGATTTCCTCTAGGTTCTTTATATTCACCCCAGAGAAATTAACTGACAAATTCAGATTATTTGTTGAATTAAAATTACCCAACAATCTGTCTGTATGTGAGTTTATGCATGTGTGAGGCTATCCTGCAATGGACTCACAACCCCTCTAGAGTGTACTCTAACCTCCTGCCCCATGCTTTCCAGCACAATCCCTAGACCACCGCAACCCCACATTAGAACAAGTTGTAAATAATAAAGAATAAATGATCGAATTGATTGAATGAAATGAATTGACATTGAAATGAATGAATACATTTTATTGTCTATATTGTGGTTTATTTGAAAAAAGATGTTCAAATAGCACAACAGTAACACAAAGCAATTCCTTGGTATCTGAACTCTCTACATCAGAGTTTTCACTGAAACAGCTGTTGAAAATTAATACCTATATATTAGCATATGAATGGAAACTTTTTGCAACAGAAAAATTTCATCTGAAGCATATCCGTAACAAAAAGATCAAAACGCTATGACAAATCAAAACAAATAAAAAACCACCAACTAAACAACATACAGTATTATACCGTGTACGGTCATAAAGTAAAACTTTGTGCATTGCAATAAACTTTATTGTGTTTTCTTACAAATTTATCTGAAGCCAGACGTGCTGCAGGGGTGTTATCAGCTGTTTCCGCCTGTTTTGCTTTGAATATATTTATGCCAGATCACTTATATTGGGTATTTAAATGACTTAATCATTTAAATGCCGGTTGATGTGTGAAACAAAGAGATGACGCGGCGGGTTACCTTCACGTCTTTGTTCCCTTTATTCAGCATCTCATAACACTGAACTTGGGCTGTAAACCCCACCATGAACTCTCTCATCTCCCGTGTGTGAACATGTGAAATGTCCTGTACCGAACACACTACACCAGGCAGTATAAACATGCAAATTTATGACAACATTGTGTTTTCTAGTTAGATAACTGGTGTCTACAGTGTTTATCATGCTGAAGTCCTGGGTTGCTGGTTATATAGGTGTTTTATGGGAGTGCTTTATTTATTTATTTTTCTCCATTTAAAATAATAGGAATCAGACGCTCGGTATCCAAAAAATTTTGCATCCAATGTATTTTCAGACTTTCATTTTCAGATTTCAGACAGTATGACTTTATATAATTTTTAAATTTAATTAATTATTATTATTATTTTTTACTACACTCATGAACTTGAACTGAATCTTTAGGCCAGCTTGGAACGCAGCTTTAATGCTTAGCTTGTGTTGTGATGTTTTAGGTATTATAAATATGATTTCTTTCATCTGGCATCTGAACATATAAGATTAATTATTGCTATTAACTTAAAACAAATTTTATGTGTCTGGTCAGATCCTGCCAGCTGTAAGAAATGAATGGGTGAGACTATAATAAAAGCAAAGACAGCCAAACCCCAGACCTGCAAATGGTACCTTCTCAGGAAAATGAGGTCTATAGGCTGTAAATGTCACAAGAAAGTGTACAATTTGTAATAACAACTCACAAGTTTGGTTAAAAGGCACAACACAGCATTATTTGACAATCTGTTTAAAAGCTGCTTTATTATAGCAGTTTTAATGGGAAGCAAAGTCTTGGACAGGAGCACCAAGAAATTAAAGGTGTGTTGAATACAACCTGAACGTTAAAAGTGAAACTAGGGTCATTTACTGCTTGAAACCAGGAACTTGGCAGTGGACCATAAAAGTGTCATAAGAGTCTTTCTAAGGAGGTTGAAGTGACTGGGTTATCATGGCTGGCTGCTGCATGAAGCAGCTTAGTGGACCTGTCAGGTGCCTAAGTTGTTGCCAGCCAGTTGCTATGTACTTTGTACCTCCAATAGGTACTTAACTCACTTATACAGGAGCTCTAAATAAAGTGCAAAATAACACGGATGTAGGAAAGGAGCTCTTTTCAGCTGCCTGCTTCCCGACAGTCCAGCAAACATTGCAGACAGCTGCCAAGTCATAACTGGAAGCAACTAAAATCGCAAAAGTAAACCTTTTGTGGTCCTAAATCATTTGTGGTTGTCATCTTAGTGAATGTACAAAAGGGGTGGGGTGGGGGGGGGGGGGCGGTCTGTTTAGACCTTTCTGAATTTTTTCCAGGACGGAAGCTAAAGTCTGGTTTCTTCTCGAGTTTGTGGAAATTGTTCTCGCCTCATCCTCCTTTGCGATATGGAGAAGAAGATTATTTTTCTAGGTCAGATTTCATTTTTTTTCAAATCCCCAAAAATAGTTTGATATCACAAAAGCGAAACCATAAACTAATGTGAATTGCACAAAGAACCACTTCTTTAAATCAGTTGCTATTTCCATCACTGGACAAAATGTAAACAATCATACGAGACAAATAAAATGAAATAAAAAGATAACTGGAACAGTCATTACTGAAGTTTTTTTTTCTGCCTTTTCCCTCTAATCCTTATTAGCAATGGCAGTTCTTGACAATGCTCTTACGAGTGAAATAGGATATTTAAAGTAACTCATCTTTATTTTCGATGCACTGTCACACAGCTGACACTGTAATCCTTTCAAGACGTCCTCTTTGCTGAGACACTTTGAATCACCCATTGAGGATGAGCATTTACAAGTGCATGTTGGGGCACTAATCCTGCTTGCTTCTGAGCCTTTGAGTTATTCTGGCTCTCTCCAGTGTTCAAAGCAATGCCAGTGTGTTCTCATGTAGGTGAAGAAGGGCAGATATTGGACAGCGGGCTAAATTTTAATTCGCAAAAAAAGGACCACTCTAGCTACTTTGGGCAAATAAAAAGATTTAATGTTATTAATGCTATATGCGCAAGGTTATCGAGATTACAATGAAGTCCTTTCCCAAAAGAAACTTTGTAAACATTCATAAAAAAAGAATGTTCTTATTTTTCTTTTCTGTGGAAATGCATTTGAGTACAATTCCTGCAAGACTAATGTTAAAAATGATGCTCGTAAAACAGAAATTGCTTTCAACAAACTGCACATTATTTACCTCTCCAAGCTGACAACTAGATGGGTGACCGGCTACTAAAGTCACCGCATCTTTCATGGAGCAAAGCAAGAACCTGTCAAAAATGGAATTTAATGTAACCGGCGATGCACGGGCCCCTCAGCTGCAAGCTGGGACTGAGTGTAAAAAGTTCACACTGCAATGGCTGATGTTTCTGTATCTTCTGCAGCATCTACTGTCTCATTTCATGCTTCCAGCACGCTCCTCTAATTCAGTGAATTCTTCAAATGCAGATGGAAAACACTTGAAATTGTTAAGATCCCGCTAATTTTATTAAAGTTGTAAGACTTTTTTTCTCCTTACCATATGGTTATGAATACAGCTTTTTTGCTGACCAAGACAAATTGTGACGTCAACAGCATAGACAGCAGGCAGAGCATTTTTTTTTTCCTTTTTGACAGTTATTTGTATAGCAGAATTACAATGGACTAAACCCTGCTTATGAGTATCAAAGAAGCAAGTTTACAGTCCAAATAAATTTGAATTGAGTGTTTAGCTAAAGAACGTAATTGCAAGAAAATGTAAATGATGTAACGCGCTGCGAAACAATGTTTCCCCCTTTCTGATATTCTGTGTTGTTGCTTCTTTTAACCATTAATAAAACCAGATATTTTTGTCACGTCTTTTGGTGTATGAATGGAGCCCGAAAGAAGGAGAATTAACTCCGGAACTGTTTCAATGCCATGTCTCGGTGTGGAACATATGGAAAAGTGCACCAATAAGCGTGGATTTAACCTAGAAAATTAACTAATTATACTCAGCTGTTTGAATATAACCAAACTTGGTTAAGACCAGCCCTGTTCTAAATAATTTTCCTCTCATAATCCTTAACCACTTCATTCTGGTCAGGACTGCAGAGGCTCAGAATCTATAAAGGAACTGCTGGGCACCAGACTATACCTGTGTGGGACACCAGGTGAATGCAGTGTAGCAACACAGACAAAATGGGCAATTGAGAGTGACCAATGAAGCAGTAACACAGGTCTTTGGACCATGAGAGGAAACCCACATAGACATGGGGACAACATATAAACTCCAAACAGCTCAGGCTCTCTGAGGCATTTTTCTGCTGTCTGCACCACCTCAAAGCAATGCTCACCTACTTACCAGCAAATGTCAAGATGGCAAACCAGAGAATCATTAGAGGTACCTCCTGACATCTTCAGCAAGACAGTGATCGCAAGCATAAAAAACAAGTCACCTTCAGAAATACTTAACGAAACAAGTAAAAACATGAATTAAATTATAGAACGGGATAGTCCAAGCTCTGACCTGAATCCAATCGAGATGCTTTGGCAAGAAACAAAAAGAGCCGTTCATGCTTTAAAACCATTAAATGCTGCCCTGCTACAGCAGTTCTGCATGGAGGAGTGGGCCAAAATACATCCAGAGCAATCTAAGACCTTGGTAAACAGCTACTGACTACGAAGCAGTTATTTCTTTCAGATAACCGACATAAAAACAATGGCATGAAATCAATCCTGGTAGCACTTTGTCTCTTAGAGGTAAAATACTTTCTTACAGCACTGTAGTACAAATATCGGAAGTAAAACAGATGAGCGTCAACAGTAGCGAGTCTGGTTATAATGATTTAAGTTTTACTTACATAGGATTTTTCAGCAGACAAAGAGCCTGTCCTTCAAGATCAGAATCAGTGGCTTCCATTTGCAGATAAGGACATGGTTTTCCGGAGCAACACAAAGTTCTGCAGTGTCAAATTGTTCATTCATACAGCGGAGCCCAGTAGACCCATCCATATAGAGGTTTTCTTTTCTTCTCTATTTTTTATATTAGGGCTGATTAGTGGCTCTATAACATTTCGTGACACGTGACACCATGGTAAGCATCAATTATCTATCAACCAGCGAAGGAGAGCAAATCTATCCTCATCCAGCTTGTCCATTCTCATTACTGTCCCTGACAGGGAAACGCCACAGCGCTGACAAGACACATCGTTCCATTATTTGCTTGTAGTCAGGAGACGTCACGTCCAGACATTTAAATCTATGTACACGTATGTACTGCTGGCTCTTGAAGCCGCAATCGAGGCACAAAACGAAGTGTTTAAAAGAGTATAAAGAAAGTTGTTACCTAATTCTGTAGTAGCGACGATCAAACTGTTTCAAACCGTCTACGATTTATTTATTTGTTGGTTTATTTACTTGGCTTGTTTAGTATTAATCTATGTCGGGTTACTGCGGAATTGCAGTTCAGGGTTTAACATGACTGGAAGGAATGATGTGGTCCCTTCCATCCGATTGTTTTGTGGTCAGAACCTGCGGTTACAAAGTGCAGCAATTCCTTTTTGTCCAAACTCACTATATCCAGATTTCACTTGAAAATCAATACCTATATATTGGTACCCGAATGGAAACTTCTGCTGGAACAGTTTTCTAACAAACTGAAGCTGATCCATGATAAAAAAAAAATACAAATAAAAATTAGAATGAATTAAAAAAAGTACAAATGAAATACTGCACAGCACTCTACTGTGCACCACAATAAAATAATATTGTATGAACAATAATAGCATAAAATAATCCTGTACTGTACAGACGTGGATTAAACACAGCTTTAAGTTTTTTCCACTTAGTTAACTGGGGTTTACAGTGCCATGTGCCGACAGTTAACTGTAAAGCATCTATATCTGTATTTTAGATGAATTCAAAATATGATTACGGTCAAGCGAAGGTTTTGGCTGGATTTGTTGGAATGGGACACGGCAGATAAGTAATAGATTTGGATGATTTAAGGTAAAACTGATCAATGTTGTTTGTACCTGAGGCACTGATTTTTTTTTTTTCTCCAACCACAGAGCCCTCAGGAACTGAACAGGCCCATACAGCAGTAGAGCAACCACACGGAAGCTTAATAAATATCACCTAGGTTTTCACTCGATGGCATAATGGTAAACAGTAACAGATATACACCCTAAGCCGAACAAAAACATTATTTTATTTCTCATCAGCATGGATGTTCCCCTTTTAGTGGAATGCTCCCCCCACCAGCCCCAAAAAAGAAATTAAGTCTTCAAACTGCATATAGAGCAAATAATAGGTTCACAACAACAACAACCAAGTTAAAATGAGTGGCAATAATAGCTGTTGTGTACTGAGTTTTATGAATTCTTAAATTACTTTTCCCTGCAAGGATGTTCTTTGTTAGCTGCTTATATGTGTTATCTAATAAAAAGGGTTCATCCCCACATATAGTTTTCAGTTCCTTTCTTTCCACACCTTCCAGAGATAATGGGCAGCTTTAATAAAACCATCGTTTAACTACAATGTGGCTGTCTGGCCATAAAAATAGCCGAGTAGAAAGCATTATCTGCGGTGCCACCAGTGTGTGAGTCTGGCTGCAGTGTTGAAGCCAGCCAGCTGTCAGCCAGCTGTGCAGCTCCCTGCGGCTGAGGTTCCAGGGACCGGCTTCATCTCGATCGGTGGCCAAATTATGAAGGGTTGCACAAGTGACAGCGAGGTGGCTCGCAAACCAGTGGCGAGGCATGCAAAGTGGCTCTTCAGTACGCCCATCGTCCTCTCAATGAAGCGGCGCCGTTTTCTGTGGCTTTTGTTAAACCGTACCTTCATACGTGAAGTGGGCCTTTCGAGAGGTGTCGCGAGGTATCTGAGGTGCAGGGGGTGACATCGGTCACTGGGAAGCACTGCGCTTTAAGCTCCTTCCTCAGATACTGCGTTTAGTTGGCCACTGTCCTATATGCAGGCATCATGAGTAGTACCCACCAATTTCCGCTTCTATTTTGTATTTTATATCTCGCAGGAGAAAATGTTAGAATTTTTTCAAGGGTTTGAACTTCGTTTGTATTGTGATAAATAAATTAAATATGGAGCTGTACCATATCAGGCAAGAACCCCAGTGCAAAGAAGCCCTTGAGGCAATCCAGCACCTAGTAACAGCTGCAAGATGCAGTCAGGGGCAGCATATAATGCGGACCATCCCGAGTCCTAATGGAGGGCACCAATTGGTGGAGAACAACAGAGCCAGGATTATGTGGGACTTCCACATCCAAACAGGTAAACAGGTACTGGCCAACCAACCAGAGGTAGTGGTAGAATAAGGAAGGAATAAGGAAGAATACGAGGAATAGAAGGAATTTGAAAAACTGTAAAAATACCAGGGATTGAGAGAATAAATGGACAGAATGTGGTAGCTGAAAAGTCAGGTAGTTCTAATGGCAGTAGGAGCACTTGGGGCTGTTTCCCCTAAGCTGGAGTAGTGGCTTCATCAGACCCCAGGTACGACAACATTGGTCTCAGTTCAGAAGAGCACAATCCTAGGAACAGTAAAAATACTGCCCCATCCCCTCAAACTCCTAAGCCTCTGGCAGGAGACCCAAGTCTGAGGAAAGTTACCACCCCCAGAGAAAAACTGGATAAGAACAGTTGCATTCCATACTGCTTAATAGCAGCCCTAGTGGCAGAAACTGGTATTACATGTAATTTGTTGAAATATATATGCAGCTGTGAAAGAGACCCTGAGTATTTGAGGGTAGAGCAGGGTTTGTGGACTAAAAATCTTCCAGTGAAAGTTAAGAGAGTAAATATTCTAGCTTCATCTCCTGGCTGTAATCTTTTGCTGCAGTACTTAATGCTTTGTATGCCTTTGTATGTCCTCTACCTGAACCGGTATCTGCTATATTATATATTAAAGAATTAGAAGTACATCGATACATAAATAAAACGTCACAGGTAGAACATTGAAACTCCACCCAGACAGAGCTGGATGGAACCTATACTAGTGTAGCTCAGGAGCTGTGAGGTGGTAACAGTACTTCCTGTGGCAATAATAATAATAACACTGTAGTGGGGGATAGAGGGGCCATGTGGCTCTCCCATAATGCTGAACTGTCATTTATTTAAAGAGTTTACTGTGACAAATAATTGTAAGGAGTTCTGGGGGACTGTTGACCTAGTCTGTGTTTGGTCTGTTCCAGACCTTTGCTGTCTGTTTCTGCTTCTCTATAACGGCTGGTGTTAAGCAATGTCAACAAGAAGTAAAGTTTGTGCTCCCGGGGTCCTGTACGTAGTAAGCCGAACAAAAACGACATGTCAATACATAGATCGAAAAAAATAAAAACAATAATAACAGTCACTGGGGTTTGTAGCTTGGTTTAAAGTAACTTAGTGGTCCACTGAATATCACTTGAACTTTTAAGGCCATGCTTGAATGACTGTATACTGTTGAAAATCTGGTCACACAGCAAGCATATAGCATTTGCCTGACAGAAACAAAAATTCAAAGAAAGTCTTCACTGCTTCCAAGTATTTTGCACATTGCAGTACAATAAGGCCAAAAAAGCTATTTTCTTTTTTAATGATCTTGTCTTTCTAGAGATCTCCTTTTGAGTATGCAAATGGTTTTTTAATGTTGTAATTTATTTTGCCTTTCCGCATGTTCACAAGTCACTTAATTGAGCCACCATATTAACTGTAAAGAAAAGTAGCCGTTTTTGTTCTTGCTTGATTCTAACCTTCAACTATAAATACATTTTTCTGTGCAACTATCTCAGCTGTCGCACGAGTTACTCAGTTTACAGAAAACATTACATTAGTAATGGAGATAGAAGCAGTGATAAGAAAGACAAAGACATGCTCTTTACAAATAACCAAAGAAAGAATTCCCTCATTTTCTTCAACGTGGGGATCTTTGGTAAAATAGCTTACTGGCTTGGAAGTAGCCTTCTGGCTATACATTGCCTGTTAAATGACTTGAATAGAATACAATAAAATGAGTTTGAAGAACAAAGCCACTTCTGGGGTCTTGTTTTCAAGTTGTAGCTAAAGACTTAAGGTTATAAAATTCTGGGAACAAGTGAAGGACTGAGGTACGGAAGCTAAAATTCTCCCAGGATGACCTGAAATAGCTTCATCGGAAGCTCCGGCTTTGCAAGTCCAAGTTATAACACCCAAAGGGTTACTGAAAACTGCCTCCTTTCTGCTTTGGGGATGTTTCTCAACCTGTCACATACTGCTAATTAGAACTCAGTTTTCATGGGACCTTACCATGCCCCTTTCTATGCCCAAATCATCCACTGTCTCTTTCTTAACCTCCTTGAAGGTCAGTACTTTAAAGAGCATCTAGGGTATGCTAGAGAACAGAAATCTCTGGTATTTCAAAGTTAATATGCATGTCTAATTTGGATTGCTGTAAAATGTCACCTTAAGGTGAAAAAAAGAAAAAAATATGTATATATTTTATACCATATATAATAAGTACCATGATTCCACATTATTTCACATTCCACATATCTATGTATATTAATATCAACGTGGTGATACGGTGCAAACATGTTCAGACAAAGCTAAAGATGTGGAAACAGCTGATAACATTCTTGCACGTGCATGTCAGGCTACGGATAAATTTATAACAACACACAATATTGTTTATCAGAAAATATACAATATTTTATTACAGTATACTGTACGGTACTGCATGGGACTTATTTGTATATTTTTAGGTTTATTTCGATTTTTAACGGTGTTTTGACTTTTTTATTGTAGATGAGCTTTTGAATAAAAATTTGCTATAGCAAAAGCTTCCATTCAGATCGTGATATATAAGTATTAGATGTTCAGTATCCGTTATAGTGAAAATTCGGATATAGAGAATTTAGATACCGAGGATATACACACAGTGCCATAATACCTCATTCAGACAATCTACTGCCACTTTATTTGTAACCATAGCTACTACATGTCATCCTAGATGAGTTATCGCTAAACTATCTTAATGACATGAGGCTCCCGCACACTTCTGAATTCATCACTTTTTAAAAATTAAATAAATGACAAAATAAATAAATAGGCACACTACAATGGTTTTACCTCTGTACACTTCCAGAAAAGCTGAACAAATCTGATTAACAGACAGCCTCCCTCCAGCAGTCACCAACCTGATCTCTAGTTTGGCTTTGCCATCCTCAGCCCCCAGAAATAAATCACATTTCTGTGCTCTGGTTTTCTGGCCCCTCACAGTATTGCTTTCAGCCGTCGCTTTATGGTCGGCAGATTTCCCTCCTGAATGCCTCCCCCAGAACTCTGTCAGCCAGGCCTGGGTGGAAGGAGGAGCACTGCTGTGGCCACCGGACCGCCAAGCCAGACAGGCCACGGGGCTGTGTGTAAAGTGCACTGCTTACTGCTGCAGCAACGAGATAAAACAGTGGAAAAAGTTACTTTTGTGTTGGATGCTGGGGGCTCCCTGAAACCATTTACACCTTAATCTGAAAATAAAGGTCTCCAAATTCTCCAATGCCACTCTGCATTTTTATGCTGCGTCCACTCTTGTATGATTCCTGTACCATCCTCACACGTTGACCCCAGCACCATGTCTAGTGTGGCACAACCAACCCAGGAGCAGCACCACATCTCTGCATGTCACTGGGCTGTGCTGCCTGGGTCAGTTGTGCCACTATGCTTGCAGACCACTTGGAAGAACAACTGCCCAATGTGCAGGTAATGACACAACAAAGCTACAAATGCAGTAACAAAAGTTTCTCAGCCCGCTGTCACAATAGCAATGTTCCAGTTATTTTATCTGAACCTCCATGGTCCTTGATTCTAAGACCTGTCCATAAATTCAACAGTTATATTTCTGTTCTCATTCTATGACAGTATATGGGGGTAAGGCCAAGACATGGACCATTCAGATGTTTCATCACAAAATTCATCATTTTATAAACACACTTTGTATCTCTCTATAATAAACTAGGTAGACTGACATAAAGTGGCATGAACTTTTGACTTAAAATGCTATGGCGTATAGCACACTAAAGAGATCATCCAAGCAATTCTGATATTCCTTTTTTTTATTCTTCTGCACAAATATCAGTTTTACTGTTCAACGTTAAAAATCAGCATGGTACATTTTCCGTGATTTTTTTCCCCTATATAAAGTATAAAGTAAATAAATAAATGAATGCGGGTTGCACTTAACTTGAGGAAACTAGTGATCCTTAAAATTGTCTTTAGGTCACAAGAAGTGCCATGTGACTAATCATCAGACTTGGGATGAATCTTGGGTTTGACCTTCAATTTGCCAGAAATCACTGCACCAATAATACATTCTTTGACTTTAAAATGATCTGAGAAAAGTTTCTGTTTTGCCTCTTTAATTAATTTTCAACATCTGCTGTCTATTAAATGGGATCATTAAGTGTATTTATTTTTCAGAAAGATTTTAAACAAAAGAATGGTTGTCTGCAACATAAAAGAAGGATGACATAAAATGATTTCTGCACATTAGTGTCAGTGCAGGACGACCGGTAACAAAATAATTTTTTAAAAAAAGTGAGGAAAACAGAGAAGATGGACTGTAGATTCCTCTGCATGGAAAAAATGTCCCTGTAAATGTGAGAAATTTCCCAGGAGGGACCATTTCTGGACTGCTCTTGGCATAGCTGATTCAGACTAGGGAAATAATTTTGATATTAAACATTTACAACAATATGACTTAGAGGTTCTGTAATGGTATCATTTATTTAACGTTATTTTCTGCCCACTTATTGCATTAGCTTGAAATGACCACACTACCAGGCAAATGAGCGGAGGGGTATTAACACCTGCACTACTGCCTTCTAATGTCAGCCTTTTGCACTGTTTTTGCTATAAGTGAAATTTATTTGCAGTCTATATGCCACGCAGCACTAAGCAGCAAAAGCTCAAAGAAGCTGACCTTTCTGGTGAAATAACCATAGCAGACTGTGTTGTTGGCTCTCTTTGAAACTCTACCAGTCTTGGAGGACGGAAACATCTATCCATCTGACACTGTGTCATTCTTCATTCCTTGGTGTTTCCACACTAATGTAATATTGCAGAGCTCCTAACCTATTTGTTTTGCTTTGCTCTGAATCATTCTGGACTCCTGTGGACCTGGTTGCTACCACCATAGCTCTGTGCTAAGCTGTGAGCTCGTATGTCCTGAAAAATTAATTTTTTCATAATTTCTAATGCTGGACAGACAATATTCAAGTGCTGCAGTGGTCTTGACCCACATCGACACAGACTAAAGATTGCATACCTGCACATTATTAGTTTCTCTCCGGTTTTAATAACTTGCTCTGTCCAGTTAGAATCCTGTAATATAAAGTGATAGAGGCCAAAATCGCCGCTTTCATCATTTGTGACTCGTATAAAGGTATCCTCGCCATCGGTATTCATGCCATGTTTGGTAGATGCAAAGGTCAGTACCAGAGTGTTGCAAGTAAATGCTGCAGGAGATAAAGTAATGACCCCAAGATTACATTGGAAAACTAAAAATAACCCGGGAAAAGGTTACATCTGCATTTATTTAATCTAAGTTTACTAAATTTGAATATTCTAGTTTTTTTTTTCCTTGTAGATATTGATAACATTGTTTTATGCATTTCACCGGGGAAAGAAATAAGGATGCCAAGAAAAAAGAGAAGTTTGATAATGAAGCTAATGTTAGCCTTGTATAAGCATTACTCAGCTAGAACATCAGTGGAGCAAATGGCACAAGAAGACAAAAGAACAAAGAAAAAATCTCAAAAAAACAGAACAGTTGAAAAATCCACTACGCTCAATCTCCCAAAACCAGGGATGAAAGTATTAATATAAGAGGAAAGACTCATCCAAGTCCCTTTTTACTCAAGGTAAATATCCAGCTGTATTTTTTATTTATGTATTTAGCTACAGGGTGGCGCTCAGGCTCAGCAAGTGCCGCTGCTGCCCCACAGAGGTGGTTGGGAGTGAGTTTGAACCGGCTCAGTCTGTGTGGAGTTTGCATGTTTTCCCCGTGTCTGTGTGGATTATCGATGATGGATGGACGTTTAGCTACACATTAATGTCAGTTCTCACAACAATGCTGGAAGGGAAATAACAAACCTCCATTTGTTAGGTATCACCCTACTTAGAAGCCTATGCGTTCCTGGATATCAGCTCATAAGGTGAAATCTCATAAATCTCAGACATAATTTGAATTAATTTCAACGGTAAGTTTTTCAGTCTCCCTGGAACCACAAAGTTGCCCCCATGTTTGCTCAGTAGCACCAATAGTAATAGTGATGATAATATGAGAAGGTAGGTAGGCCTCAGCTTGCAGTTTGTACAATGGTACAATTTTCAGTCTCCGTGATTGACATTTTTTCCGTTTTTTGAAATGGGATGCTTACTAATAGACAGCTCATACCCAAGTGCCAATGCCATTTTTTCATTATCTTTTCCTTCATGAAATGGACTGCATGTACTATGGAAGATGACAAGTTACACACGCGGATCACATCATTATTTATTTCATCATGGTTCGAGTGATTGATCACGTGACTTTTAATACTGTCTGGAATCACGCTTGAGTCTTTTTTGGGATTTCCTCACCAGCAAAGTTTCGTGTTCATCCACTCGGCTCTGAGTTGAGCTGACTTTCCAACTGAGGCTATTTGATATCACACCGAGCCCTTTACTCTATCCTCAATTCCATTACATCAGATTCAGTGAGTCACAGTTTAGCTAAGAACTGAATTAGAAATAAAATAGAATTTTGTCCAAATCCATTTTTGAATCCAACCTTGTTACTGTATGAAAAAAACATCAATAAAGCATCTTTAAATGAACTTCTTTTCAATTTGTTCTTTTTAGGTTCTTTTTCTCTACAGAGAGATCCTTTTTAAATGATTGCCTCGATTTTACACATTCCTAAATTAACCTTTCATAATCAGAAATTTGGATTTTTTTACGCACAAAGCGCACAATGTTCTTCTATAATAGCAGAATGCATTTTCTTCCTTGTTCTCTTTCTTTTCTCCAGCCAAAATGGTCACAGAGGATCTAGCCAGGTTGGTAACGGGCCATTATTAGCTCACTATCTTGATAAATGGGAGCCACAGATATTCCTCAGAGTGTGGAGAATTTTAAGGTAATTGCTTGAGATGTTGGCGTTTCAAAGAGTGTTGGCGCTTCATGGCAGAGACTCGTGAAATTGAACTTCAAATAGGGTTTTCAATTTCTGGCCTTTCTCCCACCATTGAGCACTTGCGCCCGCTTACTCATACATTATTCTTTGAGGTAAAATCTGAATTAATGTGAGGTATGGAGATGGGGAGAAAGAAACATAAAAATGAAACTGAAATTACACCGAACCAAAAACAATCGCGAGATGTCTTGGGTGCCGTAGGTGTGCTGCCGGGTTGGGCTGCGTGATTAAATCCCGGCCAACTTTGCAGAAATGGAAAGCCCTCCTTGCCTTTGCCAGTAAGACTGCTCTCATTAGACTTGTGTCAAGAAGCTCTAACAAGCCACAGGTACAAAGAAATGACGCTGTCATTTCCTGAAATCAAAAGTGACATTGACAGAAGTCAGAAAAGGCCTGGAAGTGAAAACGTTTCAGCCCGAATTAGAAGAACGCATATAAATGTGAGTTTGCCGTACAGCACGGCATGCCCCGAAAGAAGCAGTCTCAACAAATTTGTTTCTTCTTATTCATTTTATTTATTTATTTTAAGGAGCCATCGCTCACTGAGGAACTTCTTCAAGGTTCTCGATGAATTGCACCGTTGAGCGTGCTACTTGCTCAGTCGGACACGAGCGCTAACCTGCTGCTCGCGTGGTTGACACGGGCTCCTCGGGAATTTTGACCAGCGCGGTCTCTGATTCTTTTTTTTACCACCGAATCGTGGTATTAATAGCACACAAGTGCACACCGCACACACCCAAACGCACATATCCACAGAGACACCACCGAACACATACGCATAGCTCACAGATTTGATTTGGCAGCACGGTGGCGCGGAAATGGCTGGCGGATTGATTTCCAGACAGACGAATGTCTCTCCAAAGACCTTCAGCCACTCGTACGGATTCTACATTCAACATTTTCCAAGTCGCGATCACGCCGTGATAACTGGCTCGAGTGTCCGAGCCATTTACAACACGGCACATTAACCCTGTCGTGGGTCACAAGACAATCGCGCTCAGAGCGCCACGCGCAGATGTTTTTGGTCATTTTTTCGTGCGGGGGGGCAAAAAAAAACCCACTGGAAATAAATTCTCAGAACTAATCAGGCACTCAAAGCCCTATCTAATATGTAAAAGCAATATTTGTGTGACTAATAAATTAAACTGAAATATTTCAGAAGGTTATTTCGGTTTCTGCCCGGTGCAGAATTATTCATCGGTTTATAATTGCCCCCCAAGCTTGTGTGAAATTGCTAGCACCATTGTGACACCCTTATTCAATTTGACTAAGCAGCACTGTGGGCAAAGATTATTCAAAACAGAGGGACGATTTGATTAGAGAGGGAGCCCGAGGAATCAGGCGTACTCTTCTCCCCCGCAGGACAAGATGCCCCTGTTCTTGGATATCTTATCGGGACGTGCCATGCCTGATCAAACTCTTTTTCCCCCCGTTTTCCGTTATTCCGCGCCGTTATGAATTCTGTTAGCCGAGTATCGGTGATTGATGAGTTGCAGGACCTCTAAAGCTGACTGGGTCCATGTGGATGGATGACAGATACCTCTGGTAACAAATGTGCCTGTGTGTTAATGCTCTGAACTTGAATGTGTGAGTGTGCTGTGGACAGTAGGAGAGTAAATAGAGATTGTCCTTCAGACTATATGTTTACGCTTGTTTAAGAGTAAATTGCCTGTTGTGAATACATCTCAGGTTTAAAAGTCTGGAATTACACACTGACATGCGATTAACTCCATTGGGGGATTCAATTAGCCTTTCTTGGATGTCATAGACAAATAAAAGGGGGTCTTTTTTATGCCTGAAACATCTGTTGTTTTTTTTTTTCTACAGCTTCTGAATTGTAGAGCTCTGCTGGTCCCAAAGATCTCCTCGATGTACAAAGCGTGAGGAGGAAGGTACACCGCGGATGGGACGCGAGTCTGTCACGGGACAATCACACCTCAGTTCACCTGAAGGACGTGTGTTTGGACATTTGTTTTTTTAACAGAAATCACTGCAGCAAAACTGGCACAGCTGAGTCACATTTTTTACTTCATATGCAGTACTTAGCTGTGAATGCGTTTACACCAAATGTGTTAGTCACGGCTACCTGAATGAACCATACAAACCAAACTCACCAGGGAATGACGGTGAAGTGTGACAGTCCTGATGGTCACATTAAACAATAGCCGGCTTTCTTTTGCGTTGTGCTGTAAGTTAGACCGTGTGTCATTATTAGACTGAAAAATGAACGTGTTTTTTTTCCCCTTAGCAGTGATAACTATGCAAAAGAACACTTGGAATGTTAAATTACTAGAAGTTCATAAGACATCTTAAAGCAGTCATTATAGAATCAAGTACAGAAAAAATATATAAAATAAAAAAAAACATGCTTTTAAAACAGTTACAGTTAATAACATAATTCTGATACACAAGGAGACTTGAAACATAACAGTAAATTAATAGGATGGTTAAAATCCAGCACTTGTGTCTAAGGATCTAGGTTCTTTAACCAGTGTGGTGCTTTTCCTAGGAATAAGAGACAGAACCTTCTGGCCATGGCCTGTTACTTAACAAAGTCACCGCTGTCATACCGTGTCACGTCATCTGACTGCGGTATAAGACAGTCCGTGTTGTACACTAACTCCAGGCAGCAGTTTCTTCTGGGAGACACTGCTGTGAACTAAGGAGCTCTGTGGGGCTGTGGCAAGGGCAGCGGAAGAAGGAGGAACCGTAACTGCACTGAGGGGAAAACCTCAAAGACACGAGAGCGACCGGAATGCTGTAAATGACTGAGGCAGCAAAAATTCTGACACCACTGAAAAATCCCGGACTGCACTGCTGCAGGAATGATAATGCAAGTCGGACGCATCGAAATGCCACACTTCTTCTGCGCTTGTCCTTCTATGTTGCCAAGTAAATGTAGTGTTTTTAAGATTTATCATTTCAAGCTTCCATAAGGAACATACAGTATATCCTCTAGTAAGTACATCAACAAGTCCATCTTGGATTTAGTTACTGAAAAAAGCAAAAAAAAAAAACCTAAAATAGAGGGCACACACTTGCACAGATGTGACGTGTACGTATTTTATTGCCGTGAAAACTGTTGGAACCTTCCATGTTTAAATACGGACTCTGGGACCCTCTTGGCTGAGGGTATTGTGATAAGCACGAATGCGCTCTGAACATTTTGTAACATAAAAGAGAAAACGAAACGGTTTAAAAAACTGAAATATGGAATAATCATATACTGATATTATGACTTGTGCTTCATTCCCTACACATTTGCTATATGTTCTGGTACTTGTAACACCCACACAGTACAGAGATCCATATTCAGATGCGACAAGCTGATATGTATGAGCAACAAAATAATACTTTAATAAGTGTAAAAATTGTACAAAGACAAAAAATAGTAGTCATGAAGGAAGAGGAAGAAAAAACTGTCAGCTGTAACAGTTGAAAGCAAAGGTGGGAAAGAGTGAGCGGTACCAGATGGAGACCCAATGAAATATTGCAGTAGAAAGATATCGGTGACAAACTGTACCAGGCTTTTCCACAGATAGCTGAAGGGGAAGCTGACAGAAGAGGTCTGCGTTGAGAGACGTCCCACAGTGAACACGGGGGCCCAGCAGTGTACCAATAATCCACCGCAGACCAGTAAATCGGTTGGGGGGGACTCAGAAAATGCCCAGCGGGGCTTCCTTCATCTAGCTCTCTCTGTACAAGAAGAATTCCAGTGGAGGTGTCCAGGTGTGTTTGGCAGTGGAAGGATCTTGCATTTCCACGATGACGGCTTAAATTTTCTTATTAATTTGTTTACTTAAAGTGAATTGAAACAACTTCAAATATACAGTACTGTGTAAAAGTCTTAGGCATGGGACTTAAGTTCCATGTCTGTTGAGAAGTACAAGTAGATTCTTATCTACCATCGGGGAGGTTTCAGATTGTCTCAAATTCATTCTGCAGCCTGAGAATGACCTCAAACACCCAATCTCAGTCNCCATCAGGGAGGTTTCTGATTGGTCCCAAATTCCTTCTGCAGCCTGAGAATGACCTCAAACACCCAATCTCAGTCATACACAACTATCTTGAGCAAAAAGAAGGAATCCTGCAACAGATGGTATGGTCCCCACAGAGCCCTGATCTCCACATGATCAAGTCAGTCTGGGAGGACATGCAGAGACAGTCAAAGTCTGCAGAAGAACTGTGGCCAGTTCCTCAAGATCTTTGGAAGAACCTACCGACCTCTACCTTAAACTGCATGCAAGTTCGCATAAGAGAATTGATGCTATTTTAAAGGCAAAGGGTGGTCCCACCAAATATTGATCTGATGGAGGTTTTTTGTCTGCTGCACTTTTTAGAAGGTTTATTGATTCATAAGTATTCATGTCCTTATTTTTGGAACCGTCCTCGCTTTATAGCATTTTTCCCACAGGTGCCTAAGACTTTTGCACAGTACTGCATATTTGTCCACATGTGAAGCTTTCCACCGTACTAAAGAGTTAATCTTATCAATCCATAGCAGGTGTGGCTGATGGTCACTAACTGGCATGTTCTTGACAAACACATTCATATAAGACAGCATAAAATGTCGTGCTTACATATTAAGTTATTTGCAAATGTTTACCCATTTATGTAGCTGAACATTTAGCAATTCAGGGTAAGGATCTTGCTCAAAGGCGGAGGAGTGAGATTCAAATGCAGGTCCTTTGACTGCAACGTGGTGCTGCAACAGAAGATCGCGTGTCGTCTGTCAGACTCACGGATTCCCGGTGACGCTGCAGTCCATTTCTTCTTTCTTCCCATCTGCACGGTGCTAACAGAACAACAGCCCAACCTCTCCAGGCACCTGCCGGTAGAGTGCCAAGCCATGCCTGGAGTCGGCTGGCACTGTGACTTCCAGACTGCCAACCACGTGTCTGTGCAATCGCACAAGATGCACACTGATTTATGTTCTCATCTCTTATGATAAATGCTGTACGCAAAAAAATTTGATTATGCTGTAAAGGGATATGGAACGTCTTTCAAAATAATATCATGTCTGCCATTCACGTAAAGTTAAAGTAACTCTGCACCTGTCGCTGTTCCCAGTCCTCCAGAATGATTGATGGTTACAGTGGACATGATGCATATGAACCCTGACAGTCTTGACAGTCTTTTCACTGAAGTGAAGCCGAAAAAATGACTTCTATTTAGCCGTAAAAACCTGTTAGGTTTTCATTACAGGTGCAGTTATGATGTTTTTTTTTAATAAGTATTATAAATCCAATTTCATACAGCGAAAAGGAAATTATGTGTGTATGTAGGTCTTTATTTAAAAAGAAAACACACACACGCACACACACACACACACACACACACACACACACACACAGACACATACACACACACACACACACACAGACAATTTATTAAAGGCTAACTGATGTATGTTTCCATCTTCTCCCAAAACCTCATACTGAAGATACTTTTTAACTAGTGAAGATTCTAACTCCAAGCTCCTAACAGAAGTGGAAAATGCGTTTTGTTCTCGCTTATTTTTTGACATCACGGACACTTTTTCCGAGCCCTTTTGAAAATCACAAGATCATGCATAATCTCGGAGTGAAAATCACATCGCACTAAAAGAAACACTAAATAGCTTTACGCTGCTTGTCAGGACTGTGGAGTGACTGCAAACTGGAAAATGGGAGCTTCGCTAAGAATGTGCAGTGATATTCACGCACGCGTTTTTTTCCCGCACGTACAAATGGCAAACCCTAACGTACCGATTGACTACACCTGTGTTCGGCCAATTATCCTGGCAGAGCTGTTTCACAGGAGCAGCCGTGTGAATAAAACATGCTCCGGGGGGCCTCCACCTCAGTGTCTTCAGCGGTGGAATAAAACACGGGGAAATGAAGAGGATGATGTTTAGAGTCAGGCTGAGCGAGAAGAAGAGCAGGAACGGGGTTTTGGCTAAGCTGGGGAGGAATCTCAAACCAGGATTGGAAATGGTACACGGTCGTGGTTTGAACATGTGGGACAGACAACGTGTGAGCCCGGTTTTTGGTTTTTTACCTTAATTCTCAGTAATTTGGGCATTGCAGAAATCCAGAGCAACACGAGTCCCTTGTAAAATAGAACAGTGCTTTAATGCAATACACAGTGCTGCATTTTTAGTGATAAATTACACCGTTGCGTGTATTTAATGTACTGGCAAAATTTTTTAATGCGATTTTTCCTTTTGTTGCAGAAATTATTGAATATGTTTTAAGGGGGGTTTTTGATCTTGATTCAGTTGTTTGGGCTGACATGTTTGTTCAGTATGGTAACTGGCAATGCTTAAAAGTATCTAGTATCTGCACACCGAAGCATGGATGTCAGGAGCTATGGGAACAATAGCCTTGGAAACCATGAGGGGGCGCTACTCAGGAACAAGCACCTTGACGCTGCAACACACCTGGAACTAATAAGGAAAGGGACTATAACAGTAGAGAAGGACTGATATAAGCCTGTGGGTTTTTCACAGGATGTCACCGCGCCTACATTTGAGAAGAAACATCTACAGTTCATTGCATACTGTCTCCCACTGTATGTCCTGAGTCTTGTTCTTGAATCTCGTCGCCCTTTCTCTTGGTTCCTGTATTTCTGAAGTTGGTCAGTCTCACGTCTCCGAGCCCAAGTTCCCAGGTGTCTCCAGAGTCTAACCAGCATGTCACCGATCCTCCACCTTGGAGGTGCACCAGGTGCACCTCTAAATAAAATCACTTCACTTGAATCTACCTCATGCCTCTGCCCTGTGTGTTTGTGACAACCGTAACCCACGCACATGCAGTCAAAATCTATTTAGTCAGAAATTTATTTTTAAATTTATATATAAAGCCCTGTAAATACCTGTAGATAAGGGGGTCTATCTCAATTAAGTGACTTTTAACATTGAGTGATGCTTTCAATAAAATAAAGGGTGACATGTCATGCTTCTTAAAATTCAAACATTCGCAGTCAAATGATACATAATATTATACATGTTGACAGACATCTGATTCTTCTTCAGTGTGGCGATGAAATTAAAACGGGAGGAAAATGTAACTAGCGAGCAGTAAAACCAGCCATCGCTGCATCTGAGAAGAAGACATTGTTAAAGCCTTTGGATAAACATCTCCATAACTGTGAGATGTACAAAGTTTATGACAGCTCCCTCTTCTGTCGAAGGGGTTCAGGTTTAATAAGGAAGGCCTGAAAGTGAATTTTTTAAAGTTTGCTTAATATTTATTTTTGTTATAAAATCTTCAGTGCCCTTTTGGCATTTTAGGAATAAACAATGGCGAGGCAGAAAGTCAGAAAAAAAACATTGACTGAATAATGCTGAAACAATGAGAACACGGCATTTTTGTGTATTTTTGTAGTCGGACAATTTTTTTGTTGTGTTTCAGCGCTTGCAATGTTTATTACTTGCTTAAAACAATAAGTCTCTGCACGACATGAATAATGAACTTTTTTTTTTTCCCCAGCATGGCACTCCCTGCCACTTTTCATCCCAAACACACGGATCCTAACACACTCTTCAGCCGAACAATGTCTGAACACAAATCTTGTCTGAAGTCCTTCAGGAAGATGAATTAAATTCCAGAACTTCCCTCTCTTTGCAAAATACCGTGGATGTGTACATTATTTGCAAAAATGACCTCATGAGTTTCCCATGTTAATGTCTGCACGGGAGAAGAAATCAGAACCTGAAATACTCCAAATGGAGAAGTAGTAACCAAGATTGAATAACTATAAAAACAACTTCTCTTCCAAGGTCCCTTTTTATCCGAAGTGATGATGAGGAGTCTATAAAGCAGTATGACATATATATTACTACCATGAATTCTCCAGCTAAAAGCTGCAAGTCAGGTCTTTCCTTTGTTAATGGGGGTACAATGCTGATCAGAAAAATGTTGTTAGAACTCAGCAAATCAGCACTTCAAGAACATCAGTGTTGCATTCTGTTGATAAATACATAAATAGACACATGTATAAGTCATACATGCAGTTATCATCCTCTAACATGAAACACAAAACAAAACCAATGACAAAACATTTGTGACTGAGGGCAGTGACAACGGCTTGTGGAATTGGTCTTCAAGAGGATACCTACGCTCGTTCAAATCCCGCTCTCTTTGACTACTACTACACAACGCGTTCAGTCACAACTGAGCGGCCTTGGAACACACCTGGGCGGATATCCTAATGCACCTTTCCTTGCCAACATCCATCTCAAATGCTAACATGAGGAAGAAGGCAGACAGCCAGAACACAGCTGCCAACAGTTTGTCCAAAATCTGCTGTGATTCCACTCAGAGGTCAGAGGGCCGCCAAATGCAGTTACTATCGATTTTGGATGGAACGCATCTCAAGTCTCTTCTTGCTGCTGGAAGGAACAGGATTGCCACCCATTTTATTTTTATTTTCAATGCTTGCAGAGGTCAAAGAAGGCTTTTAGCTGGATAGTGCACGCTGAATGGTCTGAAAGCAATCAGATTCTTGGGTGGTCTGTGACTACGGGAACGTCAACTCCTAAGGAAACAAAAAAATCCTTGTTCCATTTCAAACCCCTCTGTAAGAGCCTGGGAGTTTTACGTAGACCTACGTGTGGCCGTATGTCACTGTTTCCAAGACGAGGGTCCTCTAATGTGAAAGTGATAGGCGACCGGCTTGATCCTTTTCAGGATCACAACCCTTATACTGAGTTCAAAAAATAATAATAATAAAATGAATCAAGTTTCACAGACCTTTAAAAAATGTTTAATTTTTCATAAATTGGCAGAAGGTGCGAGCTGTAGCATGTTTTTTTTTTTTTACTGCAGAGCATATTCAAACTGAAAATGCTGATGGAACAAAACTTACGCTTTGTTTTTTCCCTCAGGCCAGGTTGTCGGACACCAATAATCTCCTTTTGACAGTTATAGCGAAGCTACCTGGACGAAAACAAATAAGTCATCAACTGCTGCATTATGAACATCACCAGCTAATTGTAAATGATAGTCCTGCTGCAGCCGAATACATCAGCTCTGCTGGATTTATGTTTAAAGCCTTTTGTCCGTTATATTGACTCGTGTTTATCTTTTGTGGAGCAGAATTATTTCGAGCATCCTTTTGCATTTTTTTTTTTTTTTTTCCCCAAATTACAAAATAGTTTTTTTTTTTTTTTTTTTTTTTTTTTTTCCCCAAATTACAAAATAGTTTTGAAAATGATTCCATCACAAGGGCGGCTTTCCAAATAAGTGGTCAACACAGCACAGTGCCTCCAGACAACCAATTCATCAGCTAGTAATTATGACAACTTATCTGGGTATGAAAAAGGTAGGAAAAACTCTCAATGTAATTATACTTAATTACACACTTATTTGTGACAATAGACTGAACTAATTTTCTTGCCTTATTCTCCAGCGATACACTTGCATTGATCATCACAGCAGTAATATGCATTGTTGGCTAACATTTATGAAGTGCAGCGGTGCTCATTCCAGCATGCAATTAAAATGTATAATTGAGGGAATATTTGTTAAACTTTCCTGATTGAAAGAAATAATAAAAGTAATATAAAATAGGACGAGCAGACAAGAAAAGAGCTGTGCCTCTTTGTCTCAGTTCTCTTTTTTTTTTTTTCCCGTTCAAGGTATCCTATAGAGGAAGCATTTTGCAAAAGCTGAAATTAGCTTGAATTAAATAAATGACACAATATAATTGCACAAAAATCATGCAAAGGGTAAATGACTCGAGATCATATTATATCTTGAAAACTGTGAAATTTTACAAATTATAATATGTTATCGTGGGAATTATTTGGACAGTAACACTTGCAAAGATTCGCTTTTTCTCTGTCTTCACCAAACATAGCCTTCCGTAGATCTCCAGGGACTGCGCAATAATTTATATGCAAATCAGATGCCATCTATTAGCCTTTCATAAAATCTGGGTAGTTTATTGCCAATTCTGAATATTGATATCTTCAGACCTTAGTTCTTAGCACTTAGTCCCATAGAAAAGGAAATGTGTGGCAATAAAACAGTTCCTAATGCCACCAGAAGCTGTTTTAAAAGTGATTAAGCGTAACACTGTTGTGACTCGATGTCCCATCCTTCGTCTCCGGGCCAACAGTGATTGATGTATTCCTGAAGGGGAAATAAAAAAAGAAAACAAAACAAGCAGTAGCTGCAAAAACTACAGCAACACACAAATAATCCAAACAAACACAGAAATAATCAGAATCAAATCACAGCACTTTACAAATCATTCGACGCTAAACAAGGGGAAAAAAATCTCTATCGGACCTCTGAAAAAGTATCTATGTGAACTAAACACACACACACACACGGGTAAAACTCTGACATCATCTGAATGTTAAATATTTTTAAGATGCTGAATTGGTCTAACTAAAGCCAGTTTTTTATCAGATCAATTGGTGTTTCTGCAAGGTTTATTTGAACACACATCTGCCATCCTGACAGCAGCCATACCGAATTCAACTCAATAATTCCAAATGGAAAGGAGGATCACGTAAGCACTCTCACCTGTTAAAATTTTTTAAGACATTCAATGGTGAAGTCCGTTTTATGATATCTTAATTGGTCATGAAGTCTGACCCATTGATGGTGCTTCATGTGAACTAGTTCAATGACATTGTTTCTGACATTTGCAGGAATCCTAGTGACTCAGTTCCTGGCAAAGAATGGTAGGACTAATATTATCCTGCTTGCAGGTGGACCATGTTGCCAGGAAATTGCAGCAGACTTAATGTGACAGATCACACCACCGTGCCCCTGAAGATGATAGGTGCTGGAGAACCATGGACTGGCAGCAGCCCTGATCGAATAGGGCTGATTCCTCCTTTCTTATCTGAATATAGTCTGAGTGCAGTCCC
>UFQX01000368.1:437187-459926 GCA_900497675.1 Arapaima gigas | reverse complement strand
ATCTACCTGTACCTCTCAACAGACACTGAAGTTGCATGCCTAAGACTTTTGCACAGTACTGTATGTCACTTGCAGCTCATTGCAAGAGTTTGGGTAGGGGTTCAAAAAAAGTTTGGCATTCAGTTTTTTTAGAGTTCACCCAGATGTTTTTTTTAAACAAACAGTATGGAATATTCATGTCTTTGCCAGACTAAATGTGTGTATTTTGATTCTGTGCAATAAAACCTAGCACTAATAAAGACAGTGCTTTTGAAGTACAATTTTAATTTGCCAGATGTGATTCGACCTGTAAGAGAGAACTTTTATGGTATGGCGTTGGGTGCTATGTAAATGGCTGTTTTTCTATATATACTCATTTTTTTGCTTGCTTAACAGTGATTACTCCAAGTTTACAGTTAAACCTGTTTGTACAGTACAGCTGTATAGTGCACTTTAGGCTAACACAGCACTTTCAATAGGTTGAACCAGTCCATTAATGTTGAAGTGTCTTTCAGGTACAGCTGTCTCCAATTATTGCGGTTATTGTTTTATCGCTAAAATGCAGTAGTATTTTCAAATGTGTTTTAGTAAAACCCTTATTTGCATTTTTTAGCGTCACATAGGAACATGGCGCATATTTTCTGTGTTAAGTCTGATTGATATTGATTACGAGGATAGGATACAAATTGTCTCATTTTGATCATCTCTCTAGGCTGTTTGTACCTGGGTCTTGACATTAACTATTATTTAGTTTGATATATCTCATTAGACGTTATATCAAAACTTTCCATCAAAGCTTGCATTTTATTTAGGTGGGTACTTGGTTGATAATGCCTAATATTAAGTAGATCACTATATTAATGTTAAAAAAAACTAAACCTCACAATTAACTAACTAGCTATGCACTAAATATATTTGAAACATAACATTTTGAAACATTAAGGGACCACTGAAATAATCTTATTGTTTTTAGTTTTAGAAAAATCAGCAATATTCTCAAACTGTACTGAAGACTCAAGACGTTTAATCAGTTAGTGTTCAGCTCACATAACATCTTGATGTGACTGTGTAATGTTCAGTATTCAGGAACAGCCCATTCTCATGGAACATAAAAATTTCCTGCTCTTAAGTTATGTAACACTAACCCTCCAGTGAAAAGAAGTCCATCCTTTGATGGATGACTTTTACTTTCAGTTGTGCATCCCACTATACAGTCATTATTAGGCAGTACTAATAAAAGATACTCAGAGCATTGAGTCCTTACGCATTAATAGCCCTCGTGGCAGTTGCAGGTTGTCTATTTTGTTGTGGAAGTATGTTAATCTGCCTGGACATTGTATATGAAAATTGTTTTCCTAAAATGCCATAATGGGATTGGAGAGGGTTGGTGGATCAGTACAGACATGGAAGCCCCCCATGAAATACAGAGAATGAATCTGTAGGCTCTGCTCATCATATGTAATGATAAGCTGAATCTCTTGTAGACTTAGAATATCAACAGCTTACCTGAAAAAAAGTGCAGGGGGAGAGAGTGAAACGTGTTTTTTACAGCAAGAGTGTTATTCAGTTTGATTGTTGTATTTTTGTGTCAGTCGATATTTCTCCTTTAGGTTCATGCTAACGTGCCTGTTATGTACGTTGTGGTCGCGTGTACTGTGGCCTGTACATTCGACCGTGTTCTGAGAATCAGGTTTTAGATGTTTTCTGTTTTCAGGATGAGCATTCATTAATAGTCATGTCTTTCATTATGCTCTTTGTTTGTGTGGGAGAGAAATGGTAGATGACAATGTTGAATGTCATGTGTTAGTTAATAGGTATTGTTCCAGTTTGAAAGGAGTCTCAGATTTTAGTCTGCAAAGCGCAGACATTCACGTGTAGGGAAAAAAATGTTCATCCCATAACTCTTAGATTTTGCTTTCTCCTTCTTCTGCCTGGTTTTAATATATATGTATATTTTTTTTCTTACAAAGTGCCCAAGGCATTATGCTGTTTTAATTGAGTTTGTCATTCATGGCAGGATGAGAAATGACGGTTCAGTGCTTGTTTGTCTGTCCATATGCATGTGTTTTTATCTGTTTTATTACTTGCTGATGAATTTTTGGTGCTAACCATGTAAGGGAATGTCGTGTTTGCCTTGAGTGAACAAATTTGCCCTGTCCCTATCATTTTCATCTTCGGTGTGTTCTAAATATTGTTCTTGAAAGCACTGGACTTTCTAGGTTTTGAAGGGTTGGTGCTTCCAGCTATGGAGCAAACATTCAACCCAGATTGCCGAACTGAAGGAATAGCATGTGCGTGTGTGGGAAAAGACTATTGGCTGGGAAACTTCTCCTGCGATTAGGGTAAATGTAGAGTACTTGCCCCTCCAAACTCTCCCCATGGCAGGCTGTCCCGCCCTCCTCCACATCAGAGCCCTTCCATGTTTTATGGTTTCTCTTAGTGACTAACATATGCTCTTGTGGGGCATGGGATGCTTTCCACCCACTGCTTGTGTGGTCTGTGCCATTGCCCTCCTGTGGGAGGCCTACAGAGCCTATAACCTTGCTTGTAATGACCACTTCCTCTGTCCTTCACCTTGCTTTTTCTTAGAGAAGCGTTCTGTCTGTTTCACACACACGCACGTATTCTTTCTCTTTTTACTCTTTCTTGCCAGCATTTTTTCTTTTTCTATGCATCCTCTTGTTTGCTCTCGTTTTGATTTGCTCTTTTTTTCCTTCGTTAGCAATTCCACACATTTGACCACCAGAGGCTCAGCCTCATGGTCGTGTAGCTGGTTTGGGTTTGGAGAATTTAATTATAACTTGGTAATTGCTACCAGCAGTCAGAGGCACCCACTTAAACCAGTTGAGGTCCTGGCTAGAGCTGCTGTGTCTTTTATTTTAGATTTACAGAGGGATATTTTATGCCAGCTGAATGCTGGCTTCCTGAGGCCAGTATAATTGCAACTTTTTGTAAAGAACTATGCTCCTGCAGAGTATTTGAAGTCTCCAGGGCATTTTTGAAGCCACTGTTCCATTTCTTAACCCCATGCCCCCCACTGCCAACCCACTTCAACAGTTATGCTGTTTTTGTGGATCAGATGGAAGTGATTGAGTTTTTTTGAGCGGTTGGGGAAAACCTCTTGCGTGCTTTGTACCAATGGTGGCCGCACACTCGACCATAAGCAGCAAAGCTTGTACTGTCTGGCTGACGTTTTTAGTTTTTTCTTCATACAGAATGTGCACCAAGGCTTCTGGACCTTCTGTTTCATTTTTTGGTAAGAAGTATTGATTTTTGTTTGTGTCCAGGAAGAATTTCCTTGCACGACAAACAGGTTGAGATAAATCACTTACCTGTCAGCTGAAGAAAATTATCGGATTTTTTTTTTTTTTTTTGGGTAACCTAACCTTTGAAGATGCTTGTGTCCAAAGTGAGAAATTTTGCTTAATATTTTTTTGTTTTGAGTTGTATTTCAGCCACCACTTTTTCCTAAAGCACATTTGGTAAAATGCCATGTTAAATTTGTTCACTCTAGGTATACTACATGAGTTGTGTGACTGTTCTCCTGGCTGTTGTGGATGTGATGTTGTCCACAATATAACCAGCTTTCCACTGGATCACACTAGTGTACACAGTCTCTGTTTCATGTTACCATCTGCGCTGCAGCCTGAGTTACACCTAACAATGCTTGTCAGAATATCACAAGGGTCTAATATCAGTGACGGCTGCAATTTGTTGTGGTTATACTACAAGATACGCAGGAAGGAGTTAGGTGAAAAAGGCTGACTCAGGGTCAGATCATTGATTTGCCAGCAAACATTGCTCGGTTTTGGACAGTGTGCAAGAAAGTATTGTTTTAATTAGACAAGAGGTTGGAAAATGTTGTTCAGGGTTTTTATTATGGAATGGTCTGTTAACTATACAGGACCTTTGCAAGTTTTAAGGAAGTTTGCAGAGCAGGTCATTTAAATTTAGTCACAACAACGGATGTGAATATTTTAAGGTTCAGTTTATAGTCATTCTGCACTTGTACAGATGTATAAGGAGAAAAAAAAAGTTTTTCCTCTGCCATCTTGTGCAATACACTTAGTAGACAAACACAAAACACACATACAAAGCACAAAAAAGGACACAGATTGAAATAGAACAGATAAATAGCCAGAAATATAACTGATAGATAGATAGATAGATAGATAGATGGGTATGAGAATCTGTGCAGTCAGTGGTGATGGTGGAGATGAAACTGTGGGAGGTGATCAGTCCCTAAGCGGTCTGAAATTTAGCAGACAGCCTGCAGGAAAAAGCTATTCCTCAGCTTGGTGGTTTAGGCCTGCAGGCTGCAATAGAGTCTTCCAGGTGGTAGCAGTGAAAACAGGGAGAGGGTCCAAGGGGTGTGAGCAGCGTGTGTTCTTCTGAAGTCGAAAAGCACCTCCTTGGTCTTGGTGATGCTGAGAGACATATGGTGGTCCTTGAACCAGACTACAAGCCGCTTCACTTCCTCGCTCTAGGCTGACTTATCGTTTTTGATGGTGAGCACATTTAATGTATTTGTGATGTGTTTACAAGGGTTTTTGGTCTGGGTTTGTGTAATCAGTAATAATAAAACATAAATATGTTTTGCTCCCCCCCTTCTAATTCTAGAATTTACTGTCCCACTTTTGTACCGAAGACGACTCCGACACCACGCGTGCCATTCTTAAGAATATCGGCTGTACACCAAGAGAGTATCATTTAGAGGTGATGAAAAACGTAAGGACATTTCATATTTAATTTTTCTTTAGCCATCTGGTTGGCGCCTCAATTTGTTGAGAAAACATTAATAAAGTGAGACGAAAATTCTTTTTGCAGATGGTGGCATGTTTGGTGAAAGATGTTATGAGCACTTCCTGCCACGCAGTCCATGGACTAGAACTGTAGGTACTACAGATGAAGTACAGTACACTAGGAGTGTAGAGAACTGTATGCATGTTAAATCTGAATTTAACTTAATTGAATTGTAACAGAAGGGGATGTTGTATAGGTATATTATAAAAACCATAAGGGTAAACAAGAAGCATGCAAGAATGTTATGTTGTATAATAGAAATTTATTCATTTTCACTAATTTCACACATCATTTATGTTAATACTTATATAGAATGTTATTTATCTATACACACATACACACAGCACGTCAAGAGCAGTATTTTCATTTCAAAATATATTCTAAATATCCACTATTTTGCTTGCCATTGTTAAAGAAATGAAACTTGTATGGAATGAATAACATCACATTATGTCAGTTAAACGTTTTGCTAAATAAAACACAATTGCTGCTAGATGACGAAACTCTTGACTAAATCAATGTTTCACACTTGTGTACTGCAGAACAACGGACACGTACATAAACACAGATGCATGGGGGACTTGTTCTTGACGGGGCTTTGTATACATGTATTTATTTTGTGTATACTGGTGTTTTTGGATTATTTTTACATGCAATTACAGGATACTTCTGTGGTCAAATATGGTTTTGGCTTTATGCACTGTGTTGGCAGCAGTGATTTAAAACTCAGAGTAATTAATAAAAGCAAACTGCCTTATTATGTTGTATTATGATAAATAATGCTGATATTGACATAACTGTGGTATCTGGTGATATTTTAGTATAAATGGTTGTAACATTTTGGGATCATAAGTACAAAAAGTTACCATTGAAAGTAATGATGATTACATCTTCAAATTACGATTTTGCACTAGGAAGGGGAACACATACAGTGTAGTAATGTTTGAATAATACTAATATAGAATAATAGTAGTTGCTGACAGGCACCCAAACAGTGACTGAGACCCAAACGATAACAAGAATAGTGTCTTGCAACAGCCGTTGTTACCATACAGCAGATGGAGCTGTTGTCATTAGGTGTTATTACCAAAACTCGGGACTCAAAAACAATACACTTGATACGGCCACCTGTACATCCAGGTCGATGTGAGTTGCATATGTTTTAAGTTGGGGAATACCTATAGTTAGTTGATGTGATGTTAACTTTGCAAACTCCTTTTTTTATATTTGAAAGCGACAGTATTGTGGGAAATACCTTATTAAATATCCTGCAGTTAAATTAAGTAAGTGTATCTGTCTGTATACGTGCCACATAACTAAGTCTTAATGATCACTCTGAAGAAATGCCTCTACTGCTCTGCTGTTTGTCCGTATAGGCTGTGGTATAAAGGCCCTTTTTTTTTTTAAATACCAACAGGTGCTCTTGTGACCGATTTTACAGCATTTCATTGTTCAGCATCCCACTGGTCACATGTCCTGAGGCTGCTCCTCTGATCAGTGCTCTTCTTCAGTGTCCTGCAGCATGTGCTAGAGCAATTTTGAGTAAGGACTTCCTGGAGGCAGTAAGCGAGGCCCTGCTCAGGTGAGTTGGCATCTAAGTAGAACCCCAGTGTGAAAGTACTAGAGACCCTTGTAGGGGAAACTGCCACGGCTATAGTCAGACTGCATTTGTTTGGGCCTGCAAGCAAGTTCTTAGTGAAATTAAACTATAATGTATATCATAATTTTGTGTTTTCTTCAAAGTTTTGAAATGAATTTTAAGAAGTTTAGAAATCCTTTCTTACAACAGAATTAGTCATTGCAATAAAACACTTGACTGACAAAAAAATAAATGTGAGTGGCTGTAGGGCTTGCTAAGTTTTTCAGGTTCTTTGAAGAAAACTACCGTTCTTATTATGGAGAACAGATGCCGTGTTTTGTGCATTTAGCATAGGGGTGTGGTATTATTGTGCAGAATACTACAATGTGATGGCCACTGCAGTTGAGATACACGCAAGTTTTTTTTTATGTAATGAAAACGATTAACACCATTATCAGTACAAAAAGAATTGTTTTTGTCTTTTAAATATGAAAACATAAAAATAGAAAAAATAAGTTGTGGTACAGCAATGTAGATGTGCTGGTATTCCACTGGATTAGGATTGTCTTAAGCTTCTTTCTGAGTCTGGGACAGTTCACACTAGACCTTTGATGAGTTGCCATTTCTGCTCCTTTCTATGTATTTACTCAGCTGCTTACCAAACAGTTTGTCTGCTAAATCAGATATATTTATTATAAGGTATTTTGCACCCAAAAATTGGAAGGACTTTCCTATTTTTGATGGAAATTTCCTTTAACTGGACTTTTACAATTTTTTTCTATTGGTGTCAAGATGTCTTTCTTTGTGTTCACAATTTGTTTGTTTTCCATACAGTAAGAAGCTGGTTGTCAAGGAGACGGCTGTGGTGGCTCTGTGGTGTCAAAGCGTCACTAGCTTAGAGAGCGCCACACTACACCTCCTTCAATCTGTACTCTCAATCCCAGAACCCTTTCCACAGGAACTTGAGAAACAGGTCACTGACTCTCTGCTGGTATGTTTACAAAAAAAAAAAAGCACACGTCAAACACATACAAACTTTTCAGCAAAAAAACCTTTTTAACATTACTTTAAAAAAAAAAACAACAGAATTTAATTAAATCCAAGCACAGGATGCTACACGTTGTGATGATCAAATGAGGTAGCTTTACATAATGTGAAAGTGATGGTCCAGTGAGGGGGTTTTATGTAGTCATTTCAGAACAGCAGCCCGGTGAGGAAGCGGTATGTTCGCTCATTTCAGGATTATCATCCGACTCTAAATTGCCCAAATGTGGCTGGAACTGTTTGTCTCCTGGAGGAGACTGGTTGCAGAGGGAGCTCAACCCGGAATCGCTACCCTGCTAATGAATCTAATATCTTAGACTCCTTGGTGTTCATGTTCACGTTACTGTATTCCCCTCTGGCTGTTCCACTGCGAGTTTGGTGTTTTCTCTGTGAAAGCATTTAAATTTTTATTCCTGATAGTCTTTAGCATACTTGAGCCTGACATTGTTTCAAACTGCATTCTCAACTTGCAGCAGTTGTTTAAATTATAATCAGAAGTGGGAAACATGAAATTAGTTTCACATTCCCTTTTTTAAAGCTTTTCAGAAGTTTAAATCCAACAATAATAAACAGTGACTCTTAAGGCCAAACTGCCAAAAACAGGATGTTTGCAAAGTGGCGTAATTGACCCTCCCTGAAGGATTAGCATAGAGAAAGCGGGACTGTATAGACATCTGTTTTCACTAGGGTAAACCAAGAACCCTCAAAAAATCATTCTTCTACTACATGACTTGAGTTTTTTTGCTTTTGATCCCTTGTTCTCAGCAGGAAAATAAATGCATTACAAAGATGTTTTTGAAAGTAATTGTCGTCTTGAAGACCCCACCGAATGGCTAAAGCCTTGAAGATACAGCTTTAATGTTGCTCACAATACTGCTTTAAAGTGAAAAGGACACTAGATGGCACCAGTCGCTTTTTTCCTGTTGAGGGACAGAACTATGTTTAAGTGTTTGCTTTAATTCATTTTTTGGACTTAAAAACCAGCATTTGATTGTTATTATTTATATAATATATGTATTATATATATATTTATATAACATGCACACAAATAGAAGAGTTACTGCTTAGAATTAGTTACCCATTTAGGCAATGGGTAAGTTTTATTGAAGCAGTGTACTGCTTGACTATATGACAGCAGGTGCCGAATTTGGACCTGGGTCTTTCCAGTAGAACGTGACACCACATGCCAGCCAACTGTTGCACATCCCCAAATTTAACATTTTCTCTTTGTAAGCTGTGACTAGCCAGGAATAAGAAAAACTTTTGGTAATATAATAATAGTGTTCCACTCTTTTGATTTTGTCATATCTTTGTCAAAAAGTCAAGCCTGTCTTCACCTGCCATGTACGCCATTGTTCTCCAGCCACAACCTCTCTCTGAATATAAAGCTTTTGCTGTCACAGGTTCAAAATGGCTACCTCTGCTCGTGCAGTTGGGACTTGTTATAATGCCAAAGACTTGTTTTTCAACCTTCATTTTGCTGGCCCCAGCAAATTGGCTTTTTTGGCACGACGTAGCTGGGACTCCGTAGGGGATAAGGGGGTATTTGAAATGCCATGTCTGGTTGGTTTGCAGAGGGGCTGCTTCAGCGCTAAAGGCCTCGTAGTGTCATTAGGCCTGTTTCCCAGGAGCCGTCTTAGTTGTCACATTTATATGGAACAACTGTCCTCTATCGATACATAAAGGGTGGGTGATGTTGTTTGTCTTTCTCAGAATGAGCATTTGACTGCTGTGAAGAAAGGGTGAGATTAACCTCGCTTGATTTCAAATGTCTGCTATGTACCAAAGCTGTTGGTCACATTTCCACAGGGAAATGTTTTAGATTTAAAATACGTTACGCTAATATGATTTATTTTAATGTGAATTTGTTTACATTTTTATTTGCCGGATTGTTAGAATGCTGTGCGAGTAAAGGAAGATTTAAGAACGTTCTAGGATGCCTTTTTTGTTTAAGGAAGTATAGCACTGACATCTAGTGGTTGGACTCGATTGTTTTTCCTTCCTTATTGATTTGACGGACGGATGGAAATGCCGCCGAGTTGAATCCAACTCACAGAGACCATTTGCCTGGTTTCTGAGGCAAGGGAGGGAACTGCAGTGGATTTTCGGTGTCGTCTTCTATGCGTGTTCGTAGGCGGCAGATGTGAGAAGAACACGTAGCCCAGGAGCTGCGAGGCAACAGCTTTTCCTGCTGTGTCATCATATTATTTATTGATGTGTGCTGACGTTCTGATTGGTTACTGGTCCATTCTGTGTTACACCTGTCACGTCTATGGCACCGACAGTATTGCTATTAATAGGATTTCCTTTTGTTGTTTTCCATATATATGGAAAGATATCGCTGTTGTTTCTCCTTATGCAGTTATGCTTTAGTTCACAGTTACGCAGCTGTAGCCGCCCTCACAGGAATTTACTGTAGAACCTTTTGTTCACACTTTTAATCTCTTAACAGGTATGGGATTGTTTAAAAACAGCAGTCATAGTGCCAGTTTTTTGTTTTAAAAATAGTATAGTTACCCCACTCACATTTTTGAAACATTCAGCAACATGGCTTTGACAGAGCGAACTGTAGTTGCATAAAAATGACCCTTTCCTTGCCTGTCTTTTCTTAGCCAAGAGCATCAGCTCTTCACTGCCCTTTGTTCCTGGTGGTGAATGACATCTTCAGGTAAGCACTCGCTGTTCCTTCAGGAGTGTCAAAACCCATAAACTGCAAAGTCTTGGGAATCACTGTACCAAAAAATAAAATGTTAGACCAGTTTTGTCTCAACTTGGCTTTTTTAACTGCTAATCTCTGAAGCGTGAGAGGTTTTGGGAGGCTGTACGCTCACCTGGGGGCAGGTGAAAGGTGCCCTCATAATGCATTTTATGGGAACTTGTCTGAAGTTTTTAAATGTTACAATGAGTGGCTGATTTAAGGGGACCTTGAGGGCTTCGGGACCTTCCTTTCTCTCTCTTGTTAGTGCCTGGCTGTTTGGTGCTGTGTTTTTTCTGTGAGTGATTTCTGCTTTGCCTTTATTCTTTCCATACCTCTCATACCTTCCAGCCGTGGAGGTACTCCGCGGGGCCCCTCTTCACACCTGCTCCTCCAAAAGCAGGGCTGTAAATGCCAGTCAAGCCTTTTATTATCTGTTCACAATCTACAGGAGGTCAAAGGGCAGTTTAAATCCTTAGAGAAAATTTTAAAACTTGCCTTGTAAATGTCTGTCACCCTAAGCTGTAAAATTAGCGTTCTGACTGTCACGTGTCCCGTTTCTCCATTCTCATTTTATTTGAAATTTATTTATTGAATTGAAATTTCTCTTTAATCACGTCTGCGTTTTTTGGGTGGTTTTGATCAGCCTGATGACGGTTCAGTCAGACGGCTTTCAAAGATGCTACTAATGCAGTGTGGCTTCCCAGTCCGTACACGTTCAACTGCTGTTTTCATTGGACTAATGTTCTGTTCCCTTTGTTTGAACCACACCTTACTGACAGTCTGAACGGAAGAGGAGCTCGGCTTCTGTGCCGTATTACTAACCGTTCCGATCTGGCTCGTTTTCCCTCTTTTATGGATGATTTACGTCACCTCGAAACTAACCTATACTGGGAAATGGAGAGGAAAATGTCTAAGCTGTGGCTCATATTAAATACTTTTCCAGATATTGGGGCTTTAATTGGTTTCCACAGACAGTTATTATAGGTCGGTCACAATGCGGCATCAAGTGATATATTCTGTGCGCAGTACAGTATGCCTGACTTTTTTTGTGTGATAACTTCTCCTCATGCACATTTTTTCTAGCTTGTATTCATGACCTTTGTGTAGCCTAGGTTTCATTCACTGATAAATTAGGCACGATGGACTTAGAGCTGTGGGCTGACTTTGGGTGCTTGAGCACGACTGCTCGATGAATGGGCTCAACGCCACAATGTTTGCCGAACGTGTGTTTTTAAAAGGCTGATGATGTGCTGTCCCACAGGACCATGCTGCTGGGTTCAGACACAAACGTGGCTCTCCGCGCGCTCCTCCAGACCTTTACACGCTGCTTTCTTCGCATACGTGGACAGATGGAGTTGCAAGTAAATGTCTGCAAACACAGCATTCCTGTTTGAACATGCAAAACCTCGCATTGCTCTCATTTCTGCAAGAATATATATATTTAATTTAGTGTTCACCACTACAACTCACTTTTTTTTTGAATGTGCATCTCCATGTGTTTGATTCACAACTCATGTATGGCTTAGTTAATGTTTGTACTAGTGAATTACACCTTTGTAGTTTCTCTCAGGTGCTCCAAGTTGTAGTGTGAGGCAGGTAGTGTAGTCATTGGAGGTGTTCCCTGCACCCACTGTTGTATGCTTGGACAAGGTACTCGCCCTCAGTTGCATCAGTAAAAGTTTACCCAGCTGTGTAAACAAGTAAATAATAGTAAAAGCTTAGAACACAAAACTCCACATCCTGTGTTGCTTTGGAGAAATGAATCAGTAAGAAAGCGTGATGTTATTTTTTGTAGCTTCGTGAATATCATTCTCTTTATTTCAGTCCTGTGATTCGAACGTTACAGGGTAGAGTACTGTCTTCATGTCGCAGTTAAATCTGATAGGAAAGATGCTGCTTTCAACCCCATGAGCAGAACTCCTAAATGTGACCTCAACTTTAGTCGCATAAGGTTCATAAGAAGTGCAAACAGTCATAAATCAAAAAAAAATAAAATTCTGCTTTAGGTTCTAAGTAAGTAAGGTGCCTTAAATCTTGAGTGCCACATTTTTACGACAATAAAGTTCTTCGTGTTTTTGCCTCTGTCCTTCCAGGAGAAGCTGCTGCTGAAGGCCTTTTTTCCTCATACCTCCCAAGCTATGATAATGCTGCTGCTAAAGCTTCCCTCAGGTATCCTCATGACTGAAGGAGGAGGCTAGCATAAGCTGCAATTGATTTTTAAATGCATATTACCAACTAGGCAGTTTTTTTTAAAATTAAGTTTTAATTGAACCCATATTCAGGCCTTTGGTTTTCATTTTCATATTGCTCATTTGCTCTTTTCAGTGGAGTCGATGAGTCAGAATCAGACATGGTTTGGTACAATACATGATTATATGTAATGTTCTTCTGCCACGTAACTATGAAAGGGAACAGGAAGGAAGCCAGACCCGTCCTTATATAGTTCTGTGTCCTGAACAGCTGTGTTTTTATCCTGTGTTTAGTGGAAAAAGTTCTATTTTTCGCCGGTTCCATGGTGTATTTTTTTTTTTAATGTAAAATGCATGCAGTTAATTCCATTTCCTTTCATAATTTATTTTTCACTTGGTAAATTTCACCCCTTATCTATCAAGGCATACTATGATTTACACAGTCACAGCACTGGTTTCTTATGTTGATGTTCTTATCTCTCTGTAAAGCTTGTCTTGCTGCTCTGTCTCTACCTGCCTATAGAGGTGCCTGAGGAGGCATGGCCTGCACGTCTGCTGCGGATCAGCCGCTCCGTACAGATGGAGGTGGAGGGAGAAGCAGGGCATGGCACAAGGTATAGCTTACTAACTATATTGGTTATGTAGAAAACTCCATATGTCAGTGAATATAAACAAACACGTATCTGTACAAGATAGTTGTCTGAAGTAGCGTTCTCTCCCACTCAATTCCTACTTATTTTGTTCATTCTTTTCACAAACAGGGACTGGGAATGGCAGTGGCATAGTAGCTTATCTGTGTTTTTTGTTCTCTGTCACTACCTGCTAGCCACTGTGGTCAATGCTCCAGCACCTGGTTTCTCACGTTTTTCCTTGTCAGCCAGAATAACCTGATTTGATTGATAGAGGTGTGGTGTAACTTGGAAGCATCTTCTACAGAGAGCTGGGATTGTTGCATACAGGCCTCTTGCACGTCTTATGTTCAGGGTTTAGCTCTACTTTCTGCATAGCTCTTTGGAAACCAGCTGGCCTGCTCTCTCTGGTGACGTCAGTGAAAACGCTCGTTTCTTTCCTCGCTGTACATTGTGTGGCGATCCTGTGTCGCCGGGTGTTCCCAGTTTTTAATCCTGCGTAAACTTTGCCCCTTCCAACTTCCCTTTCAGTTCAGCGAGAGGGGAAAAAAGCCGAAACCCACATCCGACCTTTGCCGAGATAAACACCCACCGGGTAACATCTGTACTATACAAATGGGTTTATTGAGTCACTTGTCTTCCGGCTGATATTGCAGCAGAATTAGTTTTGTCTTCTGATGGGGTCCGTTATTCCAGAAAAACCGTGCAATTATGAGGGAGGTAAGGTGTGAGACTCGGGAGAGTGTTCCCCACTGGTTCCTCCAGCTGCTGCTTCTAACTCTGCCCATTAACTTAACAGCTCCATTTAGGGATCCCTGTCAAATTCTCCGGCGCTCAAAAATGGTGGGAAAGTGCGTTGTGTCCCTGAAGGAGTCTGTATACACGCCTGCAGTCAGGGCCTCACAGGATACCAGCTGTGGCCATGTGTGCCTGCTGCTGTTTCTGAGAGACACAGAGGAAGGGATGTGTTCCTCTAACCGACACAAAGGTCGTGTAGAAATATGGAGATGCGGAGGAGATTTGCCCACCGAGTGGCGTTTGAACAGTGCAACTGCAAAAAGGAACAGAAGGGTGCGGCCGAATCCTCAGAAAGCATTTTCTTAATTCTTAAACAGACCCGCTTGTTGTATTGCTGCACTTCCCTCACAGATGGCGCCGAAATGTGTTTGAGAGCTGGTTCCTGCTGCTGCAGTGCGGCGACTGGGTAGATGTGGCTGCTCAGGTGTTGGTCACGTCTGGCGAAGAGGCCTGCGCAACGCTCATGTGGCTGCTGGCGTTCTATTATCTTCCTGCTGACAACGGGCAGCAGAGGACCCAAGCGCTGGTATGTCCGTCCGAGCGCAGGTTGACTGGCTAACGGTTTCGCTACTGACGGCTGTTTTTAAAAAAGTGTTTAGGTGAGAATACGGATGAGTATAAAATTGCATCGAGCTGGGTGTATTAGTTAGCCTGACTGATGGTTCACACCAGCGGTGCTGTACAAATTATGTCCGTGCTTTAAGTATATATTTTTGTTCGGGGCTGATTGTTGAGAACTTGTGGCTACTCTGTCCTTCAACTGTCTCCAGGCTATCGCCAAAGAGGCCTTTAACCACCTGAAAGTGCTCTTCTCTACTGCTGCTCCTCCTCTGGAACACCTCCAGGCGCTCGTGGAGCTAATGAGCACTCAGTCTTCGCATCCTGCCATAACTCGCTTAGTCCTTCAGCTCACGGTCAATTTCGCTGCCTTCTCTCCCGAGTTGCCCGACTTCGCCGCTCAGTTCTTTCACAGGGTGAGTGAAATACTGTTCCACCTACACAGAGGCCCCGGCGCCCCGTTCTCTCGCTTCCCCGTCCTACAAGAGCTCCCCTCTCTGAGTCTGTGCTCATGCATAATCATAAGCAGGTAGGCCTGGAATACATTTTTCTAGAGCAAATGCTGAATGTTTGGCAGTTCTGTTCCTAAAATTGTAAGTGATTAGATTTGGTACTGAACAAGCAGGCCTTGCTGGACCGATGGGGGAACATTCCACAAACAGCCCACTTCAGCCAGGCTGTAGGCTTGGCAGCACGGGGGTCTTGGAGCTTGGAGCTGGACTTTGGCTGCTAAATAAAAAGGCCCTGTGGAGACACCCGTGCAGTGCAGCGCGGTTCAGAACCGGCGACCCGCGTGTTGGGGCGCGTTGTCCGAGGTTTGCGGCGTGGCTGTATTCGGGAGACGCTTGTCGTCGGAACGTAAAGCGCCGTTCTTTCTTTTTGGCTTACAAACAAAACCCTCCGTCACAGCCCCGACGTCTGCCGTCTCCTGAATCCCGTCGATGGGTGGATTTGTGTGGAAAATAAGTCGTGGCTCTTGTGCAGATTAGATACTTGTCAAATTTAGTTGCACAAAAAGGGTCACCTTTTAATATGTTTTTTGTTTGATTATGTTTTTAATTTGAGCAAAGCGTTGTTTTTATTCCTGCCAGGATGTTATACTACATTTTTAACTTTCAGTTAAAAAGGTCTTGGAGGACATCTCCATCCCTGTTTGAGATCTGGAAGACATTCTCTTCTTGCATATGACCTTCAACATGTTCCCCTCCCCACTCTTTGTTCCAGGTGAAGGTGAGGTGTGGCTTGACCTGTCAGCCCTTGGCTCTCCTGGCTGGTATTGAGCACAGGGTGAACGGTTGTGCAATTCTTGGCAGGTTGAGGACAATTAAGGACATTTTTCAATGAATAGAAGCACATATTGTGAAAAGCGTGTCTCAGCTAAGATACCAAGACATGTTTCCTGGGAGCGCATTCCTTAGGTGGTTCAGAAGAATTTAAAAATATCTACGTACTCCCTTATAAACATATGTCAGATTTCTTCTTTAAATATTTATTTTTCCCCCCACTTTTAAAATGAGGGACTTTGGTAAAGATAGAAAGTTATCAGCTACACAGGCTTACTGATCTTTTAACTGTATTTCCAGTTTAATCTCCAGAGTTTCTTGAGATCTCGAGTGTTGACTTGCAAGTGTAGCGTTTTCTAGCTTCACATGTACCTTTATAACCAACAAGCACTTTACACTTAAATAGTTTGGTCTCTTTGTGTTCTACTGAAATACAACACGCACTTAGAAAAATATTTTCAGTTGACTCTTTGTGTCCAAACCCATTCGGAATTGAAGGCACATCTGGGATTTTCACGCAGTGTTTGCCCACCATCCTTGGGTTGCTGTAATTGATGGTTTGGAAGCCGAGTGTCGAATCCACCCCAGTCAGCCGTCTCCATCCCGGCCAGCACCACGTTACTGTAAACCCTCCCCAGAGCTGAGTGTTGAAAACATTAGGATTAATAACACTGATCAACAAATTAAAATGTTTCATTTCTTAATCCTTAACTTTGCGCAGAGAAAAAAGGGGATTTGTGCTAAATTGTGGCCCCCGAATTCAAAAGTTAAATCCAAAATACGGTTTTGCCTGTTTTTTTCTGGAATGAAAGTTTGGATTGTTTAAATTATACTGGAAATATCATGTTTAATAAATGATGTGCCAGTGCTGGCAGGCATATTTTCATGTCCTTTTATGAATGAAAAGGTGCAGAAGACGAGTGTGATTAATAGCAACGCTCTGCTGTGAAAATACCTTAAATATGAGATTACACGTAAGAAATGCTTAGTATGGCAGCGGGTCCCCGACGCAGGGACTCAGTTGGGACCAAAACTTGGTTTGTGACTCAAAGCCGGCCGGTGGAACCTGAGACTGAGCCGGTCGGGACTCACGAGTTCGGTGCGCCGGCAAAAACGGCGCTATTGTACTGTGAGGGGTGTATTTGTGCGTCTGAACCGCTCCGTCTGTCGCACTTTTGTTCACTCCGAGTGAACGGTGCGCAGCTTCGTGGAAATTAACAGGTGTCTGAAAAACGTATAAAAGGTTCATTTAAACGTGTTGACATCTGGTTCTCTGTCCTACTGCTTGTGGCTGGCAGAGCCGGGGCCTCGTCGTAGGGAGTCTGTTTAACACGAGTATTTGACACCCTGTAAAAGTGTTTGAGCTCACGTGCCGCTTTTACCCCGTACGTAACGCGGAATTGGCTGGTACCTAACAGGAGCGTAATAAGAAGCAACAGCAAGTTGTTTTCCTGTGGAAGTGGAAGGAATCATTTTTGTGGGACTTTGGCGTGGAAATGTAGGATGACAGAAGCAAAGGCGGCGCTTCACAGACAGTTCGGACCTGGGAGACGTAGGACCACTGGATCATATCACACACAGCCTTTTACACACTTTTAAAATTCTAAAGACAGTGTTTACTGTCTGTCTTCAGGTTGAGTTGCTGTGCTGGTCACAAATAGAAATACTCCTCAAAAAAGTTTGCTACCTTAAAGTTTGTAAGTAACTAAGTCAGGGACCCCCTTTAATGTGCATGTTTAAAGTTTCCTTGTAGAAGCATTGTGTTGTTAACCTGCAACCCTCAACTTCTTCACTGTCTGATAGCGTGTTTGGGGACCATCTTCTTGCACATCTTTTCTCCAGGGCAAGAAACCCCCGATGGAGACTTTTATCCGTGTTCCTCAGCCATGGCCCCCAGTTAGGCAGAACCCGAATGCCACGGTAAAAACGTATATGTTTTATACGTGTGTGTGTGTGTGTGTGTGTATTTCATCAACCCCAACAAGAAGGGCCGTGTCACCTTCACTAAAGTGTCTCATTTTTTGTGTATCGGATTCCATAAAAATCACGTTTGTAAGCAAAGATCTTCTGCTGTGAAAGAAAACTTTATTCAGTAACACAAAGTAAAAACAGCTTTTGCACGACAGACCGTTTGCAGGCCGTTTAAAACAGAAAAAAAGTAACGTACATTTTGTGACCACTTCCCTCCACCGGTTCCAGGTCCCGACAGGAGAAGATTAATCGGTAGTGAAGTATGCTTTGGTCTATTAGTATCTCCAGTGAGGGAGCTAACAAACAGCCTGGCGAACCCGGCGCCAGCTCTCTGCTGGCTGGGTGTTCTCGGAGAAAGGAACAGCGATGGTGAAAACCCAGTTAGCATCTCCAGAGCAGGAGGTGGTTCTGGAAGAGAGAAAAGCAGCAGGAGATACGTGATCTGCTGTTATAGCTGGTTAGGCCCAAACAGCCACAGCACTGTGGTATTTTCTCACCGTGCGTTTTTCCCGCTGTAACTCACCGTGAGCCGCTTAAGAAGCTCACTGGAATTAACAGCTGATTTTTTGTATGACTAATTCGTATCATTTAGCGCGACGAACGCAAATGATCCAAACAAGGTTAACATTCTGCGCAGGACCCATAACCGTCGATCGTTAAATACGAACAACGGCGTCTAGGTCCGTATTCGCTGGCGTCCGGGTCTATCCCGGCTCGGGAGGAAAACCGGCACGTACGCTGGGTGTCTGGGAGCCGTGGAGCCACCTGCCCTCCGTGGGTGGTGCCTGGGGCCAGACTCCTGTTCCTGCTGAACTGAGCCAGTGTTTGACTAGAACTGTTATCAGCTCAGTAGGCACGGGAGGCTAAGCCCGAAACCGCTCGGGGTTCACAGGGAGAGGCCGGAGCAGGGCTGTCCCAGACCAGATCCTTTGCTTGATTTAAAAAAAACAAAAAAAACACCCAACACGCTCGTGGATATCTGACCACCTCGAAAGACCTGTCCGCCACACCTGGGAAAACGGCAAGGTTTCATCCAGGTCTAAATCTCTCCGGCTCCTGACACGAGCAGGTTTTTCAGGATCTGAGTCCCGCTTAGCAGTCTGATGTCCAGAAAGAGTCATCATACCACGTGGAAGCTGACATCAAAACCAAAACAAGTTTTCTACCGAACGCACAAAATATGTCGTTCACATTCACCGTTCAGAGATTTATAGAAAAGTGCTTTTGTTTTTCCACCCCCCAGAGAGTCAATTTCTGTCTTCCATCACGTGATAATCCGCATTCAAACGTGGGCCGAGAAATGCAGCTGGTGAAGGTGAGCTGGGGCGTGTGGAGCACGTGTGTCAGTCGTCACCACTGTATTTTAACGCGTTGCGCATTTGATGCTTTTGGTTTTCTCTACTTCTCCACGTTCTGTGATCAGCGGTACAACAGCAGGAGCATTTCAGACCATAAGGTACACGTCGGACACGGGAACCCGTGTGGTTTACAGCGCACGCTTTTGCTGAAACGGGACTCGCTGCTTCGTGGCTTTTAGCTGCTACGCCTGTCCCTCGTCGAACGTCAGGTTGAGACCCTCGTTCGCCTTCCCCAGCTCGGCGCCGAATTATTTTAGCTTTTGTGACAGATGCACCTGCAATTGGGTCACTACTAGACCTTTTCTCACTAACCGCCCCACTGCTTTAGCATGTTACGCATCTTTCAGATGACTGCGGCTTACAGGCTGGGAAGGTGCTGCTCTACAGCGATGTGTACAAGTAGGGGGCTGCAGGAGAGGGACACAGTGATGTAAGACAGTGGAGTAACACAACATTTCTTAATCAAAACAGAGGCAGCAGCAAAATGACAAAGAGCTGCAGACAAATTTACGCGCCGGCGAGCGGCGGCGCCTGCCGACAAGCCTGCCGCCGTTTACGTTTAAGCGGCTGGCTGAGGGCGGCCGGTTTGGAAGCGCAGGCCAGGCCGTGATTTCATTTATCCTCCCAAGGATTCGCGACAGTGCGAATCGTGTGCGGAAAGGACAGTTTTGACCGGCCTCCTTTCGGTTTGCTCCGAGATGCTCATTCTGCAAGGGCTGTCATGTCGCAAATCACGCTCCATAAATCTGGAAGGCGACGCCGACCGAAACGGTGCCCGTGTCCGGAGTAACGTACCCGATCCGCTGGCTGCGTCTATATTTTAATATTAATATTTGTGTCTCCCCCCCCCCGGCATTCTTGAAGGATGCAACTCACGCTGTTTTCAATCGGCACTTGAGACCAACACAGGCCTCTGCTGCCACATTTGTGCTCCTTTCAATACTTCTGGAGGTTTCGTGGTCTATCTTTGGATGGAGGAGTAATGAGAGCGACTGAGAAGGTTGGGTTGTTCATTTCCAGTAAAAGTTCAAACAGTTAAAAATAGTGGTAAATGTTTGAACTGGAATCTGAGAGAATGTTTGTACTTCAGAGAAAAGTAAAGTCTCAGAACTGAGACAGATTTTGGCTGTAAGTGGAAGCGGCGATTCTGCTTTTCTCTTCCAGGTGACAGCAGCAGTCCGAGCTCCTCCACGCCTCTGTCCCCCGCGTTAGATTGACATTTAAGGGCGCGAGTTTCTTGGAGTCCACAGACGGGGGGGGGAAGGGCCCTCCTTGATGTCTGACGTAGGGTCTGCGATACGCCTGGGACCCGTATCATTCTCTGCCCTCTTCAGGTACAGAACTTAGCCACTGTGAACAAAGAGGAAATAAATCACTGTTCACCAATCAGCTAAGCTCTCCACCTGTCAACAGAGGGGATTCCTTCTTGAAAGAGTCCAGAAACTAAAAAGCCAACGTTCACACGCAAGGGGCTCACAGTGTTTCGTCTTTCCTAATGAGACGCCTTCCTGGATCATCGGCTGTCTTTTTTTTTTAAACGGTTGCCATGACGGCCGGCTAGGTCGCAGTTATGTGGTAATCCCTGGCAATGTGATTTTTATCTTAAGTCACAAATCAGCACGCCAGGAACCCACAGAGCCCCGACATGAAAGAAAGAGGGCCTCACGGAGCCCTCCCCGTTTCTCCGCGCGCCGCCAAACAGGCGCCATTTTCCTCATTAGCGGGAGCTATTTTTTCACGTCCTTTCGCTTCTGAATGAAAGCGGTTTGTTCTGGAATATACCGGAACTTTGCAGGACACGATGACGGGTCGCGGTTTTGGGGGAACGGCGCGGGGCGTGGCTGTGGTTCATACTCGTTCGGTGGGCGCTTTTCCTTTCCCGTCGCTGTAAAGAAACGATTGTGTAGAAGTTCCCGCGAAGACGCGTACTTGAGCACGGAGTGGCCTTTGAGGAAGGTGCAGTTGCTGTGATCTGAGGTGGAATGGACCAGGAACGTAGAAGATGCTGGAATGCAGAACTACTTTCTTCCCACGAAGCAGTTTGACGCATCAAACCAAAAACCTGTTCCAGACTTGAACGCGTTCAGTTATCTGACAGGAATTTAAGGGGTTCGCCGCGACACGGAGCCACGCTTCACGCTCAGGAGAAATGGAGAAGAGACCACGTTCAGGTGTTCCACCTGTGTTGCAAAAAGAAACGTAGACTTGCCGGGCAGCTCCGCTATTCACGCCGCATTTACCGTTGTCTAAGGGAGAAGTCCTGCTTCTCAGGACACCCGAGTGGAATTTCAGAACAAACCCCGTAAAGCCGAGGCAGTAGAAACTCGACGGGGTTTTGTGCGCCGGAGGCAGCCTTTCGAATAACCTTGCTGACTTTTTTTTTTTTTGTTTTTTCACACTGCATTTTTGTTTGAGGAACGTGGTCCAAACTTCATCTCACACATCTCAAAGGTCTTTCCATGCAACCGCAGAAGCAAGATGTCTGACCTTTGGGAGGAATTTTAAGGCAAAGCAGCCAAGTCACTTCAGAGTGGACTTTTAATAAGGGCAAAGTGAAAAACAAGGATCCCATTTAAAAGCTCCAGAAACACTCCTTTGGCAGACCATTCTTCCCTTTCATACTGGAGCCATCACGGTGGTCCTCACTTCACCTGGGAGTTATCGACAAAATCGTCGGGAGTTTGCAAAACCCAAAAAACCTAAACGTGTACATATTGGGTTGCTACACATATCTCATTCCTGTCTTTGAGAAACAGTGATAGCGCTGCTGTTGTGCTCTTACAATTAACTGTTTTGTTTAAGTCAAATTGTATTTTTCATTTTCTTGGGCATCTTATATGTTGTTCATAAAACAGACTGTTTGTGCTTCCCGGCTACCTTCCCGTTAAATACTTGACTTCTGTAGCGATCTATCGACACGCCCGACTTTGATGAAACACGCAAACGCGCGCGAGGTACATAAACGGCCGTCGTGTGCCTCACGTCGTTTAGTTCGGTTTGACTCATAAATCTTTCCCGTCTTTTCTGGATTCTGCGGCCGGAAGAGCGCGAGCCGTTTCTGCACGTGTCGTGTCACGAACCGTCTCTGCCGAAGCCTGGCAAACACAAATTCCCACAATTCCCTGACGTGAGCCAGTTATCCTCTTTCTTGCTGAAAGGGAGCGGCGGAGAGGCGGAGGCGGCGCTTTACCTGGAGCGGCGTCTGCTCAGTAGATCATGTCCTGCACCACTCTGCGCACAGCCAGGTCCATGTTGTCCCGGGCCAGAGAGAAGCAGCGCCGGGCGAGGGCCTGCTGACGGCCGTCCTCGTGGAGCATCAGCTCTCCGTACAGGTACACGCCCATGGCCTGGAACACCCCCCCCCCCATCGGGACAATTCAGCGGGCACCTTTTCCCTCGGGGAGGGGGGAGGGACCCCGCTCGCGTCATCTACCAATGGGTGACAGGCAGCCACTTCGTACCACATTAAAGCCTTAGCCGAAACACACCGACACACTGCACTTAACACCCCCCCCCACCCCGCCCCCGAAAAAGACTAAAGTGCACTATATGGAGAGCGTAGAGGATTAGTTACATTAAATAGTTCTTGTTTGTAATTAGGCCTCCCATTTGGGAATGTTTACAAAGCTGAAGTGAGGATCGGCCGGCTGCGTAATGGTGCGCAAAAACACAATCATACACAATTGCCCTTCCTCTGCCGCGTCTTTGCTGGATCATTACTCGAACGGTCCGGGCTCCCCCTTCGCTGTGCCAGGCAGTGATTGATTTTGGTCACTGATGCACAGCCATTATTCTGCAGGCTGTATAAATCAACGTCCCCCTCCCCCCCCCCCCCCCCCCCCCCCCCCCC
>UFQX01000368.1:306041-437170 GCA_900497675.1 Arapaima gigas | reverse complement strand
CCCCCCCCCCCCCCCCCCCCCGTCACGAAGCTCCTAAAGGTACATCTTCTGCAGCTTTGCCTTACGAAGCCTTGTGTTGGAGCGGTCAGCTAATGGATGTCTTGGAGGTCACGGCGATGCCCTTTCTGTGCGAGATGATACTTCCACCTGACACTCTGACCAAAACCAGCCACTGTTTGCTTGTTGACTGGGCTGGGAGATGTTAGCCTCGCCCTCGGACGCATCAAGGCCGTAAGAGGAAAACTGCACCGCAACAGCAGTTAATTTTAACGGTTTGTGCGGCAAAAGCTGCACAGAGTGTTTTCTAACTGTGCCCAGTCCACTTCTGGGATGGGAACGTGCAGCCTTACCTGCTGCGACACGAACACGTTCCAACATTCCTGAAGTTGTTTCTACACTGTAGACAAAACACACACGTACATATCCAAGGTGCTTGGAATCTAATATGGCTTCTTCAAGCACACAGTATATATATTTAGCGATGAGATGAAATGGCTGCGATCCACAGCTGTGCGATGACACGGACATCTGCACCACGTACCTGGTCTTCCAGTAAGAAACGCTCCACGTCTTTGTACGCGGCCGTGTGTTTGTGTTTCACCACCAGCTCACACCAGCGATGCCTCACCTGCGAAAGATGAACTAAAATCAAACGTTTCACCGATCGCCTGGTGAAGGCACATCTTCGCCATCGCTTCCACAGTTGCTGTCTGCTTCTCACAGTTAACTTCACATTTCACAACCCAGATGCCCACAACATTTTCTCCCAGTTTTACTACTGAATCCTCTTATTGGAAATAAAGGGGATGCGGAACATAAAACTTTACACGACACTGCGATGTATTTTTAACTCCTCAGCTCGGAGGTTTCACACAGTAGCAAAAACCTGACTTCCCAGTTGCAACTTGTGTGACTTCCACGGGCAGCTACTTAATGGGAGCACTCTCATCTCCAAAATGCATAAATCGAAATGAAGCCCCTGTGCGCTTTGCAGGTAAATATCCACAGGTGGAAATCTCAGACCGCACCCTACGGACGTGCTTCCAGGAGAGGCGGCCACCACCTCTCCCGGAGCCAAAAAAAAAAGAAAAAAAACCGTCGGCGATGCCATCGAGCGGTTGCCAAACCGCAGCTCCAGCCACACCCACAGAAACGCAAACGGTCAGCAGGCCCGAGCCGGTCGCCTCATTCAGAAACCCGACCAAAGCTGGTACAGGATGCAGCGTTTTAAAGACGCCACTGGATGATATTTATCAAACATACGCAGGGCGGTGTGGACAAAAAGGATCACAGTTCTCCGTCGCTCCTCATTCCGAGTGCGTCTCCACGACACGCCTGCCCTTTCTCCTCTGCCGCAGCATCAATGGGAGCTCTGTTAGTTCAGCTTCTCGGCGAGATGACAGGCAGCCTCTGTGCTCCTCCGGTCCCCTTTGGCACTGTTGTCATCAAACTCGCTCTGATTTCTCGACCCGCGGGCTCCGCTTCGCCGTGCGCGTCAAACATGGCGCCGCCGCCTCCTTCTTCCCACAGCTGATGTCACGGCGCGGCTCAACATTTAAAACCATATCGATACCCCACCCCACCGATCATAATGTGCTGTCACAGCAGCCGCCGTTTTCCTTCTGCTGCACACGGTGTCACTAACTTCATCGAAGGGACCGTGTAGGACTGGCGTTTCTACGCGTACAGAGAGACGGGAGAAGCTTTAAAGTCAGTCGGTACCTCTGTTGTTATTCAAGCGATACTGGAAAGCCGTGTTTGTAAATGTGGCCAAGGATGGATGGATGGATGGATGGAGATATATATATATATATATATATATATATATATATATATATATATATATATATAAAACAAACACAACGTCGACTTTCAATTTCAACCGATATCGTTCACGTTTGCCGTTCCTTTTTTTGGGATTAGCCGACGCGTTTATCTAGCCAAGTCGGCGCCGGCGTGAGCCGCGTCCCTTCGTAAAGGATGCAGGACCACGACGCACCGGGAGGGTTTTTCCATTGTCGCACCTCTTCCCGCTCAGCTACCTGACTGCAAAGCTGCGCCGAACGCTGGGGCCCCCCGCTACGCTCGCTGTCAAGGGCGAAGTGCCCGCGTGAACATAAAGGGAGGAGACCTCTTGACTTCGGCGCCGCTTCTTCCCAACTCCAGTCGTGCGGAAACGAACGTGTCTCTTTGCATCGCAGTCAAACGGGGCTGTTCACTCAGGTCCGAGAGAGACTCCTGTAAAATGGCCCTCGGCTCGTCCTTCGCCCTCTCTCGCTCAGCCATGCACAAAATGGCCCGAGGCTCCACCCGGCAAACTCTTACGGAGCGAAGAAGTATCACGTTTTCCTCACTCGACGTTTCCTTGAGAAGAGCACAATAGGGAGATATTGATATGGCTAAAAAAGGTGATAACAGCAACGCCAACAACGTTCTTCTTCTTCATCATCTGTTGTTAGCATTGTTGTTATTATTCCAGAAATAGCTCAACGCAGGCGATGGGGGCAAACAGAAAGTACGTTCTCCGCAGGGAAGAGAAAAATAAAATGTACAAGCGTTCTTTCCGGGTTTAAGGGGCTGGAGCGGGCAGAAAGGACACGTTCCCCACCGCCGGCCGCCTTGACGGACACTGCGATTCGCTTACGCTGGATTAGAACCTTCTGTGGGCTCCGTCCACAGCTACTTCTGAACGGAGGGCACATATTGTTCCACCACCCCTGGAGACCTGAGTTGCTCATATATCTGGGCCTTAAGTAAGATCCAAAGTCCTAGAGTATCAACAACACACGTGAAAACAGTACCGTTACGTACACTAGACTCGTCTTGGGCTTACAGCTCGGACCTGCTCTGAAAAGTGGACTGAAGGTTTCTTTGTTTGTCATCATGTTTGCACCCCTTTGCTTCCAGCTTCGCCACACAGCGACAGCATCTCTGGCTGAAGACGATACAAAAGCAACGATTTGCCAACAATTTGTACGAATAATAGCTACTTGAGGGGCTACGTGCATTTTTCTTTTCGTCGGCAGAACGCATCTTGTGTAGTTTTAAACGCCACACTTTGACATAACGTCTTATTTTTTGTTGACGCCGGGCATCGGCACTCAGACCCGTTCGCCACACGGCTCCAAATGTCGCTCGACAAAAACGTCAACGGCACACGATCGACCCGACGCGTCTCGGTCGATCCGAAGTGCCTTACAAATACGTACGTTCTTAACAACACGATCTTCATTGAGGAGAAAGGTGCTTATGTTGGTGTGGAACCAAACAAAGTCCTGCTCCATCAGGCTGCAACCTCTGTACTGTTTAACTGACAACTTGCATATTGCTGTGTGCTGCCTGTTTCGTCTGGAGACGTCACATTGAGCCAAAGCACAACTTCGGTGCTGCTGTCTCTGATGTTGCCTCATGCAAAACCCCATCGAGGTTTTGTGGCCCCATGCTGAAACATCACCTGCATATACAGACAACCTGACCTGCTAGAATGCGTAAAGTTTGAAGAACAGATAAACCCCAGTACACGCAACATCATTTTAACATTTTTATAGAGGCTTCTTCTCACTCAGGGACTCCGAGCTGAAGAGCAGGTGAAGACAACACAGCAGGTAACAGATATATAGTGAGGCTGTACATAAAGGTTATGTGTTCATAAGAGCGACTATACAGGGTATAAGTTTAACACGATAAACCTGCCAGCAACTGAGGAGAGGAAAACAAAAAAACTCCCAACCAGGAGGCAAAGGGAGAAAAATAAACCTGTGGGGGTCCGAGTGCCAGCGGCTGCCCCCCTCCTGGGCTTCTACGCATAGACAAATAGTGTCAGGAGTAGCAGCTAAGACAGGATATACTGCGCAGGACAGTGACAGCAGCTAATGTTTTAATACCAGCTTCCGTCGCACAACACTAACAGAGCCGTACCACAAACTCGTCTGCAAGACATCGAGGAAAGTAAAGTTTGCTCATCGTGCTGGAAGCTTCTTCCTGTCCCATACATACCCACATATATACGCCAGTACGAACGTGAAGTACGGCAGTATGTAATGAACATCCCGTCACATATTTGCTTTGTTCCTCCCCGTTTGTGCAGCGTCTCTCTTTTAATCTCCTAAACAAAGTGTAATCCAGCAAAATGGGGGCAAAAAGGTAGAAAAGCTTCAGTAAAATGGAAAAGAAGATGAGGCTTGAAAACTACACAGGACATAGCCGAATATTTAAGTGAAAAGATCGAAAGAGTAAAATAACTCTCATTTGAGAGTAAAATAACAGTTCAGTCCTGCAAATCGCCTTGTTTGGCTATTTTGTTCACTTTTAACATCAGTTATGTTAATGCGCACTACAGCGCAGCGGCGTTTCAGATGGGCTCGGAACACAATTATTTCTCCCATTTAAAATAAGGTAAAATAGGATCCCTGTATATGCAATTTTTTTTTTATTTGCACAGCGTTTTCAGGAACAATTATTCTGAACTGAAATGGTAATTTGTGACATTATTCATGTCTTGACTTCTGTTTCACTATCGATTTAAACTTGCAGAATAAAATACTAAAATAACTCTAAACTTTCCGACAGCAGCATAACATCCGGCTCCATTTTTTGGATACACATTTGTTGTTCTTCATATTTCCTGTTCTCAACCCTCTTCTTTTCTTTGCGAACCGATTTTTTTTTCCATTTTACTTTTAAATTCCCTCAGAAGTAACACCTCTAAAATGCTTTGCTACAGGTTTTTGTGTCAAAACGAGAAACAATGTAAGAAGCGACAGTGGCTGCATCTGCAGTTGGCCGATGGTTTTTAAGAAAAGAACTGGATGTGGAGGTTCCAGATCACAGGAGCAGTCTGTGCACCTCGAAGACCACGTCTTTTCAGAGACAACGTTTCATTTTAATGTTTGTGATTCCAGACCCTTCCATTGGACTCGTTTTCTGGAAAACAAACAGCTGGCAAACGGCAAACGGCAAACGCATCAGTCTGCGAGTCGCTTTTCCGGCGTTAAGTTACAGGCAGTACGATAAAAGGCAGAAAGGCTGCAGGACGGACGGCTCACCGTGATAATGGCAATAATTCACAGTGAAGAGAAGGAGGGACACGGTCAAAGGCCTAAAGAAAACATGTCAGGGGAGGGAGATTTAGAGGTTATGAAAAACAGGTTGTTCCGGCAGCCCCCCCCGTCCTTCTTCTCCGCCCCTCTTTCGTACTGCTGCATTCTTCACAGAGATACGGCCCAAGAACAAAGGCCCTAATTCATTAGGCATCACGAGAAATGGCTGTGTGCTGCAGGATGTTTCTGACACACACACACACGCACACACACCGCCTCCCGCCTCACAATGCGCTTCCTCTCCAGCCTTCCGACCCCAGACACAGTGCGTTTGTTCCACGGTTCCTTAGAAATTCAGATTCTTCTGTTACACAGGATATATTTTCCGCCCATGTACGTTTATCTGCTCTTTGAGCCACACTCAGTAACAACCTTTACGGTTTCAGCAACGTGTGAATACAAGTCGCGGTGGGATCCCGACAGAGAAAAGGTTTTGGAATGTGGGTGGCATGTCGGGGCTGTACAGTTCAACTCGGTTTTTCCTATGCAACGCTCACCTCACCAGGGTGACAAAGCGCTGAAGAAATTTCCAAGGTAACAGTTGACTTTTTTTCTATCCTACGCAACAGTTAAGATAAGCCAAACTGGCAGCTGAGGAGAGGAAAACAAACAAATCAAACTCCCAACTGAAAAGAAGGAGAAAAGACAAAACCTCTGGGGGTCCTAGAAGCACCATTATGACCATTATGACTCTTAAACCCGTCTACTTGCTGTGGCCTCCTGCGCTTTCCTTTGAGATCAATAAGTTTTCGTCTACGTCGGTAGCTCACCCCTCATTGGTTCTTTGTAGGGTTGAAGTTACCTCAGCATCTCGCTCCTGCGGGCAGTAGATCCGCTCCAGCATGCGCAGTGCTGTCCCACTCAGCTCGGCCTCGTCCAGCAGTAGCTCCAGCAGCAGAACCAGCTGCTCTGCAGTCATCTGGCAGTTGACAAAACACCACGGTGACGCTCACGTTTGCCTATACACTTAGTCACCAGCTTATTAGGTTATTACATTCATTGACAATGTTGTATGGAACATCTGAAGAAGAGAAACAAAAGAAAGGCAAAAGAAGGGCTATCCAGGGGGTTTGGAAAACAATAGAGATTTTTTTTTTTAAACACATCATTGAATAGTCCCCAGAACCTTAAAGCAGAAAAACATTTCACAAATCCCCTATATTTAATTTTTGTTACTCATGTTACCAGAGTCCAAGACTGGCATAAACCCAGGGAGAAAAGCAAGGAAATCTCTGAAAATGGGAGTTTCTACAAGCCTTGGGCCAAGCATATGGTCACATGTTTAACTGCTAAACAGAATCCTCCTTATTATTATTTTTATTTATTTTTTCATTTAAAGACAGGCCTTCGGGGACATCAGTGAGCTTCCTTTGCAGCACATTTACTCAGACCCAGCAAATGTGCATTCAGGGCCTGACTGTATTTTTCACAAACCAGTGTTTGTAATCAGGCTTCGTCCTACGTGTGAGTAACAATCAGTCGGTCAGATGACAGATGGAGACCACCCAGCACGTCACTTCACTTTAAAAACCACACCAGCTTCTCTGATGATCTCTTCATCTGACTTCCTCATGTTTGTGGGATTGTTCTTCAGAAAAAAACACAAAAAGCGCTTTTGTGTTATGGGCACCACAGTCCTCCACATCAGACCAGTGACTTAGTGCTGTTAAACCCAACGAATCATCCCGTCTCGGTCCAACAGTCAGAGCGTTTTTTTAAAGCCCATCACGTGGATGATAATGCTGATGCAAGATATGACTTCCAAGACACCTAAGTTTCGGATCCTACCTAGGTGTACAACAGCAGGTCCCCGTGTGGAACTTGAACTCAATAGCGTGACCCTAAAAGACAACAAGGGCGCTGTCAAACTTGTCAAAATGGTACAAATTTGACATATTGCTGCGAGAAACTTGAGGGAAATATCACTTCCCACCCATCTTGTGGATGGCGGCCGCTCGTGGGGATGGGGTTGAGGAGGGCGCAACCGGGGCGGACCCCGAAGGCCATTGTTACAGCATTATCACACGGGAATCGTGGGCTCAGCCACGCGTGCTTCCCCTCTTACACCGGCGGCCTCTGTCCTGGCTCCAGTGAAAGCACATCAGAGAGCTTTTAAGCATATGATGTCACCTCAGTCTGCACTAAAGGACAATCTCTACACACACACACACACACACGCTCACAGAGCTCCGCTTCTCCTTGCTCCTCTTTCTCCATGTCTCACAAACATTCCATCTTTCTCACTCTAGCGCATTCACCGTCTTCCCTAAAATGGTTAGAAACGTTGTGAGAGCCTCAGTCGGCCAGATAGGGCTCTATATTTGTCTGGATTACAGGCAAGAGGAACTATTTGAGCTGAGTGCTTGGTGAGAATCACACGGACACACAGCGAAAAGCTTCGACACAGAAAGCAGCTGGCGGAGTTTCAACGCAAATAAGCCGAAACCGAATTAAAGTAATTTGACCTTTGAAGATCGTAAACTGAAGGCATTTCTATGCAGTTTCCTTTTGTGGACTCCAGTGGTGAAAGGTCAACGAGACATTCGTTCCCTTTCATGTACGCTGATAAAAGGGAGGCCTGATGTCGGGGGCCTGATGGCAGACAGGCAGCTGTCGCTGCTGCCTCTCAGAGACCGTACGGCGCAGGTCTCCTTCGGGACCTTTCAACAGAAAGGATCTACTAGATGGTGTGTTTGCCTGTGGGAAGGAAAACAGCCTCCTCACTGAAGATGACTCACACAGATACACTGCCTGCTTACTGCTCGACACTTATCTCACCGAAGGAAAACAGCAATCGCTTGATTATATTAGTGGCCGTCACGTGACCGTCCTTCGAGACCGGAGAGCGGCTTCTTGCCGTAAAAATACATTTCCTTAAAAAGGTCATTCAGACTAATGCTCTTGTTTTTATTCCCTGTTTCTATGGCAAAGAAACAGCATTTTTGCCTCAACATTTTGGCGAGAAAAGAGACACGTGGCCAATCATTCCGACCATAAAACCTCAGTCTGGTGAGACGCAACATTTTCATTTTACGGTCATTTTGGACACCGAAGCGCTGTTCATCTCGCAAAACTTGTGCCAAGCGGCACCAAAAAGGGCCATAAGCGGTTTGGTTTTGAAGGAGCGCCGCTGCTCACAGAGGCCAAACCATTAGCCTTTCCCGCCGTCTGATTATTTGCGCTCGCGGCTCATTAATTCTGCGCACAAAAACAACGAAAATGAACTGTGAAGTAAACAATCGAGCCGCACTTTTGAGTTGTAGACAATTAACTTCAATTCCATTTTTATACCCACTATAATACATTACCGCTATCAGGTTCAAACACTACAGGGGCTGAACCCAAATCACGGCGTCACTGGTAGAGCTGCTACCCTGGCGGATGAGACCTCAAACTGCCTCCCACCGTCAGAATAAACATTTTACCCCATTTGCTATACATATTCCAAAACCCACCCTGCTGCTTGTCAAATGATTCTTTAAAATACAGTTGGATAGCTACATTAGATTTGTGTGGAACAATAAGGCGTCCAGAAACAGGCTCTTCAAAGTCAGCCAATCGAAAGAAAAAGGTGGAGCTTCACCACCGGATACGAGACTGCTGTTGGGCGGCACAGATCAAACACGTGTCTAAGTGGTTCCATTACAGACCAGATTCTTTATGGGCTGGTATGGAGTCACCCCCGTGTTACTCAAGACCGCTAAGGTTCCTGCCTTTCGTACAAAAATTTCACAAGATTCCAAGCTAATCTGAGAACTGTCATGCTCACCACTCTCCCTAGTCTGGAGGGACGCTAAGAAATACCTGGCAATTCCATGTGATCTTCCTCTCTGGTCTCCTGTTGCTCTCAACCCAGACCTTCCCACAAACATTACTCAAATTGGTCACTGGAAATGGCCTGGCTAAGGTTTGTCGGGCACATTACGTTTATTTTTCGACCAAAAATGGTTAACTGACTATCTAAGAATGAAATTTATCCTACTTAGTCCAAACTTCTTAAAAATATATTCAACAGCGTCATTTTATTACAACCACAGATAAAGAAAACAAACTTCGCACAGAACTGACAAATAGAGTAATAAGTCTTGGTAGTGGTGTGACTTAAGACTCTCGATCTCTACACTTTATTCTATTTTATTAAAAGTTAACTCCTGTGATGCTTTGAGGGAAAGATGAGAACGGGACCATAACCTTGTCCTTAAGCGATCATGTATAGTCAGCTGTATGTATAAAAGTTTTGCACCTGCACCTCACTAGACATCCAGGAACAAAACTTCCAAGTTCATCAACAGAATCGACCCTTTTCCCTGGTGTCTCTGTATGATATTTCCAGGATCGTCACAGTTGGGTTTTAAGAGCCAAGCGGCTCCTGGCACTTTGATACACTTTTTCTGGGACTGTGACCAGATACAAGCTTATTGGGAAGAAATTCACTGAAGCATTCAAAAGACCTTCAATGTGCAGTTCAATTTTTCACCTTCCATTTTGCTGTTAAACCACAACCCAAACTCTTTGTGATGAAGCATTGGAACACAGGCTGTTCACTTTGACACACTTTGCAAAGAAGGGTATTTTAAAGCTCTCGTCTTCAGCTGAAGTTCCCTCTGTAAATATATGGATGTCTCAAGTGTTTAACTTCCTCCAACTTGAAAAGTTAGCATTTGACCTATACAGTAATTCAAAACAATCCTGGAATATCTGGACACTGTTCCGGAAGCTATTAGACAATGTCGCATGACCCTGTGACACTAACCATTTGACCCCCAGCCCCTCACTGTATGTAGACGAAGGTGCCTCATCTGTCTCGGTGTAGCATCTCTACCTCTTTACAATGTTCTGACCAATTTAAAAAAATTCCCATGTACCCATCCAGTTTCCTGATGTTCCTATAGACCACTGGTTCAGCTTGTGCAAGATATGGCCACAACAGCCGAGCATTCCTGGGATGAAAAGATGCTCATTCTCAAGGCTGTGGATGAGAAAACCAACAGAGTATACATAACCTTAACAAAAAGGCTCCAGTTCCGAAGTTTCAGAAACAAAAGTGTTTGGCCGACAGATTTCGAACTTTGACGCTTGAGGGTACAACACTGAAAATACCAATAATAATCCCACTAGGGCTAAGGAGAGTAAGTTTGTGGTGGGTTTGTTTGAACTTCATATGGTCCATGCAGAAAAACAAAGGCGAGGAGGAGGAGGATATCCACTCCACATAAACACACAGTACAGCCTGCAGACCAAGCTGTACCTTGGGGGGGGTCCATCGGTTCAGCTGGCACCTGACTGTCAGCCTGAGGAAGGGGCCCAAAGGACGGACATGTGCGTCTCTAGCTGGCCATCCAACGCGTCGCAGGTGTACCTCAGCAGCAAAGAGCTGCTTTATGCCATACGTCGTCCATAATGTCCACTAGCTGCTTACAAAGTGTGTACAAAGCCAGAACATTGTTCCTACTCACCGTAAACCAGACAAAAGTAAGTAATCTACACGACGTACACTGAAAAATTCTTCTACTTCTTGCAAATTCTCTTAATGCCCTTATGGCTTGTGAAAGTCTGGTGCGTCACTCCTTACATCCAGATAAATGACCTTACATGTCGCCTTCTGTATCAGACGTGGCCTGACGCTTGGTCAACATTTTCACAATGTCTTTCTTGGCATTTTTAGAAACTGTCAGGAGAGTTTCCTTTACATGCCAGTCAACACAAACACGAGAACAATACCGTCGTCAACGCAATCCCTCGACGGAGCGCTTGGCATACTCGAGTGACGTAGTACAGCTCCAGCAGAGGAAGCTGGGCACACGAGATAACTGCTGAGGGAAAAACTGCGTGCTTCCTGTATGCGTCTGTGCCCATAAATAGCCAACACGAGCCAACGTGGAGGAGTCACCTGCGTACAGAACCGACGCTCTCAACACTGACACCCTAACCAAGCCAAAGCCTCCTTTTCCGAACATGACAGAACCAGTTTTTTTTTTATTTTAACCGCCCACCTTTCGTCTAACTTTAAGTCAAAGTTTACTAAAATAACAAATTCAAACATGTTATTTAATGGCACGACTGATGTCAAAATACAAATATTTAAGGAAAAGACACACATCTGTCAAGACATGACTGGTAACGCTGGTCTATTTTGGCCCTGTCATTGTGTTTGGTGTTTGGATTTCTCCTTTAGTGGTGAACGTTTCAGGCAGTTGTTTAAACCCTTGTCTGCCATTCGTCTTGGGTGCACTTTTTCCAGTTTAAATGAAACGTCGCAATACGAATTTGGTGAAGTTGCACTGGACACATTGACTCGCATTTTGCTTTATACCCAGCGTCTTTCAAACAATTTTAAAACTAAACGTGAGTTTCATAGGTCGGTTCCTCAAAGGCTAAAGAAAATATTTCTAAAAACAAATTAAAATGCGCACCAACAATACTTTGAAAGAAAAAACCTTAGCAGAATAAAAGATTTAAAATTTTGAAGCCTCAAAAATTTAAGTCTGAAGGACAGCACAGTTTGAGCACTACAAATGATCTCAGCATCACACAAAGTGCTTCTTTTCCCGCCTACCAACCAAACTCCTTGGAATCTACCTATTTAATTTCTAATAACTGAAATCTTTGTTTACTTGTGCGGCACCTGAACTGTTTAGAATGCAGTCCTGCCTTTCAGAAAGAACATTTTTAGATGTATGAGAATCATCACTGTCTTTATGTGCCTGGGAACTCATCTAAGGTTTCTCAAGAGGCACAAAACGCAAAAAAAAATGCTCATCTCACACGGGCACAAAGACAGGTGCTGAGAGAGTTAGATGGAGGGAGTGACAAAGAGATTCCTAATAGAAAAGTGAAAATACAGAAAACATACACAGCGGTTGCTAATGTCCCACAATTCTTGCAGCGTTGCTCTCCGTCTGAGTACAAAGTAAGAACAGAGAAAGCATGAATTGCATAGATATTGAACAAACTTGTAAACATCAACTGGTTGCTTCTTGCTCTCTGTTGAGTCAAGATCAAGACTGAATCCCTGAAACAGTCACTGAACAAACAGAGATGAATAATGCAGAGGTTCCTACGTTCTCTCAGCACAGTCACTATGAGGGTCTTTAGATCTCCAAATCCTCAACAGGTTGATTTAATGTTAAGATTATTGATATACTTGTGGCTGGAGTTTGGATCAAGATTTTACTCAACAGGGTGCATCCATGAGAACATCAAAGCCACTCAGGAACTCTGTATTATTCCATTCTGGACACAAACCTTTACCGAGAAAGGCTGTGGCGTGAAACATGAACAATGGGTTCATAGCATGTTTGAACACTTGATGTTCAGTTTTCCTCATACAATCAGGCTCAATTTATCTCTTTCATGTGTTCAATCCAAGCGAAGCTCCACTCCTTGCGCTTGCCTGGGAAGGTTCTCACACCACAAGCCTTCCTCCAAGACCTGCTTGTACGTGAGATGACTCATTGCAACAGACGTTTCCAGGAAGGGAGGGAGAAAAAAAAATCCTCACAGGAAATAACTACAGAGTAGATATGGAGTTATGTGAGGGTGACAAAAAGTTTGAAGTCAAGACTGAAAAGAGGGACTACAAATGGGAGACATTTTTTTTCAGTCAGTGGTTACCCTGTCACCACTACATATAATTTAAAACTTTTGTGTCCTCTCTGTGCCAGAGGCAAAATGCTTTGACCAAAAACCTTTGAACTATAACAAGCAATGTGTCTTCAGTGAACTATTTCACTTTCTTGTAACCGTGCAGAAAACTGCACACAATGACTAGTTGATCAGTAACTAACACAAGAAGATACTCTAGACTAAGGAAACTTCCTTCATGGCTGCGCACATGCTAAACATTAAGGGCCTTAAAACCCAGCCTTCCACAGCATTCAGACAACTTTTTAAATCTGCACTATGATGGCGAACGACGAACCGAACTTCCCTGACAGCATCGTTGCTGGAGTATTGTGGCATCATCCTGCCCCTGCGAGATGTTTTGCCTTCCATCTCGGGGGGCTTTGTGGCCTCTCAGTGCAATCGATATGCCTGAATATTCATGGCGTGGCACCAGACTCCTGGATCAATTAAGTGTTACTTTGTGAAAATGGATTTCTGTTTCCAAAACATTAGCTTCTATGTCCCTCCGAGCACCAGTGGCAGAGGGGGGAGCACGGCAAACATGTCAACAAGGAGAACCTAAATGTAAGTTCATACCAATTAAGAAAGTCATTACATTCTTATTTTCGGAGTTTTCGCTGATTGATGGCCATTTGCTGGGAATGCTTGTGTAGACCAAAGCCCGTCTCCATTCTTGATGCCATTTGCAATCTTATATCGAAGTCTAGGAGCAAGTGTCTGGAAGCAACAAGGGTGGCATAACCTTCTTCGCAAACCATTAACCTCCACCTTAGTCTAACCACCTACCAGAAGCCTGATGGCTGGATGTTTTAAGTACATGAATAACTAGATGCAAGCAAAAACATGAGTGTTTCCTGGATCTGCTCAGTTCTTTCTGTAATTATGATTATTAGGTCTCTTAAAGAATTAAAAGGAAAGAGCTCTTAGCGCTGCCTTCTCCTTCCAGAGGGAAAAGAGATTAATGGGACACGTTCCCACTAAGTGCATATTTACAAGTCGACGACTGAAAGCAACGTTTTCAAAACGGTGGGTTTCATGGATCATTAATGACAATTTATCTGCAGGACAGTGGTCGATCACACAAAAGACAGCATACCAAACAAAATGACTGCTGGATCAATCACTGCACATTTTCATTCAACGTTTTGAAGATCTGAGATGGTAATTAAAGTCATAAAGAAGAATAAAATTTCTAAAAATAAATTATTTTTACCCGGGAGTAACACGACTGAAAAAACGGACACTTCACGCATTATGCTTGCCATCCAAAACAGGAGTGATCCAAAGCACTGGCATGTGTGAGAACAACAAGAGATAAGTGTTTATCAGCACTTCAGGTTCTTGAGATCTCTTCTCAAAGAAAATCTCAGCTTCTCTTCATCCAATCTGACCCTTACGTGGTTTCAGGGTTCCCATGAAAAGACACATCCACAACCCGAGGCTCTGCTCAAAGACGTTTTATCGCGGTCCACCGCCTAAAGCAGAGCAGCTGAGAAAACGTTAGAGGGATTACAGAAAGTAACAGAGTTAGAGGACATACAGTACTGTGCAAAAGTCTTAGGCACCTGTGGGAAAAATGCTATAAAGCGAGGATGGTTCCAAAAATAATGCCATGAATACTTATTAATCAATAAACCTTCTAAAAAGTGCAGTAGATAAAAAAAACCTCAATCAGATCAACATTTGGTGGGACCACCCTTTGCCTTTAAAACAGCATCGGTTCTCTTATGCAAACTTACATGCAGTTTAAGGTAGAGGTTGGTAGGTTCTTCCAAACATTTTGAGGAACTGGCCACAGTTCTTCTGCAGGCTTTGACTGTCTCTGCATGTCCTAACAGGCTGACTGGATCATGTTGAGATCAGGGCTCTGTGGGGACCATACCATCTGTTGCAGGATTCCTTCTTTTTGCTGAAGATAGTAGTGTATGACTGAGATTGGGTGCTTGAGGTCATTCTCAGGCTGCACAATGAATTTGGGACCAATGAGAAACCTCCCTGATGGTAGATAAGAATCTACCTGTACTTCTCAACACACATTGAAATTGCTTGCCTAACACTTTTGCACGGTACTGTATCTAAATCTGTTAGCAATACATTGACCACCTTCTTCATAAATGGCATCTGGACTAGCTAAAGTCCCAAAGTGTCTGTGAATGTCTGAGAAAAAAGTCTCAATTTAAGGTGGGTCAGCATAACACTGTGGAAAACAACCTCCCGACACAAGGCTGGGCACTGCCTTCGATAGCCAAACAAAAGCAATACTGTGTACTTCCTGAGAATGACGTTTTCAACTCGGTGACAATACCAGCAGCTGTGGCTTCACTCGGGCAGAGAGATACAAACATACATGCAGCAAGATGGAAGGCTTTGGCCTCGCTGGGACAGCTCATCTGCTTTCAGGTACATAGAGCCAAGTCCACGTGAGGGCTTAGATGAGAAATTTCCAGACTGTCTCCTCGGATCATCTCATTGTTCAGGACAACACCTATGAGAACTGCCACTGATAAAAACAAACGATTTTACCTGCAGTCTTGCCATTCGATGCCATCTACGTTCACAATATTGTTAATAGTGGCACCTTTACTTACAACCACAAAGGTGATCGGGGGGCGAAAATCATGTCATTGCTAATTCCTATGCTAATGACATCATTGTTCACCTCAGTACCGTTTATTGCAGCCACATCAACGAAATCACGGCCGATTATAGCTTCAATAATGTCCGTGCCGCCGATGGTGCGTGCAGTAATGACATCACTCGGATGTCGCGTCACCGATAGGGACACTGACCATAACATTCTTATGGCTGCACTGCTTACAGATACACCGACAGAGTTGCTGTTTTGTGGTTCCTCAGCAACAATGGCTCCACTGATTCAAGCTGTACTCATGATGTCACCATTGACAAATACACAACAGATGCTATTGCTAAGACAGCATTATTTTTTCCCTTAAATATGCCAAGAAGAATGTTTTCAAATATTCCCAGAATCTGTTTAGAACTGACCGATTGTAGTTCTCACGTTGCTCATATAAGAGTTTTTTTTCTCTGAAAAACAGCAATAGTTCTATGTGTCAAATGCACGATGTCTTTAATATGCAGAATTCTTAAATATACAAGGGCAGGAATTCCCTCTAGCCATGCTATACAAAGACAAAATACACACCACGCCCAATTTGTTCTAAATGCATATAAAGTTCAGTAATATTATTCAATTATTACAATTATCACTATTTAATTTTCACCACCTTACAATACAAAGTTAAAAAGTTATTTAAGCTATGAAACCAGTAGGTATTTTTAGTGCGACTTGAGGCGGACAGCCAGGAAATAAACAGAACGAGAGGAACGCTCTCCTCTGATATCCGCTTTTGGCTGAGACAACATAAAGCATTGTAAATGGAGGCAGGACGTGAAGGAGTGAAGTGAAGCATCTGAAACAGACCTCATGCCTCCAATCATGCTGGAGCAGGAGTAACTTCTGAATACACCCATAATATGAAGCACATAAGTGCCTCGACATTGTTCATCTTCCATTCTTCCTGTCCTCCTCCGATGTTTCATCGGTATGACTCGTAGCCAGTGGCGTACCCAGGGGAGGGCAGTTTCTCCTGTGTGTGAAGGCTGCAAAAAAAAATGACTGATTGTGGGGAATTTCATAAAAAAGTTAAATAGATGCTCACCTCCTCAAGAAGCAAAGTTCAGGCTGTGTGTAATTCAGCGGAGATTCAGGGCCAAGCAGCATCTCACGTAGCTGGCTGGGCTGATGGTAGGGCCACACGTGTGGACCCCGGAGATATCCACATTGCCGATCTTTCCCGTTGACCAGGTATCACCATTTGGAAACACTTTCACGACCGTGACCGATACCGAGACTCCCGGCACAACCCGGTTCCTCCCCTCAGGACATACACTGTGGAAACCTAGCCATATTAATGGAGAACACTGAAGCTGTGGACGCACATGTTGGCTGTAGAAGCTCCATTACACTGTTTAAAGGTGTGGGACGAGGCTAACTGCCCACAGCTGTCCAAAAGCGCTATCGGTTCAGAGCTTGTCATGGAGGCATAAAGAGCTCCCTGACGGTTTGCTAAGTTGAGGCAATTTGCTGAGAACATACATACCAGCGAACCACAGTGGCCGAGGTGACGGCCAAACCGCCTTTTACACGTCTATAATGACTGTGCCGTTTTAACATCTTCCAAACGGCTCACGTTTTACAACGAGAGACATACCAGATAAAAATGCAAGAAAGCCCACTCAAACATCATCTGTTAAACCCCTTTTAACACTATAACCGAACCAAATGTTTTCAAATGAATTGACATACGAAATCAATTATGTACCCCCAACATACGGCGATATTTTAAATGTAAAACCGTTTCCCATATGTATGCACAAAACCAGGGAGAAAAAAAAAATAATCGACTGTATTTTGCTTTTTTGTTGAGATAAATCACAGTAATGTCTGTCTAGTGTTTTTATTCCACTGGAGATGTCTGAATGGAGCCAGTCCACACAGCTAGGAGTCCACCACCTTAATGCTCTAAACAACATCCTCCAGCTAACCAGAGGGTCATGGGTAGAACTCCTTGACCTACTAAGACCTAATAAGACACCTTTGTCATGTGACACTAGATGAATGTGACAAATGCAATTGAGCAGCTCTCATGCAACAAGTTTCAGCAGATGGGAGGTGGAGGGTGACAAGCCAATAGACACAAACCTCTAGCGGGGCACTCAGTGACATCACTATGACGTACTCCCACCGTCGGGTCCTCGACCTCCAGCATTGTAGCACCGCAGTACCACGCAGGCGCAAACTATCATAGAGCCAGTGTTTTGCCCCACTTCAACACCATGAATTCGCCTTCAACGGTGTGACTGGAAAGCACAACAAACTCACGTAATGACCCGTGTTTACTATCCTTTCGTAAGTGCAACTGGATATTTTTACTTCAAATCCCGAGGTTAATTTTCCACCAATCGGTGGTGCGGCAAATGCAACATCTGGCCATGGAGGACTCCGTTAGTTAGACATGTCTCCACAGCCATTCTGCCACCTGCCGTCATTCACCGTAGCCAAACATCCTGCACGTGGAGCCTTGAGTCGGAGCTGTTATAGCACTTCTCACACTATGTTTTAACAGCATTGTACCTATACTTCCACGGGCGCAGCTCCAGAGAGCAATAAACTCGGAGAGCCGTACCAGGCCCTGGCGCCAGCGAAGAGATATGCAGGCATGCGTCACTAAATTTGAATGATTTACATTTAATAAAAAAGGATCGAGTAAGCTGGCTGTTGAAAGCGTGAATCACCTCTCCAGCACAGGTCTAATACATGGCAGGGTCTTCTCAGCCATTTGGGTGACATTAAATTAGCTATGAGCTACGTCAAATGAAAACAAAGCTTTCCCTTTCGAGTGTGACATACAATTTTATGGCTGGAAAGCCTCTGCTTCCCCTTCTGGCCCTCTTCCTGCTGCCGGCAACAAAGACGGCTCTGTAAAATCCGGTCACTGCGTCTTGTTTTAGGACTTCCAGTGGGAGCCATTTAAATAAGGAGATGTTTGGGAAAAGGGGCAAGCATAAAACACAACTGCGTGTTTTTCGGGAACCCCCCCTCCCCACTTGCGGTCATCAGCTATTACAAAGGCATGACTTATATTTGTTATAAACATCAAGGATCTGACATTTCAGTGACGTGGCACCCGTCTCCACGCAGGAAACGTCTGAGCCCTGATATCTGCAAGCTGACCCGGACAGATGCATTCGTGCTTCTCCAGATGGAGGCTGTGCTGCGCTTTTGTGGTTTCATTTCTACGTCACTGTGTCTTCACATAGAATTCTATTGAAGCAACGGGCATCTTCTGATTCTCATGCAAAGTTCCCACGCAAAAGACCTAGCTAGTTGTTGTATTCCCCAAATGCTAATAAAATGACAACCATTGTTGAAAAAAAGTTTAAAATTCTAGCATTTGACAACATTCATAATAAAGAAAAGGATCACAGGTGTTAGCAACGTGATTAAGCGCTTGTGGTGGATGTACTTTCATTTATATACAGAACAGAGAAGAAAGTTTTTTCCACTGTATGGAATTTCATCACTTGCGTGGCTGAATCAAAGCTGGAGAACATCTGTGCAAGTTGACGGAAGGTGAGGAACTCTATGAGTCTGTTGTCTGGCGTCCAGTGTGTCTAATGGAAACAAACAAGACTTGTGGGATGTACTGCTTCAGACCACTTTCTATTCCATACTCCATACTCCAAGCATCTCCTACACATCTCCTTGTGAGCCTCCCCTCAGTCAGGCAAAGTCAAAGGTCTCCAAACTGCTGCTGTTGGCCCCCTAGCAAGAATTCTAGGTCACGTGACCTCAGATCTAACCCGTGTTGTCAATTACGCATATGTAACACCACCTTAACTCCCTAAGAAGTCAACAGACATTCTTCATAACCAGGCACAAATTTTTCAGGAGGAACTTAAAGTAGACAACGCCAAAATCGGAAAGAGTCCAGCATTTTTCTCATGGGGAGAACAAAAACACACTCTTTGCTTTCAATTTGCTCATATCATCTCAGGAGGGGTTCAAATTTTATCTATCTGAACTCAAATTCCTGCTCTTCATAAATCAAGGCAAATCCTGCTTTCCCACATACAGATGTTGGAGGAGATTTCTGAATACGAGGGGTAAAAACAGCTACTTGTAATCTGCCGCAACTCTACTGGCAAACTGCAGCCAGGAGTAGCTCCTGTATGAGATACGGTCCCACGATTTTGGTCCAGATAAAACGCTTTATCAGTCTATTATTAACCCAAATAAGATCACACATCCTGACTAGAGAAGACCCTCAGACTCTGAGACCAGAAGTCTATAGCAACCAAAATGGGAGACAAAATGACAACTGACTGATTTACTCAGATGTATGCATATTACCAAAAGTAACAAAATCTTTAGAATAAATTATGAAAAACAAACGCAACTCTTAACAGGGAACATGCACATGAATAATGTGTACAATAAGAAACCATAAACTGTTTTTGTGACACTGGTGCCTCATTGCTCCTGGGCTGTGAGCTCAGATGTGGGTTTTGAACCTGGTCCAGTCTATGGGGAGGTTACACGTTCTCATGTGGATGAGTTTCCTCCAGGTGGCTCCACATTCCAAAAATGTGTTTCGGGTGGACTGACTATGGAATGGTATGTGTGTGAAAATAATAAATTCCTCGGTGCTGTGCATTCAGTGTAGTAACAAAGGTGACAATAAATACAAGCTGCACAGGAACTGTGAACTCAGCCTGTGGTACAAGTGAAGGTTTATATACACTATTTACTTCCACTATTTAATTCTTAAAAAAAAAAAAAAAAAAAAAAAAAAAATATATATATATATATATATATATATATATATATATATATATAGAGAGAGAGAGAGAGAGAGAGAGAGAGAGAGAGAGAGCGAGAGAGAGAGTTACTAACTTAAAGAAGCGGAGATGCACCAAGAAGCGATACATTACGGCTTTGTCCCTCCTGGGATGTGACCCTCCCACATTTTTGTACAAATTCAATTCCCAAAGTAAAGCTCAAGCCAAGACTCTCTTTCCACAGAGGTCCAAAAACAATGCTAGAAACAACAGTATAAATGTGAAGGGATAATAAAAAGATTGCAGGAATGCATAATTAATGCCATTTTAATGATCGAGTTTCTTTTCTTGGTGCTGCACTTCTTTATTTTTTTTTGTTACCGGTGCTATTTGACCTGTCTCCCCATTGAAAATGTGGGATGGGAGGGAGGCTTGTCGTGCAAAAGTTTGCTCTTTCGATCTGAAAGGAAAAGAAGCGTAAGAAAGCAATTGCATTCCTGGTCATCCTGACGCAGAGCCATGTCTTCTTCACGACATCCACTGCTGAACATGAGGGCAAAAGAAGCTCATTATCAGGAGACCGTGACTAATATCTGCCCCCCCCCATGAAAAAAAGGAAAGTATTAAAAGACAAATTCTTCTTTCTGCCACAAAACTTTTTTTTCTTCTAATTTTACATTAAAGTGACCCTGTGTCGCTAGCTGGCCTTGGGAGGGGCTCTGGGTTCTGCTCTGATGTCTGACTCTCCTGAGCCTTCTGTGATGTAATTATCTTTAAACTCCAGAGAAGTTCTCCATGGTGCCCAGCTGAGCCTCCCTTTCCTCTCCTCTCTACTCATATGAGGGCATTGTAAGGGGGAGGCTGGCCCTGGCCTGGGTGGGTGGGTGGGGCTAGTAAGGGGATGATGAGGCTTGCTGTTTGAAGTGCCAGGAGGGGTGATATAAAGTACACCTGGAGCTCCACTGGGCTCTCAGGGTGAGGCCCAGCAGCTGAAGCTGGTGGGGGGGGCAGGTTAACTCCTGTTTCCTTTTAAGCTGGTTTTTATAGTGCACATCAAACAGCTACACTCCACCAAATGGGCTGCTCTTGGCCCTTTCTAATTTTGCTTAACTTCAATATCAATATCCTAGAAGAAAAGCGCAGGATATCGTCACAAACGCCCCTACTCGCGCATCTACCTCGGATGTTTTTTAAACAAAGTCGTTTATCTCACAAACAGCAAAGTGTTTAAAATCACTTTCGCGGCTTATTTTTCCTTTGCCGCAACTGCCGGTTCAGGTAATGGAGGCGTAACCTTGTGAACGCTGTCAGATGAACATGTCTTCACAAAGGATTTCAAAGCACCAAGAAGGAGTAAAAGCTTCACCGAACATATTGAATGCAGACAGAGTCTGAACTCCCTGGTTGCTTCAGCTTTAAAAACAGCCACAGCAATGAACTTCCTACTTCTGACCACATGAATTAAAAAAACCCAACATGGCGGCGATCACTGTACAGCTCACCGTTTCCAAACAGTCACTCACAAGCCAGCAGTGACCACTCTACCTCTGACCACTTGCAGAGGTACACAAAGCCAGCAATGACCACGGTGCCTCCGAATGCTTCGGCAGAAAAAGCCAAACCGGCAGTATCCAAATTTTCTGCAGAACTTAAGATATTCGACTGAATTTAGTACTAACCTTAGGATACTACTAAGTAAACAACAGAACAGAGTTAATGCAGAACTGTAACTGATGTTAGTGTTAGGCTGTTCAGAAGAGACTGGTTTTGCTGCACCTGATGCCTCGCTATACCAGACTAAGCGTCCTATGTTTCTCTTCTGGCTTCCTGGGGCTCCCACTCACAAAGCGTACAAACTACCTTCCAGAGGTTCTCAGCTTTGGCTCTGATAATTGGATGGAGCTCCTTCTCTCTCAGAACTGCTGAATGCCTTCCAGAATTCAAGAATGGATTCAAAACACATCTCTCAGACCACTTCCATCATAATCTTGCATCAAACCATCTGTCAGGATCATCGCGGTTCATATTTAAGTTAATCATATAGACAGCGACCTGTGGAATTTGCACCAACAAAAACTTGTGGGTTTAAAATCTAAAGCTCTGCTGGTGTGAATTACTGACTGTACTATGAGTTGTACGCCGCTGTGGACAAAAGTGCTAAATGAATAAATAAACATGTCAACAACTAAGTAAGACTGACCAGTGTAAAACAGACACTGCTATCACAGTGTTATATACTACAGGTGATGGGTTTACAACATGATTCTGACAGTAGCTTCAAGACCCGTAGACGGCCGGAGTGTATTATTATCCGATTTACACCGAGTGGACCCTGTTTGTCCAGTGCTGCTGAAGGCAAAGTTGATGGCAGGATATTATGGCATTTGTTAAACTCCAGCAGAGCCTGTTTTCACATGCGATGTGCTCCCAACGTCTGCTATGACTGCGGAGTTTGTGGGAGACCCAAGGAGAACAGCTGTGCCATAAACCAGAGCGAGCGGTAATGTTTCTGCAAAGCTTCCATCACTCTGCGCTGCTCCAACCTTAAGAGAAATGCCACGGCAGGATTCCACATTAGCGGAGCTGAGCTGGCGGACCAGGTTAAATATTTGCAGCCAGCAGAAGCAGAGAAAACAGTTGCCTGGAGCCCATTCCTACTCTGGCGTGTGAACGTTACGTGTGAACATTTCCATATAAGAAACCCTTTCATCTGTGATGTGGTCATATGAACAAAACCTAATTTCAATTAAGCACTAAAACAAGAGGCAAAGGAGTTAAAGGAGTGTTTAAAATCTATTTAAAGCTCAGGCTTGAAAACCTACCTCTTTGAAGTTCACCTTGGGCCTTGTTCTTTTCCGCTTGCTGCCCTTTCGATGCTTGCGACTAAAGTGAATCCATTTTGCAACCTGGAGAGGAGGCACCATAAAGGGGGAGATCGAAGCAGAAGGAGAGCAAGTGGGCAGGTGACATAGTAAACATCTAAAATAAATCACTACAAACAGACCTTTGGGCAAAACTTCCATTGCTTAAGACACACACACACACACACACACACACACACACACACACACACACACACACAAAACTGTGGCATGAAAAGGATACTCCCACCACTAAGGTAACCCAATTAACCATTTCAGTGAGCAGTTAAATCTTGTTTGTATTCTGAGGCAACCGGAGATGAGGAGATAAAATGAGGCTCTTTTCATTTTTTTTTTTCCACCTCAAGAGCTCTCAAGAGCAGGATCACATCAACAACGCCAGCTTTGGATTAGTTCGACAAGTTACGCTGGCGCTTCCAGAGAAGCACATACCTTTCAAAAAAACAACTAAGCCTTTTTGCGTTTTCTATCCAGCCGATCTATATTTTTAAAACTGTACGTGGCACGAGTATCTGTGACAATTTCACAAGTATCTTTAGAACTGGAAAATAATGTTTAAGGAATGCATATTCTACACACAAAAACAAGCTAGAAACAAACCGACGTCACATTTACTGAAGAAAACGCACAACAGTGTCACGGGCATGTGCAACACAATGCAAAATATGTTGAGAAGCAGTGACGACCTGGGGAATCTTCACATTGAACAACTCACGAGGCAGCTCTTCATTACCTCCTGTGTGACTTCCTCCGCTGGCGCCGTCCGCAGCCAAGTGGTACTCCTGTGCAGCAGGGGCTGGTAGGGGCAGATGAGAGGGCTCTGAGCTGGAGGATCACCTGTCCCCCACTTACTCCGTAAGACAAAACAGGAATCGTCTTTCGTGGCAGAGGAGCCCTGCTGCACACCCCCCACAGCCCTAACCGCATGCTTTAGAGTAGCTTGTCCCCACTGGTCACGTCAACGTTCTCGTTGCGTGTCCCTGCCACTTTCGCTCAGGGAAACTCGGCTTTTACGACTAAGAGGCAGGGAGCGAGCGAGCGAGCGAGCGAGAGAGTGAGCGAGCGAGAGAGCAGGGGGCGGGAGAGACCAAGAGAGCTGGTCATGCAGCCAATTTCCCCAAAGCGGGAGCTGGTAGCCAAAGCAGGTTCCTCCCACCAACCCAGACTTACAGAAGTGTTTGAGCAGAGCCTGACTGTAATCAAACCCTCTTCACTTCCACAGTAGAGCTAAGGGAGGGGCCACAGCAAGAACACACAGAGGGAGACACACACACACAGACACAAGAACATGCAGACTCACACTGGCACACTTCCCCTCTCTCCAACAATCCATGTCATATCAGTTAACCGTCACTCTGAACTATATTAGAAAGACACACCAGAGGCAAGGAAATATAGGCAATGAGAGGCAAGTGCACACACCACTGGTCTACAAAAATATACACTACATGATGATGAGTTTTTGTATTTTAAGTTCATATACAGGGATGCAGTAGAAATGTAGCCCATAATGCACATTTATATACAAGGGTCAGTATGGGGTACTAGGAGTGGTGTACAAGAGCAGTTAAGATGTTATATTCTGGCGATTCCGGTGTAATGTATCTGGTATTGTTGACTTGCTAGTATGTATATTATTTAAAATATATTTAATTTGAGTCCTGGAAAAAAAACAGCAGCATTGTGAGTGGTACAGCATAATTTGCTTACGGCGATAAAACATTGTAACGCAGTCTGTACCACTCATTTGACACTAATGAGGGTACATTTTTTGCAGGGGAGCTTCGCATCTAGGTTTAACAACAAGGGGAAACACGAAAACCTTCAACTAAAGTCTAGCCTGCCATAGCCTCTTCCTCCTGGTAGAGCAGATGATGGTCACAACACAAAACCCTGAAACATGTTAGCGCAAGGCCCGTGGTATTTGCAAAAGAAGTGGAGAAAAAAAAAACCCAAAATAAAATCATACAGTAAGTTCCTTAACATACATCAGTGCCACACAGAGACACACAGAAATGCAGTGGATGCTTTAAAATTGCTGTTTTGCATTGTTTGCAGCTGTTCACATTCCCTCAGACCAAAATGTGACAGAAAGCTATCAGTGCCCCACTGTGCATTTGTGTGTGTGTGTGTGTGTGTGTGTGTGTGTGTGTGTGTGTGTGTGCATGTGTGAGGAGGTGGGAAAAAGACCAAGGAGAGGGAGGAGGGAGAGAGGGAGAGAGGGAGAGAGGGAGAGAGAGAGACAGATAGAGACCGATGCAGCTCCTGCAAAATACCAGCCCCCTCTAGCACAAGGCAGCCAGGCAGTAAAGTCCCATTGTTTGCTGGGATGCCAGGCATAGCTGCTTTATAGCCCAAATCGCTCACCTCACTCACCCTGCTTGACAGGGCCTCCAGAGCCCCCAGGCGTGCCCTTGTGTTCCCCTTCTGCCCTCCCTGGGCCTCACTAGTAAAGACTTTATTAGCCCACACACAAAAACCACCACTTCTGTCCATAACGCCATCCTCCCCCTGTTGACTTCAAACCTCTGTGTTGCAAGTCGCCTTCAGAGTAGAGGTTGAAGTCAGAGCAGGTCCAAGCTGCTAATATTAAACTGCACATGGCTTTTTGAAGGAAAATTCCCTAATCTTGTTAGATAAGGAAAATATTCTGTCTGGGAGTTTTGTCCCCATTGCTCCCTTCCCTTTCCAGGAAGTGTATATGTGTGCCACTGTATGTTATTACATCTCCTTCTTCCTGCTGTTATTTATTTAAGGATGAATTGAGAACAGCACTATTGCAGATAAAACAATAAATCTGAGTATGAAAGAGAAAAGACCTTGAAAAGGCAGCCATGATTCTCAACTAAAACAAAGCGCTCATTCATTTACAGGTGTTGTGGTGTCTGTTGACTGCCTAAGAATTCTTTCAAACTCAAAAACATGTTCGTAAATCAGGTCAAAGTGAGACTCAAAACAATTCTTGGCAAATGAGATCCTTGACAAGGATCAGTCGTACAACTGGTACGTATCTGTGGCACTCGGCACATGCGACACACCGATGCCAACGGAAAGAGCGTACAAACACGCGTCCGCGTAGACTTGCCTCCCGTGACGCCCAAACAACCATGCGTCCCATGGCGCCCAGGGTCCCTGACACACTGCACAATGTTGCAACCCTGTTTAAGACCTCAATGTCTACAGCACATTTGAAAGAGATCCAGCCCGAGAGAGCGAGAAGCAGGGGGCACCTGGGACTCATTCCAGAGTTCAAGCCATCCCGAGAGTTCAGGTCCTGTCTCCGGTTCAGACCCTCCTAACTCCACAAATCAGCCCTGTCTTCAGTCCTGACTCACCTAACGTCTGAATAAAGCATTGATCAAATCCAACATCCTGACTCCTCGTGTGTCCCAAACCAAGCTTTGCCAGATTCACACAGCTACTCATGATTAATAAACAGACGTGTGTTTCAAGCACCTGCAGAAAAACTCTAAATCTTGATTAAAGACACAAAACACCGAAACGTATGAAACATTTTAAGCGTTTGGCATCAGAAGCAAAACAGCAAGAACAAAAGTATGTCTCACCTCTGGAATGCCTGGCTTGTCCATCCAGTCAGCATAAATAGCTTCAAGGGTGAGTCCTTGCCTGGAACATAAGAGAGAAAAGAAAAATTATTACTGTTATTGGGTTGGTTGTTATTACTACAGACAATAATATGAGTCCATCACTAAAGACACAACATGGAAACACCATCCTGGAAAATTCATGACAATCAAAACACAGCGAAATGTTGGGTGAAGATGAAGGAAAGAAGCATTATGGGCAGAGAGCTGCTAAGGCTACAGTACATGCTGTTGCCACACAGAATGAACTTTTTTTTTTTTTCTCCCAAATGGAGCTGAATTTTCCCAAGTATTTAGACTAATTTGCCTTTGTGTACATTAACTGACTGCTGGAAATTGAAGGCTGCTTTGACAGCCTAATTAATTTTTTCCAGTGATTAAAACGGAACCACCCGGTCTGTATTCTTATCTGAACCGAGACCCTGTTTTAAATGAAACTGTAATTAAAGGAGGAGATCTAAAGACCACTTTACTGCTGCAACACATCGCTGACTAAACTAAATGGAACAGGAGCATTTACCTCCTTTATGAGGACAAGATCTGTACCTACTGCCAAAGGTAATGTTATTATTTCTCAGGAAAAATCTAAATGAGCTCTATTTACTTGAACTATTTTCTTGGTATAACAAATGACTCTTTTGTTTCACATGCTATGGACTATTTTCAGATTTAATGTCTCAAATCCTGTTCAAATGGCATCATTTCAAATGTCTACAAAAGTGAACGATCGGCATATCAATATGGCACATTCTCTTCCCCGCTTCACTATCCAACAGGAGGTTACTGGTCCCAGTGTCAATCAGTTGTGTTCCATTCAAGCCAATCTGCTGTGCCAAATATGTGCCATATATCAGGGGGTATTCTGAGTGGTCTCTCTTTCCCAGGTGGCGTGAAACAAGGGGCTTTTCTTCTGAGAACCCTCCTTGTGTGGAAACCAGCCTATGGAGCTTGGGAGGTGGAGGGATCCAATACTTTATCCCAATTTTCCTCTGCTGGCCTCCAGTGGTGGATAAAAAAAAGGATCCATGGTCACGGTTACACAAACAGGTATCACATTACAGAGTCCACCTTTTAATTACTGGGTCATGCTTTTGTTTCAGGACTCAATCTGTTGTTAATTCCAAAAAAAAGTCAGGAAACAACATGCCATCCCCCCTTTGGTAGCTGGGACTCCTTTCGCCAGAACCATTTGAGAATCCAGATGCACTTCAGACACGACTCCTCCTAAACTTTAACTCAATCAAACTTGAACCAAGCCTGAAGTGAAGTCGTGACATGGTAACATGTGCACAATGGAATAATACCGCACTGCTTTTCCAGTAAAACAGTGGGAGAGGCAAGATGTAGGAAGGGGACACGGCAGAGACAGTGAGGGTGGAGGGAAGCTTGAGGCAACTAGTTGTTTACTCCCCAGTTAAAACGAAAGGGCTGGATGGAGACTTGGGAACTGCACATTCTTGCATCATAAACTTTTCCTTTTCAACAAACTGATTCAGCAGCAGCCCAACAGGCTACCTGGGTGACTGATTAAGCTTCTTCTTCATTACCTGGAAATGGGGAACAAATAAGTAGACAGCTGGGACACATTATGCGGTACAGGACGTTTGTTGGGTCCGGGTGAGAATGTGTCTTAGAATAAATATGGTCTAAGAAAAGGGATATGACTGGGTTTGCAGTGATGCCTGGATATGAGAAAGCTGGTGAGCGAGTTGACAGAAAACACTGCTGGTAAAACCTACACCCTGTGTTGTCCGTAGAGAAAGAGATGATGGCAGGAGGAGACTGTAGGTGTTACCAGGGAGGGGAGGTTGTGACCCACAAAATCCTAAAATGCATGCTTAATCATTGATGAACCACTGGCAGAAGAACACGCCGAGCCTGAGATGTAGTGAGATGGATAGTGCTGAAAACTGGCTCTTTATGGTTCTCGGTTTTAACCTCAGTGGATCAGAGCAGCGTCGTGGGATGAAAGAGATCGTAATCCCTCGATTTATGCATCTAATTGGTTGCGTTGTGCAAAAATGCACAAATCCAGACAGCATTTTTCCCTTATTTTTCCTCTGGAAAAATAATAATGCTTCCCACTCCATCCGAAACACAGAACCAACTTTCCCAAATATCACTAAAGCATAAACACCTTGTAGCACGCACGCACACGCACACACACACACACACACACACACACACACACACACAGGGATATGTGTGTTTAGTATTGGTTTTTTACACATTTTTAAACATTTGGATGGAACTGTGATGCCTATGAATTTGAGGGGTGATGATATAAACCTGTCAGCTGTGCCCCACTTGCAAGATCTGCTAAGCAGACAGACGATTTACTGCAGTTCTCTATTCCAGTCAAGGTAACGTGTCATTTCAAGAATCACTTTGCTGATGTACTTAAGCTGGCGTCTCTACAAATGCGATACCATCTATTTTATTGATCACGCTGACCGATTTCCTACACATTTTGTGTTTAGTTTGGGAAGTGCTGCACATACCTCTCTATTTCTGGAAAACATTCCAAGAACATTTGCAGAAAATCCTGAAAAGAAAAATCAATAAATTGTAATCAGCAAATCAAACATTGCTTCAAAGAGTTTCAGTTTTATGCACATAACATAGTGATTTACTGATCAGAATGCAGGTAGAATATCAATAACTACAGGAAATAATGTCATTAAAATACACTGCAAATGTGAAAAAACTATTTTATGTTTAAAGTGGTTCTATTTAGTACGTAAGTATTGCTAGTGCTGTCAGACAGGTGAATGCCAAAGAAAGGGAAGCATAAGCTGGTCGTATTCAAGCGAAAACGACAAAAAAAACAAAATGTATATCATCAAACTTTATTACTCTCATATTACTCATGTGTGCAGCACTGTGTGTGTGATGTATGTCTTATTCATTTTTATATTTTTGAGTAATTTTTGCACATATAAAACCTGCATGGCTCCTTTGATTGATCACACAGATGACATTGTAAGCAAAACGTTTGTATACTTTGTAACCTACAGACAGTACATTTGTGTGTATTTGTGTGTTGGGGGGAAGAGAAAATGCATCTGTGTCTGGTATGTTACAGCACCTGTGGTGTCCATCAGCCTATGTGTGTGAGAGAAAATGGGCCTGCGTGTGTGTGTGTGTGTGTGTGTGTGTGTGTGTGTGTGTGTGTCTGAGAAGGCGGAAGATGCATCCACATGTTGCATGTCAGTAGCATGTGTCTAGAGCATGGTGAGAAAATACACATGACGTACGTACTCTGTGTATGTGATGTTACTACATGCCGTGTGTAACGTCAATACTCTTTGACAGGGGGATTTGAAAATTTCAAAACAGTAAGTAGACGTTTTTGAGTTTAATAAACTTGACTATGCAAAAACCTCACTTGGCGTGAGATTTACTGTGCCAAACTGTGTTACTGTGCCAAATTTCAGGTCTGTAGCTTGAAAAACAAAGCCGCCTACAAATGACAAACAGACGGTTGGATAGAGATTGAGCTTTACAGACATAGCAAAGGTAATTTTTTAAAAATATGCCCATTCCAAGAATAACATAATGAATTAATATTAAATCAAGAACAATCCTATGAAAAATGAACTTCTAAATGTCCGCATGCAGAACACTGTGACACGCGGACAATCTGTATTTACTTTGACCTTACTGGTTTACTCAGGTTTCCTTTGTCTGACATTACATTTTCTTTAAGGATCTGAAACCATTCGGTGGGAAATCAGGGAAGGGTGGAAATACTCAGAGCACGGCACCTTTTAACAGGGCTACATTACAGAATTTCAGGATGGCACAAGTTAGAAAACAAAGCTACTAACCTGAGAAAGAACTAGCTGCCCATGGTATTTTTCCACAAAACGACGGATGAATTTAAGAAATTGTTCTTCACCTACTTTTTTTGACAAAAAACTCAGAAGAAAATAGCCCTGCAATAAAAAGGAAATGGGATTTAAATGGGGGCATCTAAAAAGCAGAAGAAAAACACACCAAACAAAATTTGCACATGGACATGTAAGATAGTAAAACAGTGACTATACAGTAAAAATACAGTAAAACATCAGTTTACCCAGACAGACAGTGTGGTGATTGATTGGAGGTATCTTGGGAGCACCTATGACAACCTTAAAGTTTCTCAGTAAAAGTATTTATAAAAACTTACATGAATACATTCATAAGCCAAGTAAGCTGCTATGGAAAGAAGGGTTGGGCAGCTTTTCCAAATATGAGATACCACTAGGGTCTCTACTGGATGCTAACTCATGTCTTTGGCTTGATGCAAAGATCTTAGCCAGGTGTGTGGCAACAACTTGACAAGAACTGCTTGTAAGCAGTCAGTTTCTTTCAGACCACTGGAACTCTCACTATGGCCCTGCTTCCTCAGTTTCACACAACCAAATTAAAATGCCTGCTTGTATCAGTCAGGGAATAACAATGATGAGATCACCTTCTCTGAAGCTGAACAGATATCTGGACGACTGTCTTTTTCACCAAGTACTTCTATAACCCCCAGTTTACCTTACAGATGACCTCCGCGGGAGGTCTTGCACACTAAGGCTTAGGCTGTGGGGAAAAACTGACTGACAGTCAGCGTACCCTCTTCACAACAGAACAAAGCCGGCTTCCAGCAGCACAGGAAGGCTGCAGTTCAAGAAATGGATGTGCTGAGAGAGGGTGTGCAGATTTCCACCTGAATAACCAACTAATTCTAACTCTACCTTAGGGAGCCTTCAACAATATAAAAAACTATGGGCAACAATTTACTGGACTTTCACGAGAAGCTAATAATGGACAATATGAGCTTAAAACTATTTTTGTTCATAAAATACCTCAAATGTCAAAGTGAATATGACATAATGCTTGTTTTAACTCTGTATATGGTTCCCTTGGGAGGCATTTGCGATAAAACACAATTAGGCTTTGTTGAAATAACACTTTATGACGATGACTATGACTTGCCTGTACCAGTGACATCATTTTCAGCTTGGTCTCTCCAAATAGAAAACAATCTTGTTAACTCACATTGTTAACAAAGAAAAGCAGTCCCAGGAACATCTCACCTTGAGGTAGTGTACCTGCATAAAGGTTTTCTCAGGATTGAGGGCGTGCTTCACCAGAGAGGCCCCCGACTCGCTCACCTGCCCTGTGCTTTCCTTATTGGGCCTTTAAACACAAATATTATCATTTGTCAGTTAAATTAATACATGCTTCTTTACCCACCTTATGCAAGAACCAATAAGCCAAAACCATTGCACGTAACCACGAGTACAAAGCCTGAAGAGGCATAACAATGGCTGCTTTGTACTTGTTGCTTCTTTTCAGTTAGGTACTTTTTTTACTATGGGTTTCTAATTGAGATCAAACTTTTCTACACATCTTTGTTGATATTAACAACCGGCAAGATGCTAATCCAAAGGACTCTTCCTCTATAGTTCCTTTGAAACAAGACAGTGATGAACGCCCTGCACTCAAGCTTAAATACTCAAGCAGAACCCCATAAACATTTGAAAAGGAATACAGAAAAGGGGAAGATGCCCAAAATATATGTGGCATCTACATAAGAACAGGTATTTCCTTTCCGCATCTGTGCCTAGCTGAATTGGATAACCTTCTGCCTTGACAACTGCAGGCAGTTTCAAATGGCTGCCCGGTGTGACATTGATTAATAATAGATGCCGTGGGGCATGAGGACATGCTCCAAAGCCGGCCGAGATACACAGTCGTGCCATTTTGTTTGGTTTACCTTGCGTTCACACTGAGCAAAAACGTTTATCAGCTCCTTAAAAATCCTTCCAGTGTACATTTACTTTGGCTTGTACGTTTGAACTGTATTGCTGTAGTGAGATTAGACAAGCAGCACTCCTGCGTCTCCTGCACAAGCAACATCCAGAAATTCAGGTGCAAGACGCCTTCAATGCATGAAAAAAATAAATAATAATTCTATCGAAAAACTCAAGGTAACAAATAAAAACCCCATTTTATGTTTTTTTTTTCCCTGTTTGTACATTTCAACCACGCAACCCCAATTTTGTGGTCAAACGGTGCGCCGTTGCTCCAGGTGGAGAACAAACGCATACAGACAACAAAGGGCAGGTCAAGCATCTGCTTTTGACGTGTTAAATTCCTGTTACTGGTGCCACTGGTGTCAGACTGCACAAGGTTGCCATTAACTAATGTTATCCCTGCTCTCCAGACACCGGTTTTATCTGGACTACTGGGTACAACTTCTGCTCGGCTGTCTTTTGTTGTTGCAGCGTACTTCTTTTTCGACCCCTTCCGTAAAACCCGTCTCCCCATCAGGCCTGCGCTTTGTGTGTCTGGCAGCGATAAGCCAGAACCCCTTTGAAAAAGAAGCAAGCCGTCTTGCCAAGCTACCTGTGAGCAGCGTGCGGGGAGCTAACCGCTGACAGGTATTCATCAAGCACATGCACAAATGCCTGCTAATGAGGCGTGGAACGTGGTGGGGTGGGGAGGTGAATCATTGTCTGTACCCCCTCACCCCCCGCGCTCATCCTGCCAAGGGTGGCCAGCAGGAGCAGAACGCAGAGCGCAACACATTGACAAACGCTCTCATTACAAAACAAAAGTTTCTGGACTGGATACAACACGGGGGAAGAATCACGGCTCTCCGGGGCACAATAAATTTACTTAAGCCCGTTAATAAGTCATGCTGACTGGGAAGGCGTCTGCTCACATGACCGTTGTTCTTTTTTGTTGGAAAGACGAGGGTCTTCTGGGAGAACGCACGTAAACTCGGACTGAGCAGATCTGGGCAAAAGTGAGCTTTTCTATGACACAGATTAGTTTGGGGAATGTGGGGAATGTGGATTACTGTGTTCTTGGTTGGCTGTCAATTACTATTTTCACCTTAAAAAAACAAAGCTTGCAGCGGAGAAGCAACAAAACGACGTGGCCCATGATGGCAAAAACGCTCTTCCGTACGTGACACGGTTCTACACGTGATGTTCAGTCACATCTGGGTTTGTTTAGCCATCCAGGGTGCAGACACTAAAACGCCATTAGACACCGTCCACTGTGCATAATGCGCATTAGGAGCCAGAGCAGAAAACAGAGCACATGCATGGAGATGCTGTACACATGTAGACACAGAAAAAAAAAACAGATCCCCGGTCACTTCCCGTACTAAAATCTTTCGCCTTTTCCATCAAATCCGTTTTCATCTCCTTAGCTCGTAATGAGCCTGTACTTCTAACAATAAACCCTTATTTTATTGTTAGACGCTGCTGGTAATAAACCTTAAATCCTAGTAATAAACCCTTAAGCTCCCCCTTTAAAAAAAGTCACACTGGGTGTAAGAGGTGCAAGTTTCACAGTATGAGATGTTGCTCAAAAATGCGTGAATTTCAACACTGACATTCCAACATCAAAAGTACACTACAGGACAAACTCTCAAAACAGTCACAGGTCCTCTCCCTGCATGCACATAGTGAAGCCAGTGAAATATTAACAATTACAAAGACTCCACAGATATGGCATATTGTTCTGGAGATAAGACAGCTGTCAACAGGTGCCACACACCAACCGGTATCGTGGAGATATGATGCGTCATAGATGCCGTTCCAGTTCGACACTTTAACAAGTTCACAGAAAAGAGAGCAAATAAGGAACACGCCGGGGAACACATTACAGCTGTTTCGAACTACTAGTAAAATACACGAGGACTTGATGCAGTGCACATGCTGCACTTATGTGATGCTTTAAAAATGTTTTGCAGTTTAGCAGTGGGCTGAAAATAGGGCTGTGCTAATGCTCCTCGGCAGGGGTGGGAAATTTTGATCCCCACTGGGAGCAGGGTGTGCTTGTTTTCACGCTACATCATGTCCTAATTGTCGAGCTGAAGTCGTTACCTGAATAGGTGATGACTCACCTGTCGTTCCCACTGGACACTAATTGAAAGGTAAGCATCGAAACCCACAGGATTCTGGGACTCGGGGAGCTGAGCCGCTCCTCTCCGCTCCGTGTTATACACTCTGTTATTACTGGTTCAGTGGTGTGACGCTTGGTCGATGAAGCCGGCTCCAGATCTGCCACCTTTTATGCAACAGCGGTCGTAAAAACGCCGGTTGCAATACCGGCGCTAAACCGCTTCCCAAAGCTTCATGTCATAAAACTCAGGGGACTCCGGGGAAGCCAGGAAAGTTGGTTTGAAAGTACAAAATCTTTAACTTCCAGCCAGAGGAAGGGATACCAGAAATCAGTCCCCTTGTGTTTTGTTTCAGCTGGTGTACAGATCTGACGTGTACCGCAGTACTACCGGTGCACTACGGACGTATAGTGTGTTTTTTAGACCCACGGACAGAAAGACCAGCAATTAACTTACAGAGGGTTCAGACTGACAAACTATATGCAGAAACATAGAGCAGATGAAAAAAAAGTGAGCTGACAAGCAAATTGACTGAAAAATGGCAGGTAAATGGACATGTTAAGTGACAAACAGAGGCCAGCTGGATAGATGGAGAAGAAGGCTCACCGGAGGATCTGTAGCTCTTCTTCTGAGTTTTGCAGTTCATCACGGAGCCTCCTCCAGCGCAGTAGGGCTTTGAGCTGGCACTGCTCCTCTGTGTGGACCCATGAAAGCTGACAATCAGAAAAGGCAGCAGGTGGTATACAGGTTAAGGAAATCCCCTCATATAAACAGGTACTTTTAATATGGATCACTGGGTGCCAAACTGGTTCAGTAAACAAGAGCCCACTCATGATAAAGGGGAGGGGAGGGAGAAAAATAATCTGTGTAACATATTCTGGAGCAGGAATCCTGGTACAGTACATGAGTAAATAATGATAACAACATAAGAGGGGGAAGGTGAGAGAGATACACTGCTAAGGTCATTCGCAAGCAACAGAAAAAAAAGTTAAAAATTGAGAAAGCATTTCGTCAAAGCAAGCAGGTTATGCATCTTATTATATTATTCAAATTATTATTATTATTATTATTATTACTTTTATCATTGTTGTTGCTATTTAGCTGATACCTGGGACCAAAGTGATGTACAGAGTTAGATACAACACTCTAAGGTACGTACGTATGAGTATCTTCTAATCCACAGAGTGGAGAAATGTGGCACTCATTCATGTTCACACACTACGGGCAATTTAAAATCACCAGTTCTTCTGAAAGCATGTCTTTGGACTGTGAGATGAAACAAGGGAGTGCATATGAACACAGAGAAAGCAAACGTCATACAGACTGAGCTGGATTCAAACCAAGAACCAGGGACAAGCACGGGGGCCCTCAATTCCACTGAGGGTAGTGAACTAATTTACCATCCAAATTACACTGTTGTCCTTGAAAAACAATATACCTGATACCTTAACACTTTCTCAAATTTGCATTACATAGACATTACCAAGACAATTCAGTCTACACAACCTGTTTAAAATACAGGGAACATCTTATGTGGCTTTAATTGATAAGAATACAGATTAAAAACACATGATTACAATTGCATTTAAAGTCACCGCAAATGCAGAAATACTAAAATTGTGTTCGGCTTATACTATTTGTATGCAAATTTTATGTCCTTTATGATAGTGTCTCTCGTACTTGGAAATGTAATGTATCTCATTACGGCATAAAGAACAGTCAGCATGCACTGTATAGTGGATTAACTTAATCTGATTATGAGTTACTGTGACCCTCGATAAGAGAAGCGGTACAGAAAACGGGATGAGATAATTAAGGTTTCAAAGCAAACAATATTAGATCAGCAAAACACTGAAGCTCTGTGCAAAAGCTAGGGAAAATGTCACAAAAAACAACCTCCCTTCTGCAACATTAAGTTCAATAAATCCTTTAGAATATGGAATATTTGTACATCTATAAAGCCGAAGCTCTGCCTGTCTGTGTGTGTGTTTGTTCTTTATATTCAGCTTTGTTTTTCAAGCCACAGATTTTAAATTGGAACAGGTACTCCTTACCTTAAGCAAGGGTTTTGCATAGTCAAACACACACACACACACACACACACACAGCATTACGCATAGTAGTGATATGTACCTCCAGGCAGTTCCCAGGTAATTTGTCAAGATGAAGGCAAACAAGCCATTTCACACAAAAACACACGCATGCACACATACAAGGTGCTACACACATCAGTGATGTGTGGCTCCAGGCAGTTCTTAGCTAATTTGTCAAGATGAAGACAAGCAGGCCACTTCGAAGGTAGTGTTACTACCTTTCCACTTTCTGACCCAGGTGGGGGACCTGGGTAACTCGGGTAGTGGAATATATGATTCGCATGCTTATTTTCACTCTGTGGTTTACAGTCTTTACCAGGTAGTGCAGCTTTGTTGGAGGGGGGGCTGAGGTGTGCCCTACAATGCCTACAGCCCTTGCAGATATTAAACCAGCCAAAAAAGTACAATCTGCTTTCTGTTTCTTGTCACTCCTTGCCACAGACTACTACTGTAGGTAGGTTAGGTTTTAAACTTGGAGCCCTGTTGCAGGATACACAACAGTTTACCAGCATACCACTGAGGATGGCCAAAAATATGTTCCAAATTAAAAACAAAACTCACGAACAGCAATTGAGGTGCTTTTCTATGATTTAAGGACCTATGTAAAGACATTTTTGGATTCAAAATATTTATATTTTTGCTATAAACAACTGCAAAGAGATGTTTATGACCAAAAAACACAGTGAGCTCAGTTAACAGCACTAAAGCACAGTGTGGAGGGGGTACCTGCTGTGCGTATGCCCAGAAGATGTCCTCGAGGAAGGTTGCAAAGCCTTCGCTGATCCACTCCTCAGTCCAGTCACGTGGCCCAATAGCCAGTCCAAACCAGGAATGGGCCACCTCATGACAGAGCCGTGCCCCACACAGAGAGCTGCCCCCAGTCAGCACACTCTGGGACAGGAAAATCATATGGGGGCTAAGAGGGGACAGACACAAACACAAACATAGTTAACTCTGCACATTCAGATCCACCGACAGTCAAAGCTGCACATGCTTCCATGCACAGTGAGATCCATACAGTCAGCTCCACAGATACAAATGCACAGTCAACTCCATACAGTCAGATCCCCAGACAGTTAGAACCACAAATACAGAAAGAGCTCCACACTCCATAGTGAGTTCAAACAGATAATGGCAGCAGGTTGTTGTAGGTAGAGGCAAGCAAAACCTAATATAAAAAACAATACACAAAAAACAAAAAAATACAGACTTGGCCACAAGTACTGGTACCCTTGCATTTTATTCAAACAATGTAACATTCTTCCTCAAAAATTTTGAAATTAAAAAATGTTTTGACATATATGCATACATTTATTTGGTTTGCAGTGGAACAAAACAAAGAAGCTGCGAAAAGAACTGAATTCCTGCTTATTCTACAAATACATCCTGTAATAATGTCCTGGACAATATCATTGTTGCCTTTTAGAAGTTAGAAATAATATTGTATTGTATTGTAGTGATACCCCAAGCAGACAATTCTCCTTTAGTTAGTGCCACAGGTGTCTTCAATTTTACAACCCCTCATTCAGCCAGTTTAAATGGAAAAAAATCCTCACTGCTGTTTCATGTCACTGTGTGTATCACACTAAACATGGAAAAGAAGAAGCAGAGTTGCCTGAGGAGGTTAGAAAGAAGGTAATAGCCAACCATGGTTGACATAAAGACCACAAGACCATCTCCAAAGAGCCTGATGTTCCTGTGACCACTGTTGCCAACATTATCAAAAAGTTTCAGGCCCATGGGATTGTAGCCAACATCCCTGGATGTGGCTGCAAGAGGAAAATTGACCCAAGATTGAAGAAAAAGATTGTTCAAATCATGGAGAAAGAACTAAGGAAAACGTCAAAACAGATGGAAGCTGACCTTTAAACTCAAGGTATAGTAGTTTTGAGTCACAACATCTATTGCTGTCTGAATGAAGATGGGTTCCATAGGAACCAGGAAGACCCAGAAACACAAAAAAGCCAGAGTGGAGCTTGCCAAAATACATGTTGACAAGTCACTCTCCTTAAGGGGAGAATTTCCTTTGGGCAAACAAAACAAAATTATAACTTTTCGATAAAGCACAAAACCAAAATGATGCTTTCAAAGAAAGGAAGACCATCCCTCCTGTAAAACAGAGGAGCTTAGTGATGTTTTGGGGCTGCTTTGCTACCTCCAGTACTGGGTGCCCTGAATCTGTGCAGATTACAATGGAACCAGAAGAATATCAAGGAGATTTGGAGCGAAACTCAGTCGCAGGTCATGAGTCCTCCAGCAGGATAATGACCAGAAACACCTCAAAAAGCACCAAGAATGGATGAGAAGAAAACACTGGACTGTTCCGAAGTGACCCGCTGTGAGTCCTGATCCGAATCACATAGATCATCTGTGGAAAGAGCTGAAACTCACAGCTGGGAGAAACAGCCGTCAAATCTGAGGGAACTGGAGCTGTTTGCTGAAGAACAGTGGGCCAAACTACCAGTGGAGAAGTGTAGAAATCTCACCGAGAGCTACAGAAAGCGCTTGGTTGCAGTTATTCTCTCCAAAGGCTGTGCTGCAAAGTATTAGGTTAAGGGAACTAATATTTTTGTCTAAGCCATTTTCATTTGTTTTATTATTTAAAATAAAGTTAAGTCTGAAATCAAAACGAAAGTTTCTGTTTGACTGAATGTGAAATAAAGAATGATGGACACCAAATGTTTTTTTTTTATTAGTTTCAACTTATTTCAGAGAAAATTATGGAAGGGTGTTGATAATTTCGGCCACATCCGTAACACAAAAAGGCAACTACAGAATGCGACGTGCCAGCAAATATGCTTTCTGAGAGAAAGAGTGTTGGAACAATTAAATGGATAAATCAGAGATTTCCACCACGTTCGTGGACATTTAAACTAATTTAATATAAGAATTGCCACGTTTCATGCCATTTGTTTGTATATTTCTGGAGAATTTCACCATGCGACCTTTACTGGACTAAGAATAACAACAACAAAGTGTGCAGTTATGCCAAAGACCAAGACATCCGTGTACCACCAGTATTTATCCCTTAATTAAACGTGTCTACTATAAAACGGCAGAATCTAAACTCTAGAGAAGAGTTACGGCTTTAGAATGACGGCTGATTATGCCAAAGAAAGCAACAGTGAGCACAGCGGTTAAAAGCTTGAAGTTGCGAGCAAAAGGCTGTTCAGTTCAAGTCCCGGCTAAGACTTGTTTGTGGTACTTCCGAGAAAGACAGTTATCCAAAAGTGTTTTAGTACAAACAAAGCTGTGCTAAACAAAAGAGACGAGCATATTTATAAGAGAATTGTGCAAGTACTGTAACGTAACATAACATACCGCTGGTAAAAGCATTAAAAATGTTCTACTGGAGCAATTTGGTTTGAGTATGTTGCTAAAACACAAGCACAGCGAGTCTTTGTCCTGAGAATTGTCCTGGGCAACATACTGTAAACTCAAGCACATAATATTTCAGTATCTCGGTCATGTAAACAGCAACAGCGCCAACTTTCAAAAAGAGACCTAGGTCTGTACCCTAAAAAAAAAAAAAAAAGTTGAGGGTTTAAATATACACCTTGTTTGTGGAAACATTCCCTGGATACATCTCCCTGAAGAGAGGAGCAGCACGTTTTCCTTCATTTAGAGCATGTCAGATGGTAACGGCAGGCAAAAAGCAGATCATTTATGAGAAAAGGACCTGAGGTGACCTTTCTGAGTGCACAATGTCTTATCACGGCACAACGCCAAGCAAAGTTCAGACACAGGAAGCAAAACCGGCACCCACTACTGACCGTGCATACCAGCATTAATGGTTAGCAAATGTGTAACGTGGTTAGTCCGTTCTGAAGTGGCTCTGTATTTATAGAGCTTTTGGTCCAAGACAAATTACATGGGGATGTGAAAAATAACCACACATTAAAACAGGCTTTCATAACCCTCGGGCACAAACTCCGCAAAAAAACAATACCACGTGTGGCCCCTGGAGAAACAAGTAAGCAAAATCAGTGCAGGACAGACAGAGTGTTAACAGAGAGACTTCAATTCTTACAGTTTATAAATACGTGACACACACTGGTCGGGGGGTTAGAACCAACAACCAGTAAACATTCTCTCAGCGCAAAAGTATCTTGCATAAAACTTTACCTATAAGAAAATGCAGTGAAATCAATAAGTTCTCAAACCTGCATTAGCGCAGACATTTTTGCTGCACTATATATTTGTCAAGCAGACACTTTTCTAGGCTGCACTGTATCGTACTAAATTACTTTTTTATACACATCAAGTTAAGAAGCTTCCGCAAAGCCATGTCTGGAAGCCCTCCTCTGAGACTTGAACCTGAGACGTTCCGAGTGAATTCAAGCTTCAGCCAACCACTACAGCGGGTGCAGTACCAAACCCCTCCTGTCCTGCACAAGAGTTATGAAAGTGCATGAGAAAAATAGATCTACTGAACTTTATCTGCTTCTGACGTTTTTGGTGTAACTATATCTCAACAAAGAAGTTAGAGCCAACTACAACGAGTGGATGAGCGTGAGAGAAGGTTGTCAACGTCCCAGATTCTACTCACACTTGAAACTATTGTTCCAAACGGCGTGCATGTAGAGAACAGAGCATAATACTATAAATATGATATAATTTGGAAATAAACACATTCAAACTTGAAAAGATTCCCTATCCAACTGGACTGCTGCTGAGGGCATGAACAAATGACCCAACGGTGACTTTTGCTATTCAGGACATTATAAAACTTAATGAAAAAAAAAACAATTAGGAAGTAAAATAGTTAAATTTAGATTTACACAAGTTTTCAGAAGTGTGCATTATACATTATTCTTAAACCCATCACAACAGAGTGTAACAGAGCATGTCAACGGGCAGAAACAGCCGACTAGTTTTGTGATTATTAAAGATTCGGACTTTTAACAGCGATGAGATGGAACATCTATTTGGCCTGAAAAGTCAAACCGTTTTTAGGAACTTCTCCGAATTTGGAGTTTGTCAATATCAAAGAATTTTTTCCTAATGCATGAATGTGCAGAAATTCCTCGGTGTTCAAACTCTCGATATCCAAATTCTTGTTATAACCGCCGCTGAAAAGTAAAACCGAAATGTCGATTATCCAAACGGAAATTTTTGCTATAACTGATTTGTTTAAAAAAACTAAATGTATAAAAATCCAAACAAACAAACAAAAATCAACCGTACAATGCGCTCTAATAAAAGTATTAACGTATTGCAATAAACTGCATTGTACACTGCTCCAAATTTATCTGAAGCAAAAGTTCTAAACGTGTCCCTTCAGATAAATCCTTCCCGTGCTGGATAAGAACACATTAAAAGAAGTTTTAGAGCATGGAAACACAATAATCTCACAAATTATGGAACACGATAGTGACATGACTAGCTGCCTTGTTTCCAACAACTGAAGATGCTGCCGTAGCTTATAAAAAGATTTATGTAAAGAAACCACATGAAGGCAAAGTTCCATTTTGAGTTCTTTTCGCCACACATCTACCCCCCAACCCTTCCAACTGCTTTACACACCTGACAACTGCGTAGCTGCCTCCCTTGACACAGCAAACCCCACTTTTCTTCACTTCATTCGATGAAACCCAGCAAAAGTTTTTAAGCTTGTTTGTTTACATTGTTATCTACAATGTTTTCAGCTAAACATCACCTTTTGATAAACCCATTTTGAGTCAGTTTGTCTCAGCGCATGTCTCTGGTTTCTACCAGACTCTTCAGTTACCACTTCCATGAATCCTAGCTGGACGGAGAAGTCAGTGAAGTGACTCAGAAAGGGCTGTACATACAGGTATGGTTGATGCTGAAAGATCATTAACCCCTCCACAGACACAAGCTGTGGGGGCCCTTGTGCACATTATGCTGTCACAACTTGTGTCTCAAAACACATTTCGGTGAGAGTGCAGTATCTTGCCATTCCATGAATCACAGGTGCGTGGAGAAGTCAGTGAAGCCAGGCTATACTGAACTGACAAGTTGAATACAAACTGCGCGGTGCCACTGCAGGCTTTATCAGTCGCAAATCCCATTTGGGCCTTGGGGTATAAAGCACATCGCGGAGGACTTAGGAGGTGCTAGCAAAATAACTAGGAGTCAACAGAGTGCCAACAAGACTGCCTGGTTTACTGCTTCCAGGTGGCGGCTGTGTTAACAAGCTAAAACATTTGCCGCATTTTGATTTCGGTGTGAGAATAAACTGATCGTCGACCCCGAAGGAGTGTCTAAATTTATTGCAGGCTATAACCCCCAGAGAAACAAGCTGTGGGCGCGCCTGTGTGCATTATGCTGTCAAAATTTGTGTCTCGAAATACTTTTCAATGAGAGTGTAGTATCATTACCAAGGAGCCAAAGACAGCCAAGTGGCAAGTGGGCTGGAAAGAGCAGCTTTCCTTATTCTTCCATCTGTGTCAAGTCATAATTGACAGTGAATTAAAACATTAGAAAGCTGAAACACAGGAAAACCATGATAAAGTGACCAGAGAGAGAGAGAGAAAAAAAACACGGTCTTGTGAAGTGTGGGAAATGAAGGAATTACGATGAACCATCCGATTCAGTTCACTTTCCTGCAGTAAAATACCAACATTTTTTCAAAAAGAAACTCTCCCGTTACCAAGTTAAATCGCACATTCATCGCGACACGAAAACGTGTACAATTTTTGCAGTCACAGAGCTACATCAACAAGAGCGCAATACGGCCAAGCCTGTGATCCTCTGCCTAATCTCCTTCCAAAATTAGGTGCATGAGTTAATTGTCCTCCATTCCTGTATTCATATTTCTCCTGAGAAATAAAAGAACAAGCGATTTGTTGTCTTTTCCTGCGTGACACAAAGACGCCCTTTTCACCATTGTTTCTCATCCGCGGGACCGCCCCCGCACCAAAGTCTCCATCAGGGGATGAATCAATCAAATTCATGACCAATACCAACCCACAGTGCCATTTGAGTCACAAGAAGCACATTCACCATCTTCCCCCATCATCAACCATTCTAATGCCTATTCTGCCACTACTGTATACCAGCAGGTTTCAATCATTAATAGTACTGATTCTCCACACTGCAGGTAGAGACTCATAGTTCTCCATATTAAATCACTGAGCGGTGTACCCTGAGGGTCTTGGAGATCTGCAGCCTATCCCTGAAACAACGGGCGCAACGGGATGGGATGCCAGCCCATCGCACGGTGTCACCATATTAAGGCATAGAGAAATGCATGCCTAGTTATGACAAGATGCCATTGGTATACAGATTTGCTTCACTTAATATTAAGCTAAAGCACTTATTTCGTTCCCGGAAAATCCTGCGCAAAATCAAATTGTGGGCAGTGGACGCAAGTTTACTATTTTATTTTATTTTATTTTAAATGGGGAAAAATAATAATGCATTCCCAGGAGATCGAAAACAACAGCCACCCTAAAACAACTTTCGCAAATGTCGGTAAAACATCTTGTAAAATACACAACACCCTAAGGGGGGGGTCCCACGCAGCAGCAGCACACACACAGGGGATGACGTTGCTTTATTTATGAGATCATAAAGGAGACACTCAACAAACGCATAGAAACGAAGTGGATTAGAAAACCGTACTAAAAGTTTAGCTGCGTTGTCATAAAAAAACCGCGTACCGGGGCTGCATATACCGGGATTCACCTGTATTCAGTTCTACAGATGGGTACGATTATGAGAAACTAGGGTTAATAAACAATATGGATCAACACTGAGCTGGAGACTTAAGCTGTCACGTGAGACCGCTGGGGACAAAAGTTCAATGTTGATAATTGTGCTGCACAGAGAGGTGGGAATTAAACTGCTCTCTGTGTGGTTTAGTCCACACAGGGGGTGGGGGTGGTTGTATTCTACAATGCAAAGTCTGGAAGAAACCCTGACCATCATCCATTTAAAAACATCTGATTTTAGATGTCTGCCATGGCAAGCTCTGTTAGCCTTAGGGCAAAGACTGCTTTTTCTGATCCTTGGCGAGACCCAAGAAGCCTTGCATGCCAAGCCATTTTGGGGCACATCACATGACCTGAAAGCCAACAGCTTCAATGTTACATCTGTAGGGATATGGTGTAAAAAGCGTCAGCATCCAGAAATGTTTCTCGCAATCAGAGTGTGGAAGCTCATGAGATGCTGTGAGCTCCCACCATGTGCTCCGGTTTTTTACTTGCTGACCAACTCTGAAAAAAACCCCTCACATTGCTCCACGGAACCCAGGAGTTTTCAGTAATGATGCTGGGGCACAACTGGGCACCAGAATGAAAGCAGATGTCCTTTTTAATCCACACTGCCACATTCGCTGTAAACATTTTAAGCTTCTAAATGCAGCACGTCACACTAGCATCTTAAAAACATTTGAAAAACGGACTACGCCATTTAGGAATATTGTTTCTGTCTTGTTAAAACATCGGAACAACTGTGGTACAGAGCATGTTCAATCAAAGGAGACAATATCTCCCTCTGGCTTCATGAGAATGGCTACGCCACTCCATTTCCCTCGATTCTATTGCACTGGTGATCGTGGGGGGTAACTACCATTATTCTGTGGAAAAAGCAAAAACAATTAAATTAGGGAAATCATAGGTCATATTTATCAAGCATTAACCCGTATTCATGCATTTATCAAACTAAATCCTCAGTGCTGATGATGAGCTACCATTTCCCAGAGAACTACTTTTGGTGCTTCTTCTAGAGTGTTTAACTTAAAAGGCCAAGTTCTTCACAATCTTTCAAAAGCTCTTGTGACTCGCAAAATTTGAAAATCGGCCTCATACTTGGCCGTAACGGGATAAAGGGTATTAAATCATTAAACCATTTCACTCGTATCCATGAAAACTTGTAAGTCAAAGACTAGTACCTCTATACAGGTAGTTACAGTGGAGGTTAAGAACACAGATTTATAACCTGCAAGCTACAAGTCCCAGGAGGGCCTTGGGAATAGAAGTTACCCTGGTAACCTGAAATACCTGACAGAGAAACTTCTGGCAGCACAGGCACTTCGTTCGGCATTACCGACAGCTAGCAACAGTGGCTACGGTGTGATGCACGTTCAAATTTTTCCACGAGCTTAATGTAGTATAGGGCAGTCGGCCATTTTCCGTCACACCAACTACAGGAGAGAAGAGCTCATGAATCTTCCCAAGAGTTTGAATTAGTCTGAAAGTCAGTTGTCATTTAAAAAAAAACCACATCTGTTACTTTACAGTATTATTCATCTACCTTACGGAAGCACGGCCTCAGGCAACGGACAGTGAATATAAACACGCTGGTTGTATGAGCGCTTAAGAAATATTACCGAAGTAGAGGCAACACCCGGCACAAAGTTTTCCCAGGGAGGCGGTTGATTGCGGTGCCTCAATCATTCGGCTCAAGAAAGCATAAGTCGTTGGAGATCCCTGCCCCCCAGGATGTTACGCAGAATTGCACAAAAAAGAAAGCTTGCAGAAATGCAAACATCTACTATGCTTGCACCGAGAAAACGAGGCCGAAATGAGGAAAGCATGCGGGCTCACTTTCAAAAACGGCAAGATACTGAATTGGAAGCAGCAATCACGAGCTCCGGAACAATTCAGCCGATGGAGGACCTGCACACGTTTTTTGAGCCGAAGAAGTAAGCGTGACAAAAAAAAAAAGTCTACATACTCATCGCCGACCTTATCCTGTGACTCTGATTGCACTGCTGAGCTCTTCATGGTTTGTGCAGAAATCCAGCCAATTTCTCCTTTTTCTCTGGGTGCAGGCAAGCACAACATTCCTTCAGTTAGTGGAGGACGCTTTTGTGCAGCAGCAAAAAAGAAAGAGCCTTTAACAGACTCTTAGTAAAGGAACACCTCATCTCCTGATGATTTGATAAACGATCGGCTTTCACGTGGAGGTCCGCCGTTTAAAGACGAGGGCCCCGTCACACACTTCTTGAGTTACCCGATGATCTCGCTCAAGCAAGAACAGAGTCGGGCGGGAGAGGGGATCCATCAACGCTGCGGGGGAGAATATTCAAATTCGCACTCTTGCAGTCTTGAATTCACCTCTCCTGCTTCCCTTCCGAATGCAGCAAATTCATCCTCTTCTGCTTTGAGCAGGACCCTGTTAGGACTGATGCACAGCTCAGAGCGGGAGGTTTCTCTTTCGCCTCAGGTTATTCCATCGTTTCCAGAAGACCCCCTATTCAGTTCTGTCATGCATAAGTCAGCAACAACCTCGGCAATGTCATTTCGGCAACTACACTGTGACTCTGATCTCCGTGCTGTGTTCACCGGTGTCTAAAAATGACAAAGTCTCTCAATATTTATCACACTGGCAGATGAGTCATAACACTATAAATATAAACAAGGGTGCAACGTTTAACTTTTTTACAAGTCATAATTAAGGAGTTTACTAAATGACAGCAAGGAATAGCATCTGACTTGCAGATCATTATACAGGCTGCTGTTAATATACGCAAAGCAATCTAAGTTGAACAGAAACCTCACAGCTACCCTTATCGACTTTAAAGTCGGTCGAATACACTGACAAATTAGAGGTTATCTGACCAACAAACCAGTTGGATTAATATTAGTGTGATTTTTGCAATGTGCATAAAGTTTTGGGTCATATTCTATCAGCTTCTGCCCCTCCCTGTGGCTTCAGATTCAGGGGTAACTCTGAATAATAATAATAATAATAATAATAAATCACACTCTTAATAAAAATACATAGTTGGTGTTTCCACTATATGTACAACTATTACTGTGCCTATTTGTCAGATCAGTTCTGAGTATGCAATGCTAGAACAGCAAATATGTGTCAAACTCCACCTTTAGAAAGTATCCACCATTGTTTATACACATTCTATCTACAAGTGCTATGTTTAAAGAGTTACGGCAAACCCATCCCAAAGTCACCCAGCTCCCTTTTCCTTTGAAATACAATCACAATAATTCTCAGTAACTTACAGTGCAGAATTTTTAAACAGGCCAGCTGTGTTGCTGCCATCATAGGGAGTGAGAATGGAAACATAAACAGTTTCACAGAGCAAGGTCTTCCAGGACTGACCACGGAAAACCAGTACAATGAATAAATCGCAGAAAAAGAAGCGAAACCGCAGCTACAGAAACTGGCCACTTTCTGCCATCGTCACCATGGAAATAGAGCTGCGTGAACCACGCCGTATCACGAGCATCTGAAACACGACGATGCATTCGTCGCCTTCCACGGACGACTCACGGGATTGCCACAATTACAAATTATTTAAGCATGACTGAATTTCGAACAAAACAGTTTGTGATCAGTTGCTGTGAGTTGCACGGTTTGTTATGATAAATGTGACTTTCCGGCCAAAACGTACGCTACATAATTCTTAGACACGAGCGCATATGGGAGAAATTGAAGAAAAACACGTGGTTGACAGGAGTCAGAGAATAAGTTCTAATGTCACCATTTACCCAATCGATCACGTAACAAATAATCATGAAGTTAACATTCATCAAAATCCAAGAGGAAGAAATGTCATCTTGCACAAACATCTATTGCGTCAAACTCGGTAAACGTCTTGACATTTTCTGCACGCTCGTGTCCTTCAGAGCATCTCTTAAACCTGTCGAACAAACTGCAGAAAGGAGACACCTGACTCCTACTATGCGTTTGTATGTGTGTGAGGTTCGTGTTTGTTGTACACAGGGGGGCAAAGAGAAGGTCAGGCAGTCAGGGCTGTCCCTATTTGACTTCTTAATCTTTCATTTCCTGCACTCCTGTCGTAGGAGGAGGACACAGTAAATGCAGGAGGAAGACATGAAAGCAGCAGCAGCTGGCTCAGCCCCAAAGCCTAGGCCCCACATACTTCTTAATGTTCAAATTAAATATCTCCTGTGTCTGAAGTCCTTCCAGGCCTTCTAATGGCTTTTGTTGCTGGATTTAATCCACACATCCTCTTCCACATCCTGGAGGACCGCGGTTCGGCAGAGATCCCTAACCCCCACCCCAATTCTTTCATTGGCCCTTTCCCACCTATAAAAAGCCAGCTATGAGAGTTGATTAGCAAAGTCTGTGGTATCACCCCCGCAGGACGTGGGGTAGGAGCTGATGAACATCACTTCACTGTTATTCACCAGTCACCCGTTACTATGAAAACCACTCTGGAAGGAAGCCAAGTTCCAATGAGTGCTCCTGGAATTTCAGAAGGGGAAAAACACCGAGAGAATGTTTCCACATCTTCACTTTCCACATAAAAACATAAATTATTTCAACAGGTGTAAAACATCCAAGTATCCACTTTCTTTTTTGCCCACCTTTCAAACGTAAGCATACATATAATGACGGGATGATGCCAGGGCTCTATTCACGGCTTGAACCTTAGGAACAACAAGCCCTTGCCGAGAACTCAGGGTAATGACCTCATTTCATCTGGCACTGAAACAAGGAGGTCTGGAGAAAAAACACTGAGGTGCTTGTGATGAGCACCCAGGTGCTGTCCAGCTTTATCAAAATTCACCAAAAATGGTCTCCTTTGAGCCATCCTGCCTCCATGCATGCATTCACTCGGTTCATGTGCATGTAATCTTATTTTCTTTTTCAGCAACATTAAGTTATTCATTACATTCCTCAATGTAAACAGGAACCTCTGGAAGAATAAACATGGAAATAAAAAAAAACACACTGAAAGAAAATCCCTTAAGACTGCCTGTAAGACTGCTAGGATCTCACACGGTTCATTGACTAACCTTTGGTTTCCCAGCACCGGCAGCTTTGCCCTTTGAACACTCTGCATGACAGTATTTGTATTTAACATATTTCAAATCTTAGTCAAAAAATGTACAGTCATGCCCTCCCTAACTATGTCCCCCCAACAGAACATCTCTTATTTTTTTATACAAAAACTTCAGTCCTAAGCTCTCCATACGGTTATCCCTCGATTTACGCGTTTAATTGGTTCCGGCAAAGGTCCACGTAAATTGAAAATGCATAAATCGAGACAGCTTCTTCCATTATTTATTATGGAAATGTGATAATGCCTCTCAGGAAATCTGAAAGTCCCCAAACCAACTTGCACGTACGCACACACACACACACACACACACACACACACACACACACACAGACACACAGAGTGTGTAATTTATGCTTTTTTTGGACGCAAAAATTATAAAACGCTTGGATGAAACTGTGATGCTGGAATTTTTTTTTAAACCAATTTTTTGGCTAATTTTGGTACTTGGCTAAAGTACCAAGCAGATCGGGGCAGAAATCGAGTAATGGTATTAAAAATCAAATGCGTAAATTGAGACGGCGTAAAGTGAGGGATGCTTGTATAACCCTTTTAGCCTAACCACGTACAAAAAAAATCCCTATTTACAACCCGAATGCTCGACACAGTATGTTTTCCAACTAAACTGTGTAAACTCCCCATCGGTAATTTCTTTTTATTTTGAAACGCAACAGTTTATTATGTGTCTTGCTTGTACTGTTTTTGTTGTTACACTGTTAAATGTCTGCTGCTGAACACAGAGAAGTGAGAAAGAGCGTGAAGGTGGTAACGGTTGGCATGCTATTTAGGGATCTTCAGGTGTAGCAGTGATTCTTGGGGAAATTGGTTGGCGTTCTTCTTTTTTGGGGGGGGGGGGTGGTGGAATGGATTACCATTTTTTCCTGTTTAATCTAAAGGGAAATAGACTCACTATTTATGTTTTCCCAGTTTATGTGTCATTTTCAGGATCGGATTAAGGGCATAAGCCAGGGTTTCTGTTCCAACTCTGAAACTGTAATTCTCCATTACGGCTAAAGCGGAAAATTTTATGAGCGGACAATCTCATCAGCACTTCATATATAACACAGCATTCTCAATCTTGCTTCTACAATCTGCTTGTCTCTTGCTCACACACAAACACACAGATAGAAAAAATAAATACACATGGTATGGTATGAATGGACCAAGGACCAAGACCCACTAAATATTGACACACGAGGCTACCTACATTTGGTTATTTTATATATCACTGTATATTATCTCCTTCCAACCTCCACGCTAGCGTCAATATTCACTTGAAATCAAACGTGGTAAACAGAGCATGACTGGTGTCTGTCTCGACTCTTTTTAGGTGCAGTACCCTGGGACTGACAACTCTGAAAGAGAAGGCATGGTCGTATCATCTGTTTGCCACAGTATCTGAGGGGTTAACAGCAAAGGTTCACCATAGACCAGTCAGGAAGGCAAGTCAACAGCACAGGCAAAGGATTAAGTAATAAAAGTGCAATATGCGTGTGTTTACATATATGAGCAAAAGTTCTGTACATTTCTTTTTGCGTCCATTTCTAAACGTTGTCTGCGGTCTGAGAAAGTGTTGTGACTCTGGAACTAAGAACAGAATGTCATTTTTACTCATTTTTAAAAAGTGTTGTGTTTACAGTTCAAAAAACATGTTTACAGGGTGAGTATGGACTGCGTGCAACTTTTTCTTGTCCTGACTAAACAGCTACAGGTTGACAGGTAATGCAACACAAGTGCACAGGAAAATAAGCACATATGTGCAATGTCCCATTTCATTTAAATCATAATGTTTATACCGATCAGTGAAGGTGACTTTTGTGGTGAGTTTTGTTTTAATTCTTGTGCTGTAGCTGAACTGGATGCTAGTTCTTACACATCTTCTGCACTGTTTACTGCAAGGCCAGCTACCTCTTGCAATTGGCCACGATGCTACTGGGACATAACCAGGAATTAATGACGGATAGACAGACAGAGACAGATAAACGGATGTTTTGGAATGCATGCATTCACATATAAAGGATGAAATCTAAACAGTGTGAACTGGAGGAGGATTTTACCTGGCCATCCCAAGGCTGGGGAATTCAGCAGGAACAATAAGGACATCGAGGCGAGCAAAGGGGTGGACCCCCAGAAAGTAATGGGCGGCAGCCAGGCAAGGGCTCAGCAGTGGTAAGAGCATGCCCTCGGCCCGCAGCAGGAGACACGAAGGAGCAAAGACCCGATAGGGGATGACTGCCTGGGCCTGAGCTGCAACACTGTGGAAGCGGCAGGGGTAGTCCATGTGGGAGCACGGATGGAGGTTCAGGTGGGAGTAATGCGTTTTAGAGCACTCTCTTGACACAGCGCCACTCATACTTAAGTGACCCGTTTCACAGCGTAGGTTCTGTCTGACACTGCTGGAGTTACAGGAACTTGAGCTGTGATCACAATTAAACCTGCAGCAGAAAAATAATATTAATTCACTCACATAAAATATCTCTAAGTCAGTCATAATAACACTATTAGAAAATGTCACTATTTTGTTAACTTCAAAAAGCAATTATTTTAAATTTCTTAAGAAAAACCATCATTTATACCATTTCCTAAGCAATCCTAAGACCTATTCATCCCATGTTTGTCAGCTTCTGGCCATTTTTTTCCTTTATCATCTACACAATCAAAACAATCCTGACGACCAATGTTCTCATGTTAGGTAAAAGTCTCAGATATAGGTTAAAAATGCACTTTTTATTGTGACATTAACTTTGACCTACTGTACATTGGAAAATAAAACAAACCTAAAATGATTTATAGTAAAAACATCTTCACAGACTCCTCTTTAATGTCGACTACTGGTTCATCCTGGAAACGTGTCTGTCATCTTGCTTTTGGTCACAGACACTCGAACGGCAGACATGAGCTGTAAACACTGTGTAGGGGGGCTAAATGATGGCCGCTCTGTTCAGGCTGAACTGTTTATTAATGGATAAGCATGGAAACAAAGGTCATTTTCACTCCCGAGAGACAGGGTTATGATGTCACAGGAATAACTTGCTTAAATGCATATGCAATAAATGCATTAAAAATGCATTTACAAATAAATAAATAATCTGAAAAAAATTGTACATGCTTGGCATTGCGGGTCTTTCTTTGTCATTAATACTGTCAAAATCCTCAACTTTCTCGCATGTCTCCGTTGGGGTGGGGTGTTCTCTGTGCTTTTTCCGTGCACCACCACACAGCCCCTCTACCACATGGTCCTGCGGCTCCGGCACGTCCGCTGCACACTATGAGAGATGTCTGTTCTTGCCACGTGCTCGCTCTAGTGCTGCCATACACAACTTGCGTGCGGGTGCTCTTACGCACATTTCCCTCTCAGGTGCACATTCTCGCATGTTTCTTTCAACCATCTTACACGTACAATGGACTTTTTTTCTTTTAATCTGTTTTTCCACAACCATTTTATTATAATAATTGCGTTTTTACCCGATTATGGCGAACTTGTTTGTCCTGCAGCCAAAGTGAGGACCTGATCCGTCTGTTTTTATTTATCCATCTCGAGGTGCGTGTGTGCTTTTACGCATGTTAGCAATTGTGGCAGGCGGAGCCCGCTGTGGACACACTCTTATTGCAGTTACAGGTATTCCGCTACTTACAAGCGCAATGGATTCTTGAAAATCGGCCCATAAGATAAATCTTGTGGCCCAAGCTTTTAAAATTTACCCATGCTAGGCTTGTTATTCATACGTGCAAAAAAAAAATCAGCCCCATATGTGCTCCCAATAAAATGGATAAAATATTTGAACTGATTTATGCAAAAACTTGTAGGTCATTGACTCATATCTGGAGGGATACTTGTATTATAATAAAACGCACAAGATGCTGACCAGCTGAGGAAGAGAAATCACATCTTACACTCTTTTTACTGTCTTTTCAGCATCACCCTAGATATTCTCGCGGACAGGAACAATAAAACTGAAGCTAAATAAGGATTAGAACTTATGCAATTCCAATGAAAACATTCATTATTGTTCTACTGCATTTGTGTTTTCACCTATCTAGTAAGATATAAAACCTGTTTGGTTCTTGCAGGCATTCAGCTGCCATTGGTATTTTTTCCTTGTCCTGCCATAATCACTGATGACATCACTTTTGGCCAATAAAAACCAAGGTGGCAAAATTTAAAACAGCCATTGTTGGACTCATGGACTCACACAGCTTGCTCTAGCTTCTCTTGTGTTGGTGGTTCCTACTTGTATGTTTGCGTGTTCCCTTTTCCAGTCTGATATCTGTCACCTGTGTTATTGTTCAAATGAGTGTGCTGTTATCTGCTACTTAGAAAGTAGACAGGTAAGAATGTCACATGACATACACTTGCACACGTAGGTTTCTTTTGAATGTCTGAACACTAGGTAAGGAGCGAGTCTCATTCCTGTGATTTGGTTTGGTTAGTTGCTGTAGTTTCATTAGGGCATCAGCAGAAGCTGAAGATCTTGTTCTTTCTGTTTGTGGTTATTTGGATTAGATAGATTAGCTTGCACTAGACTAGCCAGTTTTGTTTGGTTTTAACTTATTGTTTCCTTTTGACTCTGCTCACATTCTTTACCCGCATCTGTGTGTTTGTAAGAAATCCTGTTTGACAATTCCTCGGTACCCAAACTCTCTATATCCAAATTTTTGCCAAACGGCTCCTGAAATTAATAGCTACATATCAGTATCTGAATACAAACTTTTGCTATAATGAATTTTTATCCAAAGCTTATCCATTGTAACAAACAAAACACAAATAAAAATCAAAATTAATCAAAAAAATCTACAAATACCACACAGTTTACTGTAATAAAATAATACTCTATGTACTGTAATAAACTCTGTGTACTGTTAAAATTTATCCCAAGCCAGACTCACAGATGCACGGGTGTTATCAACTGTTTCCAGCTGTTTGGCTTTGTCTGAACATGTGTAAGCTGTATGGCTGCATTTACAGTACATTTCATTTAAAAAAAAAAAAAAAACCTATTTATTTAAATGCCAGCTGTGTGAAACAAAGAGGCAGACGGTGGGTTACTCTGATACACGTCATTATTCAACATCTCATAACACTGAATTGGGGCTGTGAACCCAGTGTATTTGCCCTCTCATTTCCCGTGTGTAATGCACTGACTAATGTGAAATGTGCTGTACTGTACACAGTTCAATCATGCTATAAACACGCACATTAATGACAATATTAAGTCTTTTGTAATTAAGTAACTGGGGCTTACAGTGTTTATCCTGCTCAAGTCATGGGTTCATAGTAAGATAAGTGTTTTCCAATGTTCTGAGTGCATTATTTACTTATTTTAACCATTTAAAACAACAGGAAATAGGCACTCAGTGTTGGAAAAATTTGCTATCTCCTGTTTTCTGGGAAGAACTACATTTGGATACCTAGGCATTACTGTATATATATTTTCACTATGACACAATTAAACTACATGTAGTAAATCAATTTTGCTCCAGACCCTCTATGTTTTTCTGTTTATTTCTGTCCAACCAATTTAATATTATACCTCTGTAGTCCTAGACTGTGTCTCACAAAAACTATGGAGTTCGTAATACAAGGAGCCAATACACAAAACTCAACTAGTTTAAAGCGAGGAGCCATGTACAAAACGCTCAACCATCGCTGTTGCCAGGTGACAATGAAATAAGTAACAAATAATATATGGGTGGATCAACAGAACAATAAAACCAGCAAACCTGACAGCTCTGGAAGGAGGATCCTCAGCAGCCCCCTCAGTTGAGCTCTGTTTCATTTCTGATAATGAACCCTGCTCTGAGTCTGCCTTGGACTGTTTTCCTAAGACAGGTTTCACCTTGGCCTCGACCCAGTGGCCAACCGCTATGGTGAAAGTGGAGGCAGGCATCGGCATTGTGACATAATAATCCCAGGACGAGAACCCTTGAGGAAAAACAGCAAGGGGGAAATCAAAGACTTCCCTTCTTTAAACAAAAAGCATTAGTAACAGCAAAATACAGTTGTGCTAAGCCTGCTGTGTTATATATGTAACTAGCTGAGTCACCAGCTGCTACCTGGGTCAAAAGGCATAGCAGTGTAAAGATACAAAGTAACAGCACCTTATATAATCACCAAACTTTTGCAGCATTAAAGTGGTTGGTTTTTGTACAGTCCTAGTCTACCAGAATGGGGAGAAAAGATTTGAATATATATCACTATACTTTACTACCCTTACATCAAGAATTTACCACTGTGTGTGCCATGTATAATTTCTTATTAATTTTTAATTTCATTTGTGCACATATAACTGGCCTACAGTCGAACATGCAGATGGTACTGACAGCAGCGTGCACTGGATGTAGTGACATGCACACAGTACCTTTGTGTATGTGTGTGTGTGTGTGTGTGTGTGTGTGTGGTGAAAAAATCCATTCACCCCTCAATGTTAACATTAACATATGTGGTGTCTGTCAGTCTGTGTCTGTGAGAAAATGTGTGTATCTTTTATAATTTCTAATTTTTACATTTTGTCAGCATGTCTTATGTCACCGTGTGTGTAGAGCACGTGTTTGTGTGCAGCAAAGAAATCCACCTGTGTCTACCAGGTAGCGTGTATGAGGTCTGCCCTCTGTGTGTGTGTGGGTCAGAATGTCATATGTCGCCGTGTGTGTGGTGAGAAAATGCATCGGACACTGGTACGTCCATGTGTGTTGTCCATCGGTCTGTGTGTCACGTGTAACATCTGATTTTGGCATTTTCACCACTTGCATCGTATTTCAGCCCATGTCTAGACCGTGTGTGTGAAAGTGCGTCTGTTTGTGTAGAACGTAAGAAAACTTGTCAACGTGTCTTCTGTCAGTATTGAAACCCTTCTGTGTCTCGTAACTTGTGTGTGTGTGTGTGTGTGTGTGGGTTTTTGTGTGTTAAGTGGTCAGTTTTTTCTTCATCTTGACAAATCAGTTGTAAACTGCTGCAGAAGCACATTTCACTTGGTGTGTTTATGCAGACATCTAACTTGGAGTGAGAAGTACTTGTGGGCAAAATTTCAAATTTCTGTGGCTTGAAAAACAAAGCTGTGCATAAACAAACAGACAAACAAACAAATGGAGATTCAGCTTTATAGATATAGAGATAAGCAGACTAAGAAAAGGATCTTTCAGTTGAAAGTACAATGAAAAGTGGGGACATCAGTACAGTATGTCCCCTGTTACAGGCAGTTCTCCAAGATCTTGTGTCAACTGCAAAAGGAAATGGAGCCATATCAGGTTGTCAGTTGTGCCTGCTCTTGCTATAAATATGCAACTAGTGTTGCAATGCACAAAGAAGTGGTATTAATGGACTATAGCCACATCTAGCTAATTTCAGAGTGAAAGGGACATCATTTACAGTATCTTGCACATGGCTAGCATTCAGACTGGTGTCTTTCAACACTGGTTGCATATTCATAGCAGCACTAGTCATGACTGACCATCAGATGTGACTTCTCCAGCAGCCAAAGGTGTAAACAAAAGCAAAACCATCTTAATAAAGAGCAAAGAGGGTCTCAGACCCAGGTTTAGAAGAGAAAGCTCAGTACCATTCTCTTGTTGGACAGGGTGGACTTCACTCTCCCCGCTTAGCAGAACCACACAGTCACTGGGTGCCTGTACTCGAGCCTGCCAGGTTGACATTGCCACTGGGGGCTCCTGACATGGGAAGAGGGCCCTGTTGTTGATCGGGGACCCTATGGTGTAAACACAACACCTGGTGGCAAAAGTTTGGGAAACACAGTGAGGGCATACAATCTGGATCAGAACATTTCAATCAAGTTCACAAAGAGCTACAAACAGTAAGTCCTCTAGCCCTCCTTTCTGGACCAAAGTTGATTTGGTTAAAAACAGTGAATCAGGTAAGGCACTTTTTTTGCTGGGCTGGAAAAAAAGCAGTCTTGCACCCAGCCCCCAAGAACTAATTCAAGGTAGAATTCATAATGAGCAAAAACTTGAGACTATTCCGGAGCACTCACCTGCCACTCTGATCCCGGGTCCACCTGACCGAGGTTCCCTCAGGTTTCGTCTTATACCAGATCCTCAGGCCACAAGGGAAGTTGTGAGGGGATCGAACGCCCTTCTTCCTAATCTGAAGGGTCCACTTGTCAATGCGGTATAGGAGGTCTCCGCCTCCGCTGGGAGCTGGAGCCTGACTACAGTGCCGATACAGGCGATGCTGCTGCTCCCAGCATGCAGCAGGTAACGATATTAGCTGCTGCAACAGTGGAGTAGACGGACAGGTAGACTTCACACCCTTTTCGTCCTCTCCAAGCATGGCCTGGATGCCTGGCACCAAGGTCACATCCACCTCTTCTACCTGTGTCACCACCAGGTCACAGCAGTCCAACACCAGCACAAAGTCACCCCTGCTCTCACTCTCCCAAGAGGCTTCTGTGAAACCATCACCATGCCGACCAGAAATGTCAGATGTGAGCCGTGTGTCACTTCCACCACATGCTGTGTCTGATGCATCAGAAGGATACTGAGGTGCCCCTAGGTCCTTCACCAGGATATGGTGGGATTTTGTAGCAGTCCCCGAGCCTGCCTCACAAAACTCTCCAGGCCCTTTTCTTGCTTCCAGTACAAGGAAAATGCTGCCTTCAAAGACCTTGCTCTCAAAGTGAACTGTCAGGTCCAGCACATAGTGCCTCACCAGCATGTGGTTCGTATTTGCCTTGAGAGGCAGGTCATCTCTGCTGGGGTCCAAGTCTGGATTTGAGTCCAGCTTGAGGTATGTCTCCATATCTGGTCCAGGACTCTGTCAAAGCTCCATGACAAAAAGTGTTATGTATTGTACAACAAACCAGCGTCAACCTGGAAATAAAACTAATGTATCTCAGTCACTGTATATACTAACCTTCCAGCTCAGTTGGAACAACTCATACAATTTAAAAAAAATTGTTCTCATATGCATGTACTCTCACGTCAATACTTGAAGAGATAAACTAACTTAAAGAGGCCGAGTCTTAATTTACTAAGACTGTAGAACTATTCACATTTATTGACGTATGAATGGAAAACATATTTGACTTAAGTCTGTCAGCGTGGTCGTTATTAGAAGAAAAAGTCCTCAGAGTGAATTTGTACCTTCGTGCTTCCTGTGATAAACGTGTACTGTAAATTGCAGCGCCTTAGAAATCAGGAACGCGACGAACTTCCGGCTAAACTGGCCCGAACTTCCTGTTACACGCACAGTGACGTTCTGCGGCGTCTCCAGCGCGCGCCTGTGACGTCATCTTCTAGCGACGGGGGAAATTTGCCTCGCTTCCAGTGTTACGCGGTAGAACATTTCAAACAAATGAACACGTTGCATGTTTTTTTTTCCATTAAAAATTTATTGGATTTTAACTTGTCAAGTGTGTCATATTAAAATTACATCATGGCCATGTACTTAACATCACAGTGTATTTCACAAAATATAAAACTATACAAGTCCAAACTATACTAGTACAAAGTAAATTTCATGTACTATCGACAACAGTTTCCAGTCCCTATTTTCCATTTGCTAAAAACCACAAGACTTTTTAAAAAGCAGCAAAATTCCTGTAACAGACAATGATGCTTAATTGATAAATCTATAGAAAAAAATGTACATTCCAATAGTAAAAATATTATTGATAAGTCATTTTATGTTTTCTTGAAAAAGATACTGAGATTGGAATATGAAGGCGTGGTTTAAGCTCTGTAACCATCTAAGATGTTGTCTGCAGGCTGTGCAGTGACAGTAGAAACACAAGAAGAGGTGTGTTCCATGTTCCTCCTCCCCAATCATCTAGTGTCCTACTTCCAGAAACAATAGTATAAGAGCTGACAATGAAATGCCAAAAACAATGGAATTATTTGGATTGAATATCTTGCTTAAAGTATTACAATTTTCATAAAAGTAAATGAAATTGGACAGGTGAACCCATCGTGAACCACTGGCATCAACTATTGCATAAATAATTATACCAGTATCACTTTTTATTACTTTAGGCATACTTAACCTCCCATTAAAAGGTTAAAAACAAACAAAAAAAGACTTGCCCAACACATAACATTAAAAACTATACTCTGATATGTACCAAATCATGTCACAGGGAACTACTTCTGCACAAGTAAGTTTAGACCCACTTCCCGCAGTTCTGCAGCACATTTTGTACTGCCGTTTTCCTTCGTGGACATGAGAAATGACTGTACCTCACTGATTTATTTCAGAGGGGTTGCTATCTAAAATGTAAACCTGACTTGTGAACTCAAAATAAATAGCATTCTATAACAAATCTATACAGCCAAATGCATTTCAGTAAATACACTAGATATTGCAAGCAACTTCAATAATTTAGAGCATGTATTCCCTTTTCATATAGTTAGAAATATTTTTCACTACCATCATTTCCAGCAATTAGCTGTTTATTTTGTAAGATTGTATTATTGATTTTCAAGTGTGACCATTAGAGACTGGCCGTTATTAAAAGGAGGTGAGCCGTCTTTACGAGCGTCTTTTCTGTTGCCTCACCCAGGGACTGCATGAAACGTCTGTGATGGATTTTACATTTAAATAAATGTACAGGGGTATTAGGATGTAAAGTATCTGATATACAGTAGACAACAGGCTCTTAATACTACCCTCTATAGAGTAACCTCCATTTGGGATAATATACTGTATTTTTTATAGATTACACCGTCCTAGAAGTAAACATTGATTTACTGAAATCAAATTAAGACACTTGCATTTTTTTCTGTGAATTCCACGTTTGGTTCTTTTAAATAAACCAAAAAACATTATGCTAATTTAATTTTAGGAATTTTACTATGCCAGGGGACGTTTTTATTTACACTTGCACTGTTTCCAGAACTGATAAGAAAATAGATCAAATATCCTCATTTCCACCCTCTGCAGTCAGCTGTAGGGACCATCAATGATGGCAGAACGTTTCAACGTGAAACGTAAAGCCATTAAGCTCAAAGTCCACTGCCGTCAGCCTTCACCACAGCAGTCTTCTGGGATTTTGCTCTTGTTTCTCATCTCTCCTCTCTGCTCTTGTCTCCATCTCTCGATGGCCCTGAAAGAGCCTCATCTCTGTGGGGGTTTCACGGGGGCAGGTTACTGAGGGTCTCATGGATTTTCTTCTGCGGTCTTTCGGAAGCTAAGTCGTTTGAAAGAATCCCTGTGAAATAAAATGGAGAAAGAGATGTTAGGCCTGAGGGCAAAGGGGTCTGATATTTCATACAAAACTGGAGAGAGTTGGCTGTTGTTGATTTTTATCAGGCACGGAGTGTGCTGAAGGCAACATATTGTCAACAGTGTTCGCTCTCTGTATGACAACTACGTACTTTATGTCATTTTCAACATGGACTATACAATGTACATGAATTTTTCAAGTAGGATTGCTCCCATACCTGCTCTCAATTCGTGGCTTAATGATAGGTTTATATAGGTCAGGGATCTTCCTCTCTAGCATGGGCCGCAGGTTTTCCTTCAGTTTGTTGTAGTTCTTCTTTAGTTCCTGCTGGTACTCCTTCTGGTCCGGGGTGATGAGGTGTTTGTTCTTCTCCACTGCTTCTCCACACCTGTCGCAACAGAACCAGCTAATGACCACAAGCTCATGACCACACCTAACTCACAACTATCTGACAAAACCAACATGCCCAGTTGCAGCAACTTGAGGACAGCCCTGATGTAATACCAATTCAGCAGTGCGCCCAGTGAAAAATACAAACTACTGGCCTCTCCTGTTTGGGCCGGCCTTCAATCTACAGCTACATGTGGAATTCCATTATGACTGTGCTTTGTTGAACATATCCAGACCTAGGCTACGCACATTCTGGACTGAAGAAGGTGAACTTTGATTTGCTTTCAGATTTAAAAAAAAAAAAGTTTATCTCACTGACTTACAAGTATAACTTTTTCAGATTTAAGTGATCTTCCTTTCTCACTTGTTTTTACTTAAACATGGAAGCATCATGGTCCATCAACTGAGTATATTGAGTACTATCTTACAATGTGCCTTATTCATTATAGTCCTGAAGTTGTTGTAAGAGTACAAGGTAACAACTGAATAAATGCAGCTTGTCTGAATTGATGGAAAAACAATTTCTACAATAAGCCAAATTTTTAAAAAAATCAAATCAGTGGTAATTTGTTTTCTCTCTACATTGCTTCAGGAAAAACAAAAAGGAATTTCCATGGCTGGTTCTCTTTACTATTGACCTTAGTGAGAATTCATTATTCCATTATAAGAATATGTCTTCTCGCAGAGAGACAGAAAAAAGGGGGAAAAAAAACAAAAAAGCAACTGTAATGTTAAAAAAGTCCATGCTGAAAAAAATATAGAGAGGGTTGCATCTGACACAAGCCATTTTATGTAACTGATGTGGAAAATGAAGAACAAAAACCAAGAGATGTCAGAAATTACTCTCTGTGGAAAGGAGAAAAAAATGCATGGATATCTAGCAAACTCTCACAAACTCAGTTCTGTGGATTTAATCACCTCTTCTTGGAGGAGTCTGACTGAGCTTAGTGTGCTGAGTCAAAACAGCATCTTAAAATACACACACACACACACACACACACACACACACATATATATATATATATATACACACACACACAAAAAAAGCACATTTGGGCACACTGTATACTGCGAGCTCTTAGTTGGAATTGGAGGGCAGAGCCAGGCATGCATGAATTATTGGGGGAAAATAAACATTTTGAAAATTATGGTAAATATTTGTCAGCAATCACTTGGAGGAATCTGAAATTAAAGCTCCAAATGAAAGCCACTGCTCCAATGGTAATGATACATTCCCATGACAAACATGCGCTGCTAGTCAAAAAAAAAACGCAGGATTCCAAGCTTTTTATCTTTTCCAGAAATGGAAGCATAAAGTGAGTTTAAAAGATGAAATATGCCAAAGGCAGATATTTGATGAATATTTGAATGTGCTTCATGGGAAGTGGAAAACAAACAGAAAACCACACAAACGTTCTGCCAAATGGTTTTCTTACTGTCTACAGAGAGTGGGTAACTGAAAATGATCAAAATGATTTTTTAAATAACCGTTTATGTCCTCTTATGTGCTTAATGAAAATAAATATGTGAGTTGTAGATTGCCAGCATATTTTTCCCTGACTTGAAAAAACTTTTTGCAACAACTGCCCAACCAGTATCTCATCGATCTCTGTGATGTCCGTTCGTGTGCCTATCCAATGTTGCTGCCTATTTTAATGCAGGCTTTGGTGTTTTAAAGTACCAACAATTTAATCAGTAAGAAGCACGATAGATAATTAAAGATCACTACTTGTTGTACGATTTGTGTGCGGAGCACAAAAATTTCAATTTGCCAAATACCGCAATAGGTTCTGAAATCTACAGAAGAATCTCAGCCTGTGTGAAAACTCACTCTTCCTCAGAGTGTGCACCTGTCAGTCACTCTGCCCCTCAACACACATCTTTCTCTGCTTCTGCATGTGCATCTCTCTTAAGCCAGGCCTCACCGAAGGATGAACTCTTTGAAGCACAGCCGAAGTTTATTGTGATGACGGAAGAGCTTGGGGTCCGCTGGGATTTCATTCAGGAAGACCTGGGCCACCTCCAAGGGTCCCTTCAAAACAAGAGAGAGATTGGGAGGAGGGAAGAGTAAGAAACACTCCCCTTCATGGGAAAATGAATAGCTAAATGACTGTTAAATGCATTAAAGCCCCAATGTACAGCCAACACATCAGGAAGAGATTAGGCTTCAGGCCTTGTGTACAGCTCGCATGAACATAAAACTCCTATGTACTTTGACTGTTTGTTTCTGTACTTTGTTGTTGTATCTAGTTCAAATCCCCCAGGAAAAGGCCATCCTTTCAACAGACATACCATTGTGATGATTTAGCACCACAGAAAGGATATTAAAAAAGATGAGGATTTTATTTATCAATACCGTATTGTTACATTTCTTTTTCCAAAAGAACATTGTTTTATGAGAGAACTTGCATGTGGATCATGTAAACAGACTACAGATATAACTGACATCTCAGTATAAATGCAGTCAAGGTCAGTTCAACAGGGGAATTTTAAATGTGAAAATGCAACAAAAAAAAAAACATTAAAATTGCCCCCCTCCCTCCACACACGCACATTTATATGGTGAACTCAAGAAATGGGTGCACAAAAAAAATGTATGGAACATGTAAATAATATACAACAATTCCAATTTTGCGCAAAGCTTTTGAATGAGCAGAAACGTATACTGGATGTATTCTGACCTTTGAACATGTCCCTTCTTTTAGAGGGCTAGCAGCTAAAAATGTTGAGAGAAATGAAAACACACTATTTCACATGGGTGAGAAAATAAATAGCTTCTCACTAAAAAAACGAGTGGGAACTACAAACCTGATTGACTGTAGCTCCTACAGAGCCCTGAAGCACCATTTGGAGCATTTTGGCATCAGGCTGCTCCCGGTGGGTGGCTACAGCTAGCTCCCGTGTCTTCTTCTGCATGTCCTCAATGGCCACCTCAATGGGTGTGAGGTCGAACTGGGGACAGGCAAAACGAGAACAAGTTAGCACAGAGGAGGAGACCCTCAGCTCTGCCGCAGGGAGCAGTCTGGGTAATTCATTTCATCAGTCTCTGTAAATTAGCAGATGCACAGATGTGCTGAAGTGTTTAGCATCTGCTGGGAAAATAATGTCTGTGTTGTGCTAAGAGCTGGAGTTCCCCAAGTGGTGTCATATTTCATGCTGAATCTTAAACTGTGATTGCTCTTTGCTAGAATCACATTACAGTGGCATATGGATAGATAGGTTCCCTTGTTTTGCAGTTTGGGAAAGGGAAGCGGGGACGAAGGAATGTGGGCCACCTCTTCTTTTTGAATGACATTGATGCGGGTCTTGATGTAGGGGAAGGCATGCATTGTGGTGAGGATGGTCTTCCTCTTGTACTGCTCGTGGAGCTCGCCTCGTGGCTTGCCGCTCTTGGTAAATGGAGTGGTGTACATGAAACGGCGCAAGTTAAAGTTCTTTTCAAAGTTGGTCAGCCTGTCCTTCATCTCATAGTCGTCAAAGTAGGGCTCTACGAAGGTGATCTGGATGTAGGCCTGAACGAGACGATGCGACAGGAGAGGTGAGAAACAGGAATCCAAAAACTAGTGTCAGTATGCCGTAATGAACAATGACGCATGATAACCACAAACACAACGTCCATGCTTAAGATAAGCACTATGTAAGCTTCTCACTAAGCCTGTGATGTTGTTCCAACTAATCTAACAAACTGTACTGCACTTCATTCTTACGCTATTTTACCTTGTTTGGGTTCAGCTTATTTCTGTCAACAGGTGTAGAGTCTTTGATGATCTCTAGCGCATCTGCTCCAAAGCACTGACTGTAAAAAGACTGAGAAGAGAAGCAGAGCAGAAAATTTGCTTTACAATACTGTTCAAGAATAAAAGGGATCATTTCCCATTTAAAGAGCAGTACAACCTGTGAGTTACACTAGTGCCCCACAGCTGCTGGACTGTGGGTTTGGATGCGGGTTTGAACCTGGCTCAATCACTGAAGAATTTGCATTTTCTATCTGTGCTTTTTTTCCAGATGCTCAAGTTTTCTTGTATGTTTCAAGTGCACTGTTGTCTCTAAAGTGCAGTTAGTGTGCATTTGTGTTTGTGAATTATTTTGTGTGATTGCAATGCAATGCAATGGTCATGTTGCCCAGGATGCATCTTTTCTCACACTCTGTACTTCCTGGATATTCTCCAGACCCCTGTGATCCTGCACTGGTTAAGTGGTTATTGTTAATGAGTGAATAGAGTGTTATACAAAACGAAGTAAAGGTCTGGAATTAACTTCACTTTCATGTAATTTTCTTCCAAGCAGTGCAAACACCAGCAACAGATTTAATTACATTTTTGATTATTATTATTATTATTATTATTATTATTATTACTACTATTGTTTTTTTAATGGTAACTGCCAACCTCCATATCTGAAGGTATCCCCAACCATATGCTAAGGAGTGAACCGGCAGGGGTCTTCACAGATATCTTTAACACTTCCATGGCTCGGGCTATTTTCCTCAAGTGTTTGGAATTCACCATCACCCTGGTCCCCAAGAAATCAAAGGTCTCCTGACTCAATGCGTACCATCCCATTGCACTCATCTGGGTCATTACGAAGTGCTTCGACAGACCAGTCACATCACACATCAAAACCTGCATCCCACTCTCCACATTAGACCCACACCAGTATGCCCACCACTGCAACAGATCTACTGAGGATGCCATAACTGCTGCAGTACATCTGGCCCTTAGTCATGTGGAGGGTAAAGACTTATGTTAGGATGCTGTTCATTGACTTTAGCTCAGCATTGAATACATCATCCCTCAGGAGCTGGACAACAAACTGTTTTCAGTTGGGTCTGAACACTATTTTGTGCAGCTGAATTCTGGAGTTCTTGACCAACATGCCATAGATCGTGAGGAACTGTGACAACACCTCCAACATAACTGTTTCAAACACTAGTGCACCGCAAAACTGTGCTCAGCCCAGTGCTGTTTACCCTACTAACCCACTACTATATTGCCAAATACAATAACAACCAGACAACCACAGCTGTGGGCTTCATCCCCAACAGTGATTAGGTGGCCTACAGAGCAGCATGTATCCTGGTGCAAGGACAACAAATTGTCTCAAGTCCACAAGACCAAGGAGATCACTGTTGACTTCAGAAAGACTCAACCTGCTCACACTCCTCTGTGTATTGGTGGTTCAGCAGTAGAGTTGGTGCATAGCTTCAAGTTCCTATGAGTGTACATGACCAAGGACCTTTCCTGGAACCACAACACAGCCCACCTGGTGGCACAACAGCATTTCCACTTCTTAAGGAGACTGAAAACAGCTGTACTTACATCCTGTGATCAGGACTTCACTATCTACCATTTAGACCACCTACAAGTGGCAGGAAAATTCACATCATTGTTCACCCTCCCGGAAAATGCTGTTGCAGCTGATAGGCCAACATGAGCAGGCTCATGAACAGCTTCTTCTCACAGGCCATCAGGCTGCTGAATTCCAGAAAGCATAAGCACTGACCACTAGCACCATCACCGATCACCCGCCACCATAAAATTTCTACTGTCTGCACTGATCCCTTACAGATAACCCCAGCATATGCAATTTTGCTATAATGCAGCTAAACTTTCAACACTTTCACCTGACAAGGCAAGAAATAAACAATGCCACATGTCATTGTGCTGCCCGTTTAGTGTATTGTGTACCATCGTGCAAGAGAAGCTCCATTTTGTTCCATCTTGTAATGTATAAGGCAGAATGAGTGAGCCTTGAAGTGGAAAAATCAATTAGGACACAACGTTTATATTTTGTTTACCTCTAGTCTGTGTGAGATTTCTGGCAGATGAGTGATCCCAGGTTCCTTGTAAATGAACTCTCGCTCATCCAGGTCTCCAAACTTGGCACCATAGAATCCAACACGGAAGTACGTTCCAAACATTCTCTTGTGACCCTGCAACGTGATGTCCAAGTGGTGTTATTACACTGACACAACCAGACCACTCAAATATTCCTAAGCACCTACATATCTTCTACAGTACTGTGCAAAAGTCTTAGGCATGCAACTTCAATGTCTGTTGAGAAGTACAGGTAGATTCTTATCTACCATCAGGAAGGTTTCTGATTCATTCATTCATTCATTTCTGATTCACAAATTCATTGTGCAGCCTGAGAATGACCTCAAACACCCAATCTCAGTCATACACTACTATCTTCAGCAAAAAGAAGGAATCCTGCAACAGATGGTATGGTCCCCACAGAGCCCTGATCTCAACATGATCGAGTCAGTCTGGGAGGACATGCAAAGACAGTCAAAGTCTGCAGAACAACTGTGGCCAGTTCCTCAAAATGTTTGGAAGAACCTACCAACCTCTACCTTAAACTGCATGCAAGTTTGCATAAGAGAATTGATGGTGTTTTAAAGGCAAAGGGTGGTCCCACCAAATATTGATCTGATTGAGGTTTTTTTGTCTACTGTACTTTTTAGAAGGTTTATTGATTAATAAGTATTTGTGGCATTATTTTTGGAACCATCCTTGCTTTATAGCATTTTTCCCACAGCTGCCTAAGACTTTTGCACAGTACTGTATATCCTGTATATGGCCCCTCTTCACAATAATAAAACTGAGCAGATTATCAATTATACATTCAGCTAAATAACACACCAGTGTTTTATTCAGCACTGCTCAAGCGGTACAATAGTTTTTTAGCTGAGTGCGCTGACTCCAATGGAAGGCACTCAGGGGATTCAGTGAACCTGATGCTCCCTGCTTGGTTTACCTTCTGACTGATGTTCTCAAAGGCCTTCTGTAACTTGCTGTGTGTCAAGGCCAACTTCCGGAAGTCCCTGTGGGCCTCCAGGATGGGCAGGATGATTTTGTAAACCTCGTTGATGGTTTCATTTAGGCCAGCCTGTACAGACAGTCACGCGTTATGGGTGGGTGAGTGGGGGGGGAGTATGCGATGGACACAGATTTGTGCGCACGTATGCACGCACGCATGCGCACACACACACACACACACACACACACACAGTAAAAGTTGGTCATGGCTGACTGTGATGGGTCCCCTAGTGGGCTGTCCTATGCTCCTGTCACTCACGTTGCTGAAGAGGTCAGCAGCCAGCTCTAGTAGCCCCACAAGGCCATTCTCTGTGAAGTACCGTGCTGAGCACACGCCATCTTCATCTGGGGACAGGATATCGTCTGACACCGCTGACTCTTCCAGCACATTGGGAGAGATGTTCTGCCATCAGACAAACAGATTTTTACCAATTAAAACACCAAGCTTTAACATCCAAGAAATGCTGCTTTAAGACATCAGGGCAACAGAGTGTAGGAGTCAGAATTGTCACCTTTCAATCAATACACTGAGGTTCAAATCCCCTCTTGCAGTAAAATTAATCAAGGTATCTGAATTCATAATATAATAGTTACCTAGCTGTGTAAATAAGTAAATAGTTGTAAGTACTATAGAAGTATAAAAAACTAGCATTTTAAATCACCTTGAACAAAAGTGTCACATAAATAATTAAAATTATTCTTTATTTAATGACTTTTTTTTAGCAAAACAATTCCCAAAATTTGATAAGTAGTACCCACAAGGTACCCATGTATACAGCTGGACATTTTCCCAAGTTAAGATTAACATCCGTGCTCAAGGGTATAGAGAACAAAACAGCCAGTTCAGAATTAGATCCCCAACATTTTGATCACCCATTACATTAACTAACTACTGACCCTGGTCAGGTTAAAATGTCCAGTTTTAAGGGGTAGCACTGCTAAGGGTACAGTACCTCTGACTATAACAAGATAGACCACAACAACACGAAGTGATGCAACTCCATTGTCTGCTCACCTGGAAGGTGACACTGCCGACAGGCAGGTACTTGTGGTCCTCCAACATGCTGAGGTACTCTGCCACTAGGGCGGCAGCATGCACCAGGCACATCGCTGCCTCTGTGAAGCACTTTCTGTTTTTGTGCTTTTCCGCCATGTTCTGTAGCCAGGTGAGCCGCAGGTCTGGGGAGGTCTGATATCCCTTTGCTATTCTGTAGTGTCAAGCAACCAATTGGAAGTCAAATGAATTTCTTTAACCCAACATAGTCTCAAAAAAGATTCATAAACTGACTATTTATTTTAAAATTACACTGTCAGAATGCTGAATTCTATATAAACAACACTTATGCACACTGACTATTTTCCTCATTTATACTCTGTTTTCAGTTAAACTTTCTAAAAGAATGTGTTCAGTTTAATACATTTCTTGTTACTAATAATTTAACTAATAAAAATTTACAAAACAAAGAGTTCAACACAGTCAGCCAGTGGTTGGGAAACCTTGGCAGGGGGACAGTGCAGACTGGTAGATGGCTCCCTGCTGCCTACCCATGCCTCGCCTAGATATAATAATAATGGTCAACTGCTCTCACTGACCCAAAATCAGCAAGGATATTTGAGGCAGCTGTTCTGAGAGACTAGGAAGAGTCATGGAGAGTGTGGACAGGGAGCAGGAGGGCTCTTTGAAATGGCGACCAGAACTGAATGGGCTGCTTTTGTTACTGCTGGTTTTCTGATTTGTTTTCACATCTTAATAGGTTTTGTTCAAAAATAAAACCTGTTTGGCAATGAATCCTGTTGTCTGGCAACTCTTTCCTGCCCTCGTGGCAAAATACGTGTCGAAGCAAAAAAAAAAAAAAAAAAAAAAAAACTTTTTGGAGGGGAAACATCGGATTATGTGTATCAAATCACACGTGCGCAGATGTTTGCTATAACAGGGAGCCAGAGGTTGAACAGCAGAGTCAATAGATCTGACATGCTATCATATAGCTTCTGCAGTGAGGGAGTGTACAGAAAGCAAGGCAGCCACATGGAAATGAGAACCAGGAAGCACCACAGAAGTGGTGTACAGGTGAAAGGGGTGTGGGAGGAAAAATTATAAGGGGAGGCAGTGCTGGATATTACAACGCGGTAAATGCTCATTCCGCAACTGCTTAAGAACATCTAAATGTCTCCATCAGCTGTGTAATACCTTTAAAGTATTATACTTTTTATTTTCATTTCAAATACAGGTAAACTCCCATGTTACATACTTAATGCATTCTTGAAAACTCACTGCATAAATTGAAATTGCTTATCCCAGGATGCCATTTTCCATTATTTTAAATGGGGAAAAATAATTACGTGCTTGCAGCTCATCCAAAAACGGCAAACTAAATATCACTAAAACACCTCATAGCACACGCAGCATCACACTCTACAGTACTGCGCACACACATAGGGGATCACGCAACAGCATGCAGGAGACCATGTGTTGGCATCACTTTATTTATGAGATTAAAATGGAGACACTTCATAGACAAACAAGACATATGAAACTGTCAGGATATTAGTAGCCTATGTCCCTTACAGCTTGATGTAATTCACAGTATAGTCGCAAGGCACTATGGCACAGGAACAAGCTACTAGCGTCACAAAGGTACTTCAGATTTTTTTTATTTTTGCAGAAGGATTTCCAGCACTTCATTATAGCTATGTGTTGCAGCGGGGCATTGACTGCACAAACCAGGAGCTGGTTTAAAAAATGTTGCTGTGTTATAACAAAATTACACATACCAGGATTGCATATACTGAGGTTTACCTGTATTTCTGCTTTGTTCAGCTATAAAGAATGAATTCTGTATACTGGACACAGTATGAAGGATCATCTGAAGCTGGTGCAGGTGGGGCAATAACACCTGGTTGTATGTGTTTGTGTGCCTGTGCATTTCTATAGTTACCTGTACATGAGGTCCATGAGCATCTCAGGGTCCTCCTGGAACTCTCTCATTTTCACTGTGTCCGACAGGATGCTGTTCAAGTTTCTCAGAAGTTCATCAACCTGAACACAAAACAGGGTGTAAAAAGATTGTCAGTAATGCTGCTTGACACCTTACATTTAACATCCACCCAACCATCCAGCATCTCCTGCTACTGACCCAGAAAACAGTCACCTAGAGACTGCATATAGAATTGTTTATACAGGGTAGTGTATGTGATGGACAGTACCAGTGTAATACCTAAGCCAGGATCTGCACAGGATAATAATCATATAGGACAGTGCCAGTATAGAGCAGCGCAAGACCATCGGGCAGCTGTACCTGTGAAGGAAACTGTGTAGCCTGCATTTCTGTGTCTTCCTCTGCATAGGCCAGGATGGTCCGCAGGGAGTGGCGCAAATACTCCTCATGGAAGTCTGAAGACTTGCCCACCAAAGATGCCAGTGACATGGTAACTTGCATCTTTACCCTTGAGAAGTTCTGCAAAGGGGGTATATTTCAACAATGCTTAAACGTGTCACAAAACAAAGAAGATTCACTCAAATCACAGGTATATTACCACACAGGTGTCCATGAGACCACACAGGTTATAAATACAGGGTGATTCAAGAGACGTATATTATTCACTAACAGTATTAAGTATTACATAAACATCAAGCGTAATTAACCCTTCAAAACTTTGAATTAGTTTACACATTGGTTTAAACTAAATTTTGATATAATGCTTACTGTAGTTACTGAGTAATACATTTACGAACGTGTTTAACTCATAATACCACTATTAACTGTATCCCCTATAGTGCTGTTTAATGATAGCCCTCTTATTTTAGCCCTTTATTACAGTATAAAGACCATCTGGGTCTGGATGATGGTTAAAAGTTGTGACCAATGTCAATCTATTCATGGCTTGTGTTTTTGCTCATATTTACAAATAAGAGACAACATCTCTGATTAGCGAGGGTATTAACTGGTTCACAAACATTCTGCACGCATTTTGTCAGAGAGGACAGTTGGTGGCACTCGGGAAAATAAGATAAAAGGGGTTAAAAGACTTCAATATTTACTTGTACATAACACCTCAAACAACTTTATTCTACTTTAGCTGATGCTATGAGTGACCTCATTCATTCTAGGCTCATACATATGACAGGAAATGCAATCCATCTTGTTCAGCATCAGGAAATAGCTAAATGATTCCCCCCATTAACGCATGTATAACTGGCAATGGATTATATTAATGACACCATTATGGTACATCAACCTGACTGTAAGGATTCTGCTGCTGCGTCTGTTCTCATGGTTCGGCTCAGGCTTGCCATAGCCTGTGAGTTTACAACAGGACTGTATACGCGATTGATCCTGCCTGCCCCTGCCACTCCAAATCTAATTACAGGCAAAAATCGAACAAACAAAGAGCACAACGAGTAAGTCATCATTTCACTCTGCGGCTGTGCTTTAGCCAATCACAGCCACCACTAACCCTGCTCAAGCTAAACAAGCACGGAGCGGGAGGCGTGGAGTCCCGGCAAGGAGAAACACTGCCTATAAATCAAAGATGGACACAAGCACAGACTAAGCCTTTATGCCACCAACTCAACATTGTGATTACAGGAAACATAGAATAAACACAGGAAACAAGTCCAGCCCAGTTGGCTGGATAGCATCCATGCTGGAACAATCAGCAATCAGTGCAGTGTTCTCTACGGCTCTAATGCACCATTACATCTGTATCGTACAGAACAGCATTTCGTACGCATTGCACAGATGTTGAGAGTACGGGTACTTGCGGGCGCGTCCTTACGCTGGCAGAATTGTAACTATATCTCATGATGAGGTACAACGAGGCACAGGCCTGGATCCTATTGCTGTCCAAGCTACTGCTGCAGTGCTGCAGGACCTTCTGGCAAAGGTCAGCACATTGTTCCGCCTCCTCCTCAAACAGCAGATCCCCAAACTGCAAGGCAAGCGTACTCAAGTCACACAGGGCGACAAGACATGCATACATGTGGTCCCACACAAGCGCGCACACGTGGACCAGTGGCAAATACCTTGACAATGAGCGCACGGAGAGTGCTGAAACAGTGGGACAGGAAGGTTGTGCTCTGGTTGCATGTGAGACAGTGCAGCAGGACACGCAGCACTCCGCCCAGGGCATTATCTTTAGAGTCTGCCATGGACATACCCTGCAGAGACACACAGTGACAACAGAGATCATACAGTCACCGAGACATGTAGGACACACATAAAAACACCAGACACCTATTAAGAAGAGTGCTGTACAAAAATACTGAATATAATTTAATTCAGTTCCATTTATTTTGAACATAAGGTCCATGATGTACAAAGAGATACACAGAGACAACAGTCACACAGGAAAAAAGGTTTAATGCAGGCACACATGAACTTTTGACAGGAATATCTAACCTGAAGGATGGTCTCCAGCAGGTCCAGGATAATGAGATTAGCCTCGGTGGCCAGATTACCACTTATCAAAGCTTCCTGGTCAAGTTCTGCCTTGGTCCTATGGAAACGGATAGCAGTCAGGTCAGGATGTTAGGTATTAACTCACATCTGAACTCATGTTCAGTCTGCTCTAAGCACCAGGGCCCACTACTGTGGAATGACTCACTTGTCCTGCCTGTCATTGGTCTGACGCCACTGTGTGAGATCTTTCCTCCAGCGCAGGTTTTCTCTCTGCCCCACGGTACGGTCATTACCTGTCAGGTTGAGGGTCAAAGCTCAAGAGAGATGTTGGACAAAAACATTGAATGAAAATGATGCTTTTGTCATTTGTTGAGCTCCAGTATGTGTCATTATGTGCATATTTTCCATAAAACAGAACTGAAAGTGCAAAGAACGAGGCCACAAAAGTGACACAAAGTCTGTCTTTTGAACAGCCTGACGTGACGTTATCTTATGACTACCACTGGATCAGCGCAAACAGCTCCTCACCTCCTACACGTTTCATCATCTCTCCGCGGGCACCCATTCCGCCCAGCAGTGCTTCCTCTAGGCGGGCCTTGGCCTGCTGGGACTTCTGTAGGGCCTGTGTACTAACCTTGTCTGAGCTCTGCTTCCCCTGGAGGACAAAATCAAGCCATTTGTACCCACTAAGCTGAATTGCTACAAACCACCAGTTTTGTGCAGCGTTGAGGCTCATGATTTGCTGTTATGGATTTTTGCAATTACATTTCATGAGCAGCACCTTATATTGCTTAACTGCATTTCCAAATAGTGAGCCTCACTCAAGGGTGCAGCTGCAGGCAGTAATTCCAACCCTGGTACCAAGACCGTAAGGCAGCAGCTGAAGCCACTACGCTACTTGCTGGCTCCAGTAAATTACTGTGTTGTGACTGTGAGGATTGCTCAATTTATTCCTTACCTAATTCTTAATCTTATATTTCATCACTTTACCAAGTATTGAAGAGATTTCCACCACACTATTTATGACCAGAATTCAACATAAAGTAGATTTTGTTTTTATATGGCTCTGGTTCTAATCTAGCACTCAGAGCGGCACTGTCATCTAGCTGTGGGACATACCCGATACTCAAAACAGGAGACACAGATGGTGAGCAGCTCAAGTAAACGGTTCAGCTGGGGGGAGGCCATATCCATAGTCCACTTCTGGACCAGGCTCTGGTCCGCGTTCTTCATGATCCAAAGGAAGCAGATAAGCAGATTCCGGCTGGTTTCTGCACTCAGAGTGCCACTGGCTTTCCCAGCCTATAACATTCACACACAATTATTAGATAAAAAGATTTATATATGTACTCATAGGGTAATATTCACTCAAATTGTGTAACATAATTCATAGATTTACTTATATGACACTTTTGTTGAGCTACTTATTTTGATTTATCCATTTATAGAGCTGGTTATTCTTTACTGGAGCAGTTCAGAGTAAGTACCTTGCTCAAGGGTACTACTGTGAGAGAAGGAATTTAAACCTGGTCCTTTGACTGGTGGCAGCTCTAGCTTCAGACGCTACTCATAAAAATGACCTAAAGTACATGTGTGTTATAAATCTGAGTGCATATCTGAATGCTCTGCAAAAATTATGCATTTGGCGATTACCAAGCTATGCCTAAATCTGTGTGTGTGTGTGTGTGTGTGTGTACAGTTTCTGATTGATCCCAAATTCATTGTGCAGCCTGAGAATGACCTCAAACACCCAATCTCAGTCATACACTACTATGTTGAGCACGAAGAAGGAATCCTACAACAGATGGTCTGGTCCCCACAGAGCCCTGATCTCAACATGATCGAGTCAGTCTGGGAGGACATGCAGAGACAGTCAAAGTCTGCAGAAGAACTGTGGCCAGTTCTTCCAAATGTTTGGAAGAACCTACCAACCTCTATCTTAAACTGCATGCAAGTTTGCATACAAGAACTGATGCTGTTTTAAAGGCAAAGGGTGGTCCCACCAAATATTGATCTGATTGAGGTTTTTTTTTTTCTACTGCACTTTTTAGAAGGTTTATTGATTAATAAGTATTCGTGGCATTATTTTTGGAACTATCCTTGCTTTATAGCATTTTTCCCACAGGTACCTAAGACTTTTGCACAGTACTGTGTGTGTGTGTGTGTGTGTGTGTGTGTGTGTGTGTGTTTTTTTTTTACTTTTTATAGAGAACATATTCAGGAGAACTTAAAACTTGACCTTCAAAAAACCCGAATGTAGAACCGTGGTAATAAACTACAAACTAGACACAACAACCAGAGGCCAACAAGGGTTTTACTCAGCAATATGAGAATTCAATATTTTCCCTACCCCAGATGTCAGGGAGCTGAGCACACTTCTCCCAAGGGTGTTAAAGGGGTTGCCTGCAATTGCCATGGCAACCGACTGATTGATAGGGGTGACGGAGTCGGCCTCTTCCTCTGGACCACCAGTCTTGCCTTTCCCACCACGGGACTCTGTCACTGTAAAGGCAGGGGGAGGAGCACGTTGTGACTGAATGTGCTTTACAGATTGGATACTGCCATTTGATCCGGTCACCATGCTGACACTTCACTCGAGCTCTTACACATTGATGTCATCACGCTGTCAGGGTTGATCCCAGACATGTTTCTCTCCTGACTGTGTGTTTCTACACAGCAGAGTCAGCTAACTCCCCTGCCTCAAGATTACTGTGCCACTAGGAATTTCAAGTCCTAAAACCGTGGCAACCTGTACATTTCCAGGTAATCCCTGGCCAAACTGACCTAGCACTGCAGTGGTAAATTCAACACATAACGTACCAGATAGCACTAAAATACAGAGTAATTGTTCAGTAAATATATACAGATAAGTTGCATGTAGGTTTAGTTGTTTCTTTTTCATATTCCATCTTGCAGTACTAGTGGTAACATCTGCATCATGACATCATAACTCCTACAGCTACCAGAGATCTAAAACTGCTACATATGTGTGAGTAAGTAGAACTATGCTGAATATTTTGTTTAAAAACATTTGACCATATATGTTGGAGCAATGAAAGAGGGGGAAAAAACTGACCGGTGAAATCAAGGTGGTTGAGGGAGTCAATGATAATTCCCACCAGGGGGAGGTAGAGAGCTGCAATCTTTGATCTGACCTCGGGCCGGGAGCATCGCGGGTCCAGATCGTGAGCGCACAGCAGACTGTATGTGGCGCTGATGGCTTTCTTCTGTACCTTTCCCCTGTCCGACACAAAACAGTTTATGTGAACGTGGATCATAATGTTTGCTTGTGCCATATTAACACAATAGCATGTTGGTTTAATGGATGGATACTGCAAGTTTTACACTGAGACAAATACTGAAATCACAGGTGAAAAAAGAGGTTATGTACAGGTATCCCCCACTTAAGTGACCTGTTTCATTCTGTGAAATCACCCCCTTAAGGCACACAGATTTGCCTTAGGGCCATTATACGGGTGGAGTTCAAATCACTGATGTCCTAGTCTAGTTTATAAAATAGCTTGAGGTCAAGCTCTGCTTAAAGTCTCCAACACGTCAGTTAATTATAGAAATGGCCCATATAGGGAACAAGCCTCTATACAGAGCTAAAGGCCTGTTAAGGGAATATTCATATATTTATATACCACTATACTCAATAATCATTACGTGGTACCCTGTTGTCAGACTCATTAGATTTGAGACAAAACAATACACTTAAATGTCCAGACAAAGACGACCAATACAGGGCAACAGACAGGGAGGGGATAGGCAGATGGGTGCAGCGTAAGAGGCAGTCAGGGAGATGTGTGGATGTGATACCCACCCCTCTGACTCCATGTCCAGGGCAGCACTGAGCTCAGTCAGCAGCAAGCCGGTCAGGTAGTGCTGCTGTTTGAATTCTTGAGAGAGCTCAAACATACAGGACACCTTGCTCTCCTGGAAGCTTGAACAGGAACTGGAGTTCTTGAGGGTGGGAGACGAGGCAGGAACGAAGGGGAGGGATTGCAAGAAGAAATATCACACAGAACTCTTCCTCACAACTGACAAAATGCAGCAATAAGTAAATAAACAGACAAATAAATAAATAAACCCACTACATTCATCTCTCTTCCTACTAAATTTTGGTGTAACGGTTCTTGGCTTTTCATACTCAGTTTTAGACGTCCACACTAAAAGATCAAGATAAAATTTATCCAAAGCATGACCAAAAAAGGAAACATAAATAAAGTCGAGCATTGTAAGAGTAAGTACTACAGGGGTTAATAGCAGTTTCCTGTTGGCTTCTGTTATGTTACATTATGTTGTGGCTATTAGTCATCCCTCAATTTATGGACATTCAATATTCAAAAACTTACTGTAACAAACAGCCGCATTTAGTTCCACCATTTCAATTTACTAACATTTCCCTGCAACAATCAGCTCCAATTCTGTGTGCAAACCACACGGCCGTTTTCTTCGGTTCTGTTCACACGTGACTTTTATTCATGTGTCACAAAGTGCAGTGCAGACACAAACCCTTAGTTCTCGCACACATAGAGGACTCCAAGTACAACCAAAAATATGCCGGGTGTGTATTTCTGTGTGAAACATTGTTTGTACTGCACTGCAAAGATCTGATCGCTGATACAGTTTCGTTTCCTTCATAAAAATCACACAAACTAAAGCTACGAGCAGTGTCCCAAACCCTGTCACCAGATGCTCTGTGATGTGTGATATGACCTTTCAGCGGTTGTGCTTACACTGTCCCTGACAGGGGATTTGGATTACGTTCATTCACGCCTCAGTCCGTATGGAATTCATATTCGTATGGGTTTCCTCTCAAAGAAACGTGTGCCAGACGACAATGGCGAATCAGACCTTTACTTTTCATTACCATGATAATCAAGTGAGGAGCTGCTAAGAGTTGACCTCCAGTTGATGGCACTAACTCTACCCCCACTTATTATCACAGCATTGGTGGGCTGGACTCAAAACTGAAGAGTAGTGATTAACTGGTAAAATAATTTTGTGCTGATCATGCCTGGTGTTGTAACAGAAGCACACCATGATGAACATGGAGCCAACCTGTGAGGATATTGATGGACAAGGAGAGGCAGGCGCAGAGATGGGGCTGGTGAAAAAGAGGCTGAGGTTCAGGTAGTGCTCGTGGCTGCACAGGACCCGTAGGAATTCCAGACGCATGGTGATCAGAGTGGGCGTTGATATGCCTTTCGCTGACATCTGCAAGGGTCGTGCAGGGTCATTCAGGCAGCAGGACCAAAGTCACAGTAATGGTAATTGTGGCAGTACTGAGGGACAATCCCCAGAACTTTGCAAAAAGATACATCACTACAGTGGTCTACTGATCTGGTTAAACAGGCATCTTCATCCTACAGGACCTATGGCAGGCTGACATTCAGCCCTGTCCATTAACAAGGAGAACTCAGACTGAAACACAAGGCTTGCCTGATTGCAGTAATTCTTGACCAGCTGGAAGACGAAGCCGCGGTCCATGAGCGACAGGAGGTCGTATAAGAAAAAGGCCAAGCTGATGTTGACTTTTTCTGCTTGGTCCAGCTCCTTCAAGGAAGAAGTCATAAAAAGGTGACAGTTGGTCAGCGGGTCAGACAAGCAATGCTCTTTGATACCGAACCTTTTCAAAGACTGACCACCCAGCAGGTAATAATCACCCTCCAAGTTACAAATGACTGTGAAAACAGGTTATTTCAACTCCTTCTCAAGGGTGGTTTCAGTGCTCCTTCACTACCTTCTGCTGTTTCACCAAGATGGTCCCAATCTCGGCTGTGACGACGCTGACAATGGTGGCGATGTCATCTTTGAACCTATCGGTAAAACGGCTCCTGCGAGGAACACCTTGCTTCTCCAGGTTGGAGACGTGCTGAGCCATACTCTTCACCTGAAACATATACACACACTTTGCATTAAGGACACAAACAAACAAGACGGTACTACAGTCCTAGATTGTAAATGCACAGAATTAACTGTCCACATTATATTGTTCATCTGAGGCATGGTGGAACAGCTGGTAGCACTTGTGCCTCATAGTTACTGAGCTCTGCAATTAGATGCGGGTTCGAGATCCACTTAGTTTTTGTGGAGCTGTGTGTTTGCTTTAGGTGCTCTGACTTCCACCTTGCAACCCAAAGGTGAGCTGATAACCTAAATTTCCCTTAGAATGTGAGTGTCCAAGTTACATTGTTCTGCTGTATAAATATGAATATAAATATGATTGGTACTTTAGCACAGTATGTCTAACACTATAAACTGCCATGGACTATGGACGGCTAATAACTATGTCACTTTGGAGAAAAGTGTCTTCTCAACGAACTACATGAATAAAACCAATGTACCAGCAATACAGACTCCCCCAAACAATGAATGTTCATGATCACAAACAAAAACACATCCAACTCCCTCCCCCACACACACACACACACACACACTCACCAGCAGCTCAAAGAAGAACCAAGCGTATTTATAAGCGTTCTCCCTGCAGACCCCTGTGCTGACCACCATCTGCAGGGCGAGCTCCTCATGAAATTGCTGCCGGACAGAGTAAGCACAACCGCTGAAAGGTCATATCACACATCACAGAGCATCTGGTGAAGTCACATCTAGTAGCTCATATATTTTACACACTGGACTATATGGCACACAAGAATAGCATATGCTTCACCGTGTGGGTAGATGCTGTAATGAACATAATGAACACTGTGCTTAATACACACTTTACAATGTGGTTGTGGCATGTAGAGACCCTTGGTACAGTGGGCTCTATACTCATGGCCCCAAGCATTCCCAGTAGATCAGAGACATTGCAAATGGCTTCTGAGACTGGGAAACATGATTATTTCTTCATTAGTTTGATTACTTTACCCGCAAAGCAACCTGTGATGTATTAATTGTTCACAGAACTCAAATCTTCTCATAAGAAAACAGCCTTGTGTGAGCACCAGGCCTTGCTGATCCTATGGCATTTTCAGCTTACATTATATTTGTGACAATCAAACCTACCCCATACACACTGTCTTGCACAAGATTACGGGAAAAAAAGAAGAAAAATCACCTGATAAATTGCCTGATAATGTTTTCTGAAAAATTGAAGCACAAAAAAATCTGCATACAATTAAACAGCCCGCCGACATGTTGTAAATCCACAGCTGGTGCCACTGCGCCCCCTTGGGGAGAAAGTTACGACCATGCAGAGAATTACCTTCTTGTTAGTGGTCCTCGTTGCCCCAGCATTTTGGAAGTAGTTGTTAACATCCACAAATGTGGACATACGACTGCCTGGGTGATTCAAACCCTGTAATAAAATAAAGAAACACACATCGGCTAAGTGATCACTATTGCAATTCTTCCCAGGTGGAGACATAATAAGAAGAGGGCTTTCTGTCTCTTGTCTGTCTGTGTTCAATATGGTGCCTCTCCAGGTAAGCAGTGTGCGGGACTGTGTCATTACCCTGGCGTTCATGATATTCTTAACCTCCGCATCTTCGGCCCCCTGTGGCGCATGGATGTCAGGGTTGCTGCTGCTCAGGATGCGGGACTGCAGGAGTTTTGAGCCCACAGTGGTGGCTGTTGCTCGGCCCATGGTATTGTAGCGGTTTTCCGGGATCAGCAGGGATCCGCTGGCACCTGATGCTCAGAGAAACACGCCGATGCAGGTAAATTACAATATACATTCCCTGCAGGTATCCAGGCACACATATTCATGCATATTTAACACATGGAGATATAATGAAGGAAAACATTAAACAAGCAATAGACTACTTAATGCATACAACTCTTACATTTTACAAGTGGCCTACAGACTTTCTTCTCATTTCATGACCTTTTCGGTTTTAACATCTGCCTTCTGTACCTCTATGACACAAATATTAACCTTAGCTGATGCCGTTCTCCTACGTGGCCTTCAATGGTAGATAATCAACTTTAAAATCATATCCAGCTTGGAGTTTATATGAGCTTACAAAACCCAAAATTAAACTAAAAATCTTTATTTGTACTTTGCACTGTTGCTATTTTTCAGGCCAATTCTGCTATGTTCCGTTAACCATATTTCTATTTTTTAAACTGTGGCACTAAGGAATCTGCTATATTGTGCACAGTATGTATTCCTCTTGTATCTGTTTATAACCCCTTGCTTTGTCTAAAGGGCAAGAGACCCATGTGACCTCTGAGATTAATTCCCAAGACAATACAAGGGAAAGTGTCTTACTTGCGTTCAGAACGTCACGTTGAGCGTCCGGTAGTCGAAACACGAAATACGAGTACGTTGCTAAAAGACAGTTTCTTCCTTGCTGGTCCTTGGCCAGCTCTGAACTGTTGTGTAGACTGTTGACGATTGAGACCACAGACTCAAAGGCAATCTGGGCCAGATTTGCTGCAAGACACACAAACACGCTACAAAATCAACACAATATATACAACATATCACACAGTGAGACAAATATAGTCCAGGCACAACAGACTTAACTTCTCCTGTTTTGTGCTTTCGTTACTGCATTGAACCAGAACAACCGTAGGCAAGTGAATTTCTTTTATGTTATCTTTCATTCTGTTCTATCATTCTGTTGTGTTTGAATCTCTGTTTCCAATCCCTTAAATGTCTCCAACAATTATTTATCCTAAATACAGCACTTCTGGAAAACTGCCATCTAATTTTTAGCTCTAATAAAGAATGGTGATATCCGTGTTTTTATATATTACTTTTAATAATACTGAGTGTTGTGCTGTGGCCTAGGGACACAGTGATTGGGCTCTGTACATTGCTTGTTATTTGAACCTCACTTTGCCTTTTTTGTAAACTAAGACTGTAGGAACTAAATATCCTTGTTGGACAAGAGAGGCATGGGGATTCCGGGGATGGTTCTTGCCAAACAGCAGCTGCTTCATCTGTGGCTGAAAGGCTTAACTCTGGCTTTCTTGCAAGTGGTCTGGCCCCTGCATCGTGGATTCTGTGGTCGCAGCACTCGGGCCCACCAACAGCTGCCCTCAGCGCCTGCCACACTCGCACTGTGCAATCTCCAGGCCTGCTTTTGTTTTCATGTCTGCTCTCTGGAACTCATCAAAAATGAGATGGTCGCCCTACGCACTGTTGCTGTGCAGAGCCAGCTAGCCTTGCGCTATCTCTGGGCAGCAATGGGGAGCTATAATTGACACAGAGTGTCCTGCATTCCTGACCATTCGGGGGACATCTCTTCCCTCGTCAACGAGATCTTTGAGGTAGGCTGACATTTCTCAGACTGTTAGCTGGCAATGGATTTTCTGTGTGGCTCAGGGGTGTCCAGGGTTTCCTGGGTCTCTATTCTAGTAAAGACTGTTGGATTGCCTGTATTGTTACTCATCTGTGTTCTGTTTTCATGTTTTCGTGTTTCTGTTTGACAAAGTGCTTTACGTCATCAGCGTCTGCTGTTACTATGGTATCTGTTGATTACCCTAAGCTTGATTTTGACCTGGAAGAAAAAATTATATTAGAAGCCTTTGGCAATATTAGCCCGTAAGCAAATACTGCCCTCATGAGGTTGATGACCTGGTTGCTGAGTTGCCTAGAGTTGGGCAGTAATTTTTTATTTTTCCCTCCTGATTGGCTTTTTGGAGGTTTTCCACTTTATCCTGTCCTAAGAGGTACAAACTGGCAGCTTGTCATGCTGAGAGCACAAAGAACATGGTGGAATTTAACAGATCTCTACTTTCTTAGTACTTTCTCAGGCCTCTGCTTGTCTGGCGTATGGCCTCCTTCCCTTCCCACGTCTAACACCTGATACCTGACCTAAAGACACCCTGTGTTTTGACACCCACGGTTGGATGCTTTGCCTTTAATGTCACTTTAGAATAGACTTAATGTCTCCTGTGTTGGGCTTTTGTTACTGCGTTAACCAGAATAACCTTAGATAAGTAAATTCCTTTTAGGTTACGTTAGCCATTTTTTTTTACAGTTCATTAATTTTCTTTTCCTTTTGGTTGATCACAAAGACTTGTCCTGTATTCTGCATGATGCTATGTACTGGTTTTAAGGTATATAATCAGGTATATAATCAAGGGGAAGTTTAGGGTCCCCCCTGTGTCTGTTGCCTCAATTCCTCAATGAAGCTCTAATTTTTTGTTTGACTGTTTATTAGACTTTCCTCCATTCTTCCACCTAGTATATTTATTTTAAATTTTTAATTTAGTTTGAAGTTAATAAAATATTTTAAAGTTGCAAAGTATTTTATTTATTATAGCTCCGCCGGAAATTTTTACAGAACCTAAAAGAGAATAAATCAAGGAACATCAGAATTACAGTTTTTACTTATAGCGACTTATTTATGTAGGTGACATAGTGTCACAAAAGGAATTGCAAACAGACATTCAGTACCCATTGTCTTGAGCTACCAACGCACCTATCAAGTGAGGCCCGATTTAACAGATTAGTTTTGACATATACCTAGAGAAGCAGAATGCCCCTCATTCGTGACATGCTATTCAAAACAGATTTTTATTTAAAGCATCAAAAATGTCAGACACTTAAACAACTGATAAACGGCTCTCTTACCAGTGCCAAGTGCCTCTGATAAATAATCCTGCTCTCATCCCTCCACTTGGTTCCCTGAATACCTTACTCTGGTGTCTTTCACAAGCTCTCACCTGTCTGCCCTGCGATGACCATGGGCTGCAGGATGAGCCTGAACAGCTTGTCTAGGACCTGGTGGAGGAAAAGCACAAGCGGCTCCAGCCGGGACGAGGACAGTGAGATGATGCTCAGCTTTAGTTCGTGCTCCAGCTTGTTCTCTGGGATCTTGTCATCCCGCACCCGGATCGGGAAGGTTCCCTTGCTCTCCAGAGCATGGCAAAGGGTGAAGAAACGCTCAAGATGGTTATCCTGTGAGCGGCAACAAGGAGGGGACCAGCAAGGATAAATGATTCCAAGCAGAAGAAGTGTCAGTCAACAGAATTACCCTTCACCACTAATTACCTCATTTCCTTTCCCATTAGACAGTAAATAAATGAACCATACATGCCCGGTTACACACAAATTACTCTGGATAATAATCCTAATCAGCTAAATCAGTTCAATAATGCTAACAGTTCCAATTAGCTTTGGCTGCATTTAATACCTTCTGGAACCATGTCAAAGCATTGCCAAAGTTTCACTGCAGAAGAAGCAGGAAACAGCTTGTTCACTGCTGTGCAATTATAGAACTGTCACTATTTTGGTACATTTGCTAGAACTGTGCAGGGCTGATGATGCTAGGCAAATGCGGCACATACCTGTGTGTGTATGGAGGACACAACTTGCACCTCCAGGTTGAACACACCCTTGTGGCTCTCCACCCACTTCACCGGGGGGACCTGGGGGGGAGTCTTCTGCAAAGAGGGTTGTTCCAATGTCAGATGCCGAGGTGTCAATAAGTGGATGACAGAATAAGGTAAGCAGGACCTTCACACTTTCGAATGCTGTTCGTACCTCTGGTGGATGCATGGAATAGTTAACAGGAAGTCGATCCTGGGCAATGGGCAGACAATACTGGCCTGTCTGCAGCCGGTCACTGTACAGCATTGGTAGCCACTGCAGAGAAGAGAATTCCCCTCAGTCACTAACTAATGCATAGATCTGTATGTGTTTGCCTACATCTCCTTTTACACTCTCTGTGAGGACAAAAAAGCCCCTACAATAATACAAATTCCTCAAAACCCAACTTACTTGGGATGTCCCTATCGCTGAAAGCCAGTAAGTTCTCTTTAGAAAAAAATGAAAGTACAAGATCTTTCTTTGCTTTCAGATGTCCTCAGTTCAGTGGGAGTGAGAGGGAAGTGAGAATTACTGTGATTAACACAAAAATACAGTGATACAAAGTGCGTGTGTGTGGGGTAGGGAGGGGGCTCTCTCACAGAGTAGCCAATGAGGCTCTCCACACTTCCTGTCTGGTTCTGCTTCTGCTGACAGCTGATGTGGTAGAAGGTGAAGAGGAGATGGTGCTTCTCTGTCAGTTTGGCCGGAAGCCGGATCTTTACCTCCTCATAAAAGTCTGGTGCCCTGAAGGGAATCGGACGAGAAAAACAAACCCATTGCCATTGTTTTGAGTGTTTAATTGACCTTCTTTCTTTCTCTTTCATTCATCACTGTGTGCTGTCAGTCTACTTTGCCTGTAGTAAATTTAACTCCCACTGCAATGACAGTAACTGTCTTATCACCCATACAAACAGAATCTAGTCACAGATTGATAAATATCATTAAGATCATGTCTATGTTCAGCATGTCACTTTGTTCACAAGTGAAGATATGAGTGAAGTTGATCCGTCTTTCAACAGAAGGCACTTACTTGTTATGGTATGTGACTGGGGTGTAAACTTCTTGGACAAATTCAGGACCACTGGATTTCCCAAAAATGACCTTACAAATTAAAAAGAAACAGGAATGTAAAATTCATTAATCGGTATTAGGTGTTTTTTGACTGAATATTTCTTATCCTGTCTCGGTGAGTATTGAGTGAAATTAGTTCAGGAGATGCCATGAGTAGATCTCTCACCGGTAAACAGCAGCTGGAGTCCTCCCCGCTCATGAACTGAATTTTCACAGTGATGTTCCTTGCTGACGCTAGCCTGTTAACAAAGTTTAGCCTCTGGGGGTAAACGTACAGAAGGTTCCTGAAGAAAAGGGAATACAAAATTTACATGCTGAATTTGTAGCAGGGAACTGGAAAATGCCTACTTTAATTACCCCTAACTCAACTAAATAAAATAAAATTGTTTGTTTTAAGGAGATGTTCACACAGCCTCTTATCTTAGGGTTCACTGTTCTTTTGGATAGGTACAGGAAAAAGTCACATACAAAATTGTAACCGGTAGTTGCAAAGACAGTGAGAGTGTAAATATCATTCATGACATTAACCTACAAATATTTTTAACCAAAAGAGAGCAAGAGAAAGTCTCCATTATAAATAGTCTTCAGTGGCCACCAGAACCAAAAGTTGCACTGCTTTCACTAAAGCACTAGATGTCTCTACTGTATTGAGCGTTCAGAAAAGCCATTTATACTAGAACGTGGCAATCTCCTCTTAAAAAATGCATGCCACCCAGCTTGACAGAAACCCAATTGGTATTGTAAATGTAGTTTTACATTAACTGTGGCTTTATTCCGGGTCCACTGCTGTATATTTCATGTATTTATGAGAAGTCTGACAACTCTAACCAACAGCTTTGGTCTAAAAACATTTGTGGCTTGACGGCCTACAAAAAAACTCCTCTGCTACCCAAAATGTTTCATACATGAGACTGTAGTTTGATCCCACAGTACAAAAAGAACAAGAGATCAAATAATTAGAGTTAATTAGAGAATCAAATTATTTCTCAGCATTTTACAAAATTAGAAATTCTCTACAATAATGACATTAAATACCACCACATTTCTCAAGGCTTACAAACTTCATATAAGATGTCTGAAACATGTTTCTGTGTGTTCTGAAAACAGCTTTGAAACACACGCCCTCATTCCAAAGAATATCACACAGTTAAGGAAGGTTTGTGGTAACAATTTCCCCACAACAGCCAAACTTAGCCACTCAGAACAACACTCAACTAAACATTAAAATGTAAGAACTCTATCCTGAAATTTGTTTTAAGCATATTCTTTATACTGGTGAAATATTTGCCATTCTGCATTTTACACCTTGTTATTTTTAAAAAAATACTGAACAAACACTTAATGCTTCCAAATACCAGCTGCAACTGAGGCAGAGCATTATTTTATTAATATTACTTTAAGACAAAACCAATCGTAAGGTGCACAATGTGAACGCGAGGTCAGCCATTGTGGTTTTGTATGCTCCAAGTGCCTGAAACACATTTGTTGCACATGAGCAGACAGAACAAACATGTGCACAAGATCTTTTACACACCAATGTACACACCCACACCTGGATATCCCTACTGGACACCATGCCAACCCTAACACAAATGTAAATGAGAGGCAGAGATATGTCCTGACATACTATTCTCCCAACCTATGATCTTCATAATAAAAGGATACTAAACCTGAATTCCTGATTCCGTTGTCCCATAAAACAGTAGTCAACATTCTTCCCATGTTTTCTATTTGCTTTGTGTTTGTTTACATTAACTTAATGGTTGCAAATGTTGTTAAAATCAAAAATACCTTCACTTTAAAATATCCCCTATTTCCAGCTATCCACACAACACCATACAAAGCAAAGAACTCATCACACGGTTGCTGTGGCAATGAAATCAACTGAAACGTATTACTTCTGTAGATGCCCTTTCCTGGAGTGCAAGAAAGTCACAAACACAAAACAACTTGAAGCAAAGGTGGCTCCAGCAGATCAAATGTTGAGACTCATCCCAGAGTTCACTTCCAATAGCACAACAAAACAAGTTGCAGAAATAGATCCCAGTAACCTTTCTTTCCCTTCCCTGAACACTTCCACTAAGTTAGGACCTCATAGGAACTATGATATAAATGTTTATTTTTCTCTTTTTAATTGGCAAGGTACTTACCCTGAATGGCACAAGTCAACATTACACCCAGTACTAACACTACATCACTGTAAACGGGTGAATCACTAAAAGCAGCTTAGTGAAGAAAATTAACATTGTAATACGTTATCTAACAAATTCTTCAAAATAATAATCAGGCTGTATGTGACAGAAATGTATTAATCCCTGAAGGGAAATTCACCCATACAGCAGCTGTGTGCGAAACTTCATCAGCACCGCATACATTCGTTCTGCACGTTATGCTACTGTGTACTACATATAACATCATTACTCCTGCTTCTCTGAGCACTGTCAGAAACCAAAAATTGTAATTTTCAAAATAGTAAGTAAACGTTTTTGGCATTTAATAAACTCAACTATGTAAAAAACCTTTCTTAGGGTGAGAAGTAGCTGTGTGCCAAATTCCAAATTCCAGTCTGGGGCTTGAAAAATAAAGCCATGCATAAAGAACAAAACAGACAGACAAACAGCCAGACTGAGCTTTACAGATATAGAGATCTTGATTTTTATTAGAAATAAACTGCAATATAATAATTTGAAAAAAAGCTGCCAAAGTATGATTAATTAATTTTTTTGGATGTTTAAAGGGTTGAAGTTGCTATTTTCATTCATTCATTGATTCATTGAGGAGTGGAGGCAACAGCCACAGGGGGGAACCCTAAACTTCTCAAACTGGTCCCCTTTGCAGAAAGGCAGTACATAATTCCGGACAAATCTTTATGATCAACCAAAAGGAAAAGAAAAATTAATGAACTGTAAAACTGTACTTTTCAGACCAAGGTTGTGATTCCACTGAGGGAAGATAATGGGTTCACCTAGAACTCACCTGTAAATGTTGTGTGGAACATACACCTCTTTCGATGGGAACTCGAGGACCTCCTTTATTGGACGCTGGCTCTTCCCTCCCACTGGCTTTACTGGAATAAGCTCCGGGGAAAGACACGCAGGTACGCTGTCTTGTGCTGGTGTCAAGTCCAGTTTAATGGTGCCTTCACACAAATCGCACAGCACAAAGAGTCACTCAATGTTGTCATTCACTTAGACACACACAGTGCACAGCAAACTGGTCTGGTACTTGGGATTTTAATACATAGAATGCAGATTAGCAGCACATTGTGAATTAGCACCAACAGCAAAACTGACAAACAAAACACAATGTAAAATTGCCACGGTCTTAAACATTTTGTTGTTCAGTCATGATCAAAAGCCATGCTGTCTTTTTTTAGCATTTATTTTCAGAGCCATTTTTAACAACTAAGGTTAAAAAAATAAACTTAAGGTGCTCCAGAATCTGTCCTGGAATGTGTGTGTGGCAGGGTCCCTAGATATGACACCAACCTACAACCAGTGGGGGGCTATCACTCACATGCCCAAAACACACAAAGAGGGCAATTTAAGGTCACCAATTAACATGAAATGTGTTTGGACTGCGGAGGAAACTAAAGCACCCTAGTAAAATGCACGTGAACACTGGAGAACATGCAAAATCTATACAGACTGAAAGCAATTCAAACCAACAGCCAGGCTACTGTGAAGCAATAGTGCTACTCGTGGCACCATTGCATCATTCATAATCCAAAAGCATTTTTGCAAAAGTAAAAAATGCAGTGCAATGACATACAAATGTCACACAAAACATCAAACATACAAACTAGTTTAAAGGTGCTTCGACTGTCCAAAATACAACATGGATGTTCAATCCCAAACTACAGAAAACCTATTTTAAAAGACATCACTCCTCACTGGTGGACAAAATCACCTGTTATCGTCTTTATTCTCCTTTGCAAACTTGATGTTCTCTTAATGTCAGCCAGAAACTTGAACAGGTCCTCGTCACTTAGGCGATCTCCTTCCTGAAAACACAGAGGAGTGTGATCCTTATAAGCCATTTCTACAGCTGGAAGTTTTTTTTACTTGTTGTGACAACTAAATTAAGTTTTATGTTGGTGAATTCTGATAAATGACAGCTGCACGTGACCTTTGGACCTATGAAAGCGTCTTGCAGTTATGCGTGGGTTAGAGCTCCTAGTTGAGACCATATCGTAGCTCTCCTGAGCAAAGCCTTAACATGTTTGTCGTTTCATTTTCACGGCTCCCCAATCCTGCTGTACCTCAACATCAACGTTCTGTCCCGCTGACAGGGTAAAGCATATGATTAAAGTCCAGTTGGCTCAGAGTCCATGCAACTTAATAATGGAGCAAAGTGCAAAATTTGAGGAAACAGGCCACCCCCCAGGTAAGAACCAGCAAGCATAGAATATCTTCTGTCAGTTGGAACTCGGATCCAGTGACTCAGAAAAGCAGTGCAAAGGCCGCACTCACAGGCACCAACAATGTTTCACTGGAAACACCAAGCAAAAGGAGATTGTATCACTTGGCATTCATATGTTAATGTGCCAGTGACTAAGAACTACCAATTATAAATACTGGGAATTGCTTCCTGACATCCAAGTTCGTGGTATTTGAGTGAGTTCTAGGAACCAATTACACTCAGACACCAGGGGATTGATGCATTACATATGGTTTCATTCTCATCTCCATTTTTCCCCTTAAAAAGTCATTTATATTGTCACACTGTATGTGTATCCTGGTAACACAAATGAGGAAAGCTTATTCTAGCATTCTAGAAATAATTGACACAGCTATTTGTGCAGTTTCATTTAAGAACAGCTGACCTGCTTGCAGAAGGTGGATATGGTGATGGTAGCAGGTTTGAAGCCTAACAGATTGTGCTGATCCTCCAGGGAGCTGAAGCGGTCTGAGTTTCGCCTGGGCAGATGACCCTTTCTGTCCATGCTGTTTTTACCTGCAAATTTCAATGAAAATACAAGCAACTGCTCACACTAAGGAATTTTATTCACAATTATCATGCGCCAATAATAGAACTGTAACAGCACAGAGAGGTAAAGCAACAAATGCAAACAGCTGATGTTTACCTCTGCCTTGTCAAAGCATAATCCTATGAACAAGCTACTTCATAATCTACTTTGTACAACTACTTCATGTGCTTCAAGCAATCAAGATGTTCTTGTTTTTTTCCCCCAAATGTGTTTCTATTCAGTAACTTATTTGTGAAACACAGGAATCTATGACCCTGGTGCTCACCATTTAAGCTTTCTGAGTCCATGACATCTCTCTCAAGAGTAGCTGTGTTGATGACGCTCATGATGTTGACTGTGGCCCAGGCAAACGGCATGCGGTACTGTCCGAGCCTTTGGCAGAATGACTCAGCCTGGTTCCTCAGCTTCTCCAGTTTGTCTTTGTTCTGTACAAGAAGAAGCATGTACAAATTATAACCGCTTACTGCAATGTTTAACATAAAGGGTAGAAACATACATAGGGGCTGCCTACAGAGGGTCCTCTCAAATTCACCGGCTTATTGAAGATGGGTCAAATGTAATGCAATGTAATGTAAGCTGCCAGGAAAAATCATGGCAGTTTAACATGAGTTAAACCATGAAATGGGGAAAATAAAAGTAAAAAACTGAACCGATAAATATCCAAAACTGTATAAAATGGCTTTAAAAATGGAGCCACTCAGTTAGTTTATTTTTCTCAGCAGCAGCACAGAGCACTGAACTGAAAAAAGTATCAACTTATACCCATACTTCAACTTACGTGGCATTTCTTTGCAATTTTGATGACCAAGACTGAATTTCATGAGCCTCCTGACAGCTGAGCAGTGACAGATATTTACAGTATTCGTTTAGCAGACACTTTTTAGTTGACACCTTTATCAAGTGAGACTAAGACAGCGCTAGATACCCGACTCCCTACAAATTCACATTTCACACAATGTAACACATGAAAGAAACCTACCTGAACATGAGGAGATATGGGTGGTTACTGGTGAGGGACATTAATATGTATTTTTTACTTTACATATTGCTCTTTTTAAATTTTTTTATGAGTTATTACAATATTTTATTAAGCAACAGTGATGCTTTTCTGAACATGTTTAGAAGTATATGTTTTCTTAATTTTGTATTAACTTTATTAAGTTTATTGCAACACATTCACATGGCTATATACGTGGTGTCGGCAGCAGAGTGACTTAAGACAAACAAAAACTTACACAATGGGTAATTTAGTATCACTAATTCATATAAAACACACCTTGGTACTGTGGGCATAAAAAGGAGCACCCAGAGCAAACTGATGTTTTTTTTTTTTTAAGTGTATAGTATGCAGTAAGTGTGAAAGAGCTGAACTGGCACAGGTAGACACACCTGCAGTATTACAGAGCAGTTAATAAAGGGAAACTGCATTTTAATATAGTGTTATGATTAATGTTAGTTATTAAAGCATTATTGTGGTTTCTGGTACTATTTTAACATAAACGGGTATCAATTTTGGGGTTCAGGAACACATGACTTTTACAGTTAAAACTACAGGTAATTACATTTTCTAGTTACAAGAGTTTTTGTCAAACAATTTCTCAGGAACACAATAGGAAGAAGGGGGAGGACTGTAATAGAAACAAATAAAAGCAGTAATAATGACAGGAACAATAGGCAAGTAAGCCAGCTGGAAGCTGGGGAGAGGAAAAACGATTGACTTCCGGCCATCAAGAAAGATAGAGGAACAAATCTCTGGAGGTCCAAATACCAGTAGCTACCCACTCCTCCTGGTAATGATAGATGGATATAAAAACTGCAGATTTCAAGATCACTGGTTACCTTTGGAGTGTCACTCTCCTTCATGACTATGTAAGGCTCTGCACAATCGCTGATCTCACCCTGCTGCAGGACCTTCTCAATCTGAAACACACACACACACACACACACACAAAACAGATTAAACAAAACTGAACACTCAAGGTCTGACCAAGGGTGACAAGCAAGAGTTTTACTGACCACCCAGATCTGACTAACATCACTGCACCAAATACCTCATACAGGAAACAACTCCATTATAAACATTAACTTTTAAAATCAATACCCTCACACATGCACAGCGTGTTAGAGACGCCACCTTAAGGCTATGGCTGCTAAATGACTTTTGCATAAAAGTGATTCTTAGCAAGATGAACACAAATAGGAACTTGCTAGGGGGGCTGGGGTACTGCAGCTCTCACAAAGCTGTCAGGTGCCTGCAGGACTGTCCTCAACAGATAGCGGGTGTTAAAGAGTGCGCTTAACAGGCAGTGGATGTTTATGGCACCTACAGTCTCTCTGCCTTTAGTGCTTCATGTTTTGCGTGAAATGAAAATGGCTCAAATAAAAACTTTTGCAAATTCTAAGGAGAAACACAGCTAAACTCCTCAATCCTCTGCAGAACCAGTAGCCTTCAGCGTTGAGTTTAATCTGAAGTCTACATTGTTGTCAATGTCGCTATCAAATTAACATGCTGTGGCAAGCCCACCATCCCCTCTTTCGCTGGCAGCTCAAAAACAGACAAAAGGAGGTCTGTTTAGGCACTCTCTGCAGGAATCTGCAAGGGTCCTGGGGTTCATATGTGTCTGTCACAAAGCTCATTCAGGTCACGCTGCACAAAACTACTGCATCCGGGGGCAACACAAAAACCTCTTTGCACTTCTTTTTTCTTACTTTTTAAAGGAAATGATCTCTTACTTCCTTTAGAAACACTTAGCATACTACACATACTACTTGCCTTATTATGACACATGGACATTCAGCATGTAAGTGAGCCAAAACAAAGCAGATCATGACTAACTCAAACCCATTTACTGGTTATTCATGCATTCTGTGACTTCTGAGTGCAGAAATGGGAGACTAGAGGAACAGCTCACAGAGAAGAGACCTGGATTTAAGAGGTCTCTGGATGTAAGAGTTCCACCACACAAATCTCAGAAAAGAACCCCGATGCAGCACATGGTGAAGCTGAAAATAGCCAATGGCCTTCTGCAACATATCCCATTGAATAAATGGGTATATTTAATAGTTTGTTTAATAAAAGCATCCCAGGAAAACTGAAAGGAGGATATTGATGAAGATGAACGAACAACAGTGACAAACATACACTTAAAAAGTTCATAAAAAAATACAACACTAGGTTTTTGCTCACCTGTACTATACCTAGCACTTCTGACTTCATATTATATGTTTACTGTAGGGCAGCAGTGAAATGTTTGAGTACACCTGGATGAAATGAACTGGATAATATCGAGCTGGCAGATTATGGTGAATGGTCTCCTGGTGAACTGTATTCATGGAAAGCCTAGCAAAAAAAATTTGTTTCTAGCAAATCCACTTGGAGTTTTGAATGGTTGACTATACCTCAGTGACTATATATTAGATGTCTGGGGATGAGCAGGTGAGCGAGCAGAGAACCAACTATACCTTGATGACAAGGTAGATATCCGGGGATGGGTACGTTATGGAGAAGATAGCCGACTTGGCAAGACTGGAGGTGTCCACACGGGGGCTGTGGGCACGCAGGAACCCCTTCAACTGGTCTGAATTCAGGTCACAGTAGAAGTTCTCAGAGATCTGAGGATAGAACAGCAACAACTATACTTCTGAAGCAACTACATAGTTTCCTCAGCAACTGACAAGAGGCCCCAGCTGGTGGACATCACATATTACAGGGACTCATAGCACTCCAAACAGAGTTGACCAGAACGACAACAACACTCAAGACCAAAGTTCAACAGTCTCGTTGTAATGAGGTCAACTGCAAGACAGCAACATATCTCAGAATAATCTCAGTATCAAATTAAATACCTGCCAAAACCAGCCTGACATGTCAGAGCTTTTTTTGTACAAAGTTAGGAAGGAAATGTTAACATGCAGAACTTCTGACAGACTATATATGATCATGAATTTGTATCTCAGTAGAAGGAAAACTGGAATAATGATGAAGAGAATGTGTAAAACATTGCACGGCTTGAAATGCATTCATTTTGCTGATTTTCTTCAAAATAACTTAGAATGTAAGGCTTTCTATATTTACAATTATTTACACATTTATGCAGCTCCATTCAGTTAAGTCAAGTTTTGGTCAAGGATACTGCAGCAGGAGATCTGAACCGAAGTCCTTTGTTTGCAAGGCAATAATTGAAACCAGTATGGTACCTGCTGTCCTATCCTAGAAATATTTATTTTTTTGCAACAAAAAGGTCTTGAACATCACATATTTTGGCTTGTTTGTTTCAGATTCCAATTGCTGTCATGCATTCCCAGCATTGCTGTTGCTTCCAAAAGCAAGCTTTGTGAACATTTAACATTGACAATGTTAAACAAGACAGCACTTTTCAGATAAGACTACAGTAGCAAAAAGCACCAAAGACCCACAAAACAAGTAATTTAGCAAAGTTGCAGCTGCAGTTCACCATTTACATGTTGGTCTATAAGATCCTCAGTAGTGGACACCACTAAGCATTTCTTACTATTTAAAGAACAAAATCAATATTCAAACTCTAGAAAGCCAGGAAGACAAAGACGAATGAGAAATTTGCTAAACATGCAGCCACTGGTATCTGCAGCACTTCTCCCTGAGTTAGTCTCTATCTAAAAGACACCAGGGTGGAATGCTTTAAATACCCATTAAAAGGGTAGGAATCTCTTGTAGCTCACATTTTTTTGTACCCCAGGTATGAGTTTCAAAAGAAGCCTTTACTCAAACTAGGTACCAGAGGTAGGGTAAAGTCACCAAAATTCAGGTGGGTGTAGTATGAAGACAGATTGAATTAAAAAAAAAAAAATCACCACTTAGTATAGAACTTATGGGTGTACACAACTCCAAGGAACACCATGCAAAGACGCACTTCCAAGTAATGCAGTGGAATCAAGGTATACTCATTAAATATCCATTTATTACTTTTGTAAATGTAATCCCTCCCCCAACCAGCAGAAACAATGTTTAAGCATGCTGTTTGTACTCTCTGCCAAAATTTTTAAGTGGCTCCATTGCTCCGCCACACAAGTATGGAAGGAATGTATAAATTTCATTGAGTTGTTTTTGTTTTCCTAGAACATTTGACATTTCCCACATAAATTGACTGATATCTGTAACTGATAACTAGGAGACAGGCTAGCACTGTTAGCTGAACAGAGATGACTCAACCTAATTTGCAAATTCTTTTTCAAAACACAATCTAGAGCTTGCCCTGTAACTAGATTGGAGACTGTGCCTTGCACTCCATGCTTCCAAAATAGGCTCTGGACCACCTTAATTGTGGATTCAACACACATTACTGGACCCTGAACACAATTATTGATAATGGGTCCCTGGAGGGCATCAGGCACATCTTCATTAGATGATCAGGTGCATATTAGGTAGCCATCTCCAAAATTACCTTTCATTTTGATTCTGGTCATATGTGAGTAGGTGATGTGTACAGTACAGACTTCCTAATGCACAACAATGAGGAACACAATAAATCAGGATGAAAAAATCTTGCAGTGTTTCAAACTCCAATCCTTAAAAAATAAATGAAAACCCATATCTCTGTGGAATAAACTTTCAGCTGACCGATGTGAAAGCAGATGGTCGCTGTTTTTTTTGGCAACAGACATAATCTCAGTATCCATCTCATCATCTGCGATCAACTCAATATGAGGTTGGCTGCATCAGCTACCATCTTCACACACACACACACACACACACACACACACACACACACACACACACACTATATTACATAAGACATAATTAATATAAGACATACAGATGTGGCCAAAACTGGTACCCTTCCAGTTCTCCAAAAAAAGCTCACAACTGTCTCTGAAATAAGTTGAAACTGACAGAAGTATTTGGTTTTTTTCTGAATTTGTATTCAATTCTGGAACACAAATCTTCTACCATCTCATTCATTTAGATTCTCCCCATGAAAGAATCATGCACTTTCCAAAACAGTTCTGTTGAAAAGGAGATTGGCAATACTTTACAGCAGATTAAATGTAGCCAGTGTTGCTGTAACCTTAACAGAAACGCTTTTGTGTCCATAGCTGATTAAATTTTCTCTCAAGAAACAAGAGGCATATGGCATGTGAGACAACATTTAAATAACTAGCTGAAATTTCTCAGAAACATGAAAATAAAATAATGAAATGGGCCTTGTTCTGACTTCACTTCATGTGATTCATCACAGTGTTGTAGACATCATGCACACAAAGCAGAGAACCAGCCCTGCTTTTTATATTAACATTGGATGAACCACATTCTGAGGGATTCATACTGACCTTTTTCTTCTCCTTGAGATCATAAAGAGCCAAGGTTGCAAACAGGGGTTCTATGTCTATCTCAAACCTGTCAAAAAAAAATATTTTCAGTAGCCTAATAGCCTTTCAGCTTTTGGGAAAATCAATAGAACATTGGCAACAGTACTCAACGAAAGAAAAAACATTCCTCCTGCCCTGGTACTACAACAATGATTTTTTTTTAAATTTGCTTTGTAAGCACCATGACCCATGTTTACATTAGCAATATCCAGAAATCACTACAGAAACAATGCCTCTCATGTCCATTTTGTGGTGCTTATTATATGCAAATTAGGGGAGTCACATTTAAACTAACAGCAACTGCCAAACCAGTACACATGGCTGGATATAAATTCTCACTGCACTACTGACACAACTTGTGGCACTTCTGTTATGTCAAAACTGCACATCTCCCATAGGATCAGGAGAGTGGTGTTCAACACTAACCCAAACATTTTGCAATGTTTCCATCCTACTAACCAAGCTGCTGGTAGTCCATGTCACCGGAAGAACTCTAAGCTAACTTATTAACCTAAATAGTTTTAATATAAAATACGCAACAATTAGGAAAAAATAAAGCAAGCTTGGTATAAGCAGCTAAACAAGAAAATAAAAAGTAGTATAAAAAAAGTTAGTAGTGGTATTACGAGGAGTATTACTTGATCACTTGACATCGGAGGACAATTCGGTGTCCAATGTGCTCCTTAGGACAGTCAGGAACAGGGCGTATCTCTACAGCATCTTCCTGTTTCAAGGGCACATAGACCATTTATAGCACAAGGCCAGCAGACTCGCAATGATACAGCATTGTCATTGCAGCTGAGGATGATGTAGTTGGGGGGCCAGCAGCTGGGCTTACCTCATCAGCAGGAGGGTACAGAGCAAAGAGTTCTGGGTGGCGACTGGCTTGCCGGACTTCCTGGTTGTGCCGGTCTAGGTCATCGGGGTTACTGAAGCGCAGCAGGCCCTCCAACCGAGCATCAGGTTGCAGCCCTCTCAAGTCAAAGTCGCACGATGTAAGCGTGCGGCTTGAGTCATTACCCAAGACCACCAAGGAGGGAGACTTCAACTGTAAGAACAAACTTTATCTGTCACAAAACTCCCCTTTGCTTAAATGTAGCTGCTTTAAGTTCATAACATTAGTGGGTACTTATAAAGAGTTGTTTCTATGAAAAGCAGCAAACTGATTATCCACTCAGCAATGCGGGCAATTTCCAGTCAACACTGTTAGTAATTGCTGGCAAAAATGCCTGAAGGAATCCTGTCAACTGTTCCTGTAATCCAACAAAGTTCACAGACTACAATATGACCTTGTTTTGGGTTAAAAAAAACTGCATCCCATGCCAGCAGAGTCTTTCCGTGCCCCAGTGGGGATGTTCCCAACAGCCCCAGGTGTCCTGATTATCCCACCAGACTGCCAATCATGTACAGGCATTGGGGAGACCCATTTCACTGACAATGGACCTATTTTTTCTCCCCTGGCTGGGCCCATGTGGGAACAACGAACCTTGGTGTTCATTAAGGCTTGTCACAATCCGGTTCGGGAGGAAGCTGGGATGGGGCTCTGAATAAATATTCATGCCTCATGGTCTTCGCAGTATTTAATGAACAATGGTGGATGCGGACTATAGGAGGGGGGCCCAGGAGAGTGGTGTGCTGTTGCATCCAGTCTCCTTATCCTCACTAGATTTCACATGGTCTTTCTCAACCAAGGAGCACAGAGTGGCCATAAAGGTGAAAACATGTGCATCTCTTACTTTTATAAGAGCGTGTATAATCTCGGGTGACATGGTGGCACATCAGGTAGCAATGCTGCCAAATAGATTCTGGAATTGTACAACTGGACGTGGACTCAATACTCTCTTCGTCTGTATGGAGCTTGCATGTTCATTCATGTTCATGCAGGTTGCCCTGGATGCCCTGATTTTCTTCCACAAACCAAAGGGATATTTTTGCTGAACTCTAAATTGCCTGTTGTGTCTGAATGTGAGTGCATGACAGTGTAATTCCCCTGCGGACAGTATTCTGTCGAGGGTGTACCAGACCTAGACCAGCACCCCGTGTTGTGGGACAATCTCTGAACCATCAGGACCATGCAGTGAACAGGCAGTAAATGCTTACGAATGAATGGATGTTTACTCTGACAAAGTAAATATTCCTTGCGACAGAGCCATAATTTTTTGAATAGTTTGATCCAGAGCAGACAGTAATTCAAGCCCACAGGGAAAACAGCACGTGCATTCTGATGCGAGTGACTGAGACCCAGGTCTGTGTTGCCTCTGGATATAAAATCATCCCCAATTCCACCAGTGAAGTAAGGCGCTGCAGATGAAATGTTTTATTTAAAGGTAGTTTTCCAACAGTGTTTATCTTGTGGGCCTACCAGGTGTTCTTGCTTGTCTGGCACCACATCGCTCTCAAAGGTCTGCTTCTGCAGGACTTTGTGTAGACCTGTCCTCTCTGAGTACACATTCCAACCACTCCAGCCATCCCCTTGGCACCTGCTCATGTCCAAAATAGCACACAGACACAAAAACACAGATGCGGTGAGCTGTTTTTCCTCAACTAGAACAGATTACACAGGTAGAGGACCTCAGACCAGAACAAACAGAACTATGTGGATTATCTTCTGTGAGAATGTCATGTCAGCACTACTCATACTTAGAGAACGAGAATTGTGGAGCAAGAACAGAGCACGTGGCTTGAAGGATACCATACCTCCGGAGGACCACAAGCCAAGGTTGTGTGTAGCTCTGAACACAGTCTCGCACGTGGGGGTCCAACTCCACTCTGCATACACAAAAGAGATGAAGCTCAATGAAACACAGTAGGCATCCAAACCCTGTACATCCCTGTTTAGAAATCCAGCGCCTCATTTACCGAGCTGTGTTAATTAAAGCAGTTGTTTTGTCTGATACTGTTCACATTACCCCGCGTCAGGAGAGAGGTGAATACGAAAAAGATGTATTTTGAGACCCTCCTTGAATCCAGAAAAGGATTTAATAGCTGAATGAGAGAGGGAGCCCAACTGCACTACACTGAGCCAAAACAGAGAACACACAGACTTTTAATTGTGGACCCCTTGTGGAACCAACCAAGCAGTCACAGGTGGAGGAGCATAACAGCTTTGTTGAGTGCAAGGAGCAGATATTACCCAGATATGCACAGCAGATCCAGGAGAACTCAAGTGACATAAACTTACACAGATAGAGAGAACCATTCTAACTACAGGCATTTCTGCTATAAGGCTATATGTGTTCCCAAAAACTCAGTAAAAATATCAGAGGGAAAAGTAGGGTTAGGGGCACACCACTCAAAAGCTATATAATTTTTTAACCAGAGCAATAATACAAACAATAATAATAACCCAAATAAAAACACTAGCACGATTTTAAAAGGTTATTGTCGTAATTTATAATAAAATTAGGAATAATAATAAAGAAAGAAATGCAGCTTTGTCTCTAGTTCATCATATATTGCAATGGCTATTTGTTTATCTGCGAAAAAGCTTGCCTCTGATACCTTCTTTGTTTGGTCTTCAATCCACACATTTAGATTTTCTCGTGCCTCCTTCTAACACATTTTCTAGCATTCGCGATGGTTCCAGATAATTTTCTTTAATTTCCCCAGTATTGTGAGCAATGTCACATGCTCTTTCATTTCTTTCAAAATGTTTCATCATTTCAAGGTTTGCTTTAAATGTAAAAGCTTTTCTTCTTTTACAGTCACTAAGGGAGTTTTTTTTACCCACACGGTTTTGTGGTACAGTACTTTCTTTTCACTTAGCATTCTCTTTAGGATACAAAGAGCTTTAGCAAGAAATGCGCAAAGATCACGCAGGCATACACAATAAACATTTCCCAAAACTGAGCAAATAGTCAAACTGAGCCAAGAGAACAAATGTGGAGCAAATAGGCAACATGTACAGTATTCCACTGGAGGTTCCATTTAGCTGAGTTATTGTACTTTGCATTCAGCTGCTGTTGCTTGGAAGAACAAAACGTTAACGTGCCAGGAAAAACCATGCATTTCCACTTATACTGAGATTAGGCCCTTTTTATCAGATATGAACTAACTTGCATTACAGAAAATCCTGTTGTAACAGAACCAACTGTATACACAAAAGCAAATTCATTAACACGCACACAACACACAAAAAATGAAAAAAAAACCGACCTCTAATGTCTCTCCACTGCTCTACCTTTCTATATTCTTGCATTATGCATTATTTCTCACTGTACAAAATACCCTTAAGAATAAGATATGATAGGTCTTCACTGATCCAAGCAGGACAGTTCACCATAAAGGAGCTGACAACATAGGACACATAAACTCATAATATACTTAATAGCAAATTAACAAAAGCAAAAAGGAATAAACAAATAAATAGTCTAATTGTTGAAGGATCCTTCTGTGGTATTACGGTGGTGCATAGTTGTTGGTAAGACGAAACCCAATAAGTACTTCTTAATGCACCAAAGTTGAATAACCTGGTAGATAAAAGAGCTCATGGAGATCATTTCATTTAGGAGATGTGAGCCATTGTCCATGATGGTTTTTAAGTTTCCTCCTCATCCAAGTCTCTCCCACAGCCTCCACTGAACCAAGGTTCAGACTCATGACAGAACCTGGTTTCTTGATGAGTTTGTTGAGTCTGTGCCTTTCACCAGAAGTGATGTTTTTCCCCAGTGCACCACAGGGGACTACAGTCTGATAGAACCTGTGGAGAACATTGCTACACATGTCAAAAGGACTTCAGCCTTCTGAAGTACTGCCTCCTTTATCCTTTCTTACACAACACATCCATACTACAGCCAGTCCAGTTTGTTATTGATGAGTACTTATAGTTGCGGACCACTGCTATGTCTGCACCCTCAACAGTGACAGACAGAGCACCATCCCTTGGGGTGTGCCTGTGTTGTTCACCTCTGTGTGAAAGAGACACTCGCAAAATCTCACAAACTGCAGTCTGCCTGTTAGTCCACAATCCAGGTAACCATAAGCAGATGTAGAGTCATTATGGTGAACTTGTCCTTCAGTTGAAGTGGCTGGAAGGCACTGCAGAAATCAAAATCTTGACCCTCGCTGTCAAGCTTTCTCTAGGTGGGAATAAGCCACATTTAGCATGTAGATCATCCACACCTATTTAGGCCTGGCAGCAAAACTTCAGAGGCTCCAGTTGGTCTTTTACACAAGGTCTGATGTAACCCAGCACTATCTTTTCATGAGTCTTCGAGATATCTGATGTTGATTCAGAATTCATAGCACCATCTAATTAAGTCGAAATTACAGAAAACCAACATGGTCGCAACAGCACTGTTCAGTCCTGCTGACTGGAAGTCAAACTGAAAAAAAAGAACTGGAAAAAAAGCATTATAAATACAACAATTTTATTTTTCATAAATATTAATTAAACCATTGAACTTTCAAAGCCAGAAAGGAAATATGAATTTGAGAAAAGAAAATTTAAGGTTTGTAATTTATGTCTTCGCATTTTGCAGTTATGCAACAACACAGGTGGATATTTACTGAAGGAATTCAGTTTCTGTAACTTGCTCACTGTTACAGCCTGATTTTTCCTCAGAGAACGCAAGGCTGTGTGCTATAAAAAAGTTTACAATTGTGAACGTCACTAGTTAAATAAATACACTATAACATATAATATAAAGCACCAATTCTAGGTCTCATATTACATTTTCAAAACCCTCTTTCAGAATGCCAGTTGAACCAAGTAAAGAAAAACGGTAATTTCTACAACCACACCTCCGAGTCACTCTGCAGAAATCCCGTACCAGTAAACAAAAACCTGTTTACTTTCATCCCAGCACAATAGGGCAGCAAAAGGTTGGCACATCCTCTGAGGCTTGAAGCGGAAATAGAAAACTCTTTGGGAAAACTAGAGATAACCATGAGGCCTGATCTGCATCAGAGCAGGGAATTAGCCAACAGTGTTTATGCACATGTGTCTTTGTGAATACATTGTTCTTGTCACATTATAAGCTAAGACAACCGTAAATATTAGAAAGAACAGGCACTGAATTTACCACAGAACTTATTGCTTCGTTTTTTGATGATTTACCCTACAGTCTTAAACTTGGCACATTCAGTGTCTCACTGTCTGGGGTGGTGTCTGATTCATTCAATCCCGAAAACATGTTTTCCAGTGCAGGATCCTCCTATCCTTAGCAACTTATGACCCATTTCTAATTTAATTTTCTAATTAATCTAATCTAATAAATCTAATTTCATCTAATCATCCTCTTCATCCAGACCAAGCAGATGATATGACTTTAGAATGACTGGACCAGCTCACACTCCTCTGTATTGGTGGTTCGCAGTAGAGTTGGTATACAATTTTAAGTTCGTGGGAGTGCACATCACCAAGGACCTCTCCTGGATTCACAACACAGCCTTCCCGAGGAAGCTAGAAAGAGCTGGAATTCCACCGCCAATCCTTAGCAGCTTCTACAGAATTGCCATAGAGAGCACCCTGACCTCCTGAATCTCAGTCTGGTTTTGGAACTGCACTGCCTCTGACCGGGAAGCTCTGCAGCGAGTAGTGAAGACTAGCCAGTCCATCACCAGGACCCCACTATCCACCATCCAGACCAACTACAACAAACAGTGCATCAGGAGAGCTCACAACATCACCGCAGACCCTCCCACCCTCTCCACCATCTGTTTTCACCGTTGCCATCTCAGACACTATCGCAGCCAACACCACCAGGCTCAGGAACTGCTTCTTAGCACAGGCTGGCAGGGTGCTGAACTCCATTATCAGGCCCCATCACCTCCACCACCAGTAACCACCATCATTGCCCATAACTACCGTCACACACCATATGTGAGTGTATCTAAGTTTTATTTATGTATGTATGTATGTATGTATGTATACACATTTATATGTGCACATGTGTACATGTATGTGTACTTTCATAATATTGGTATAAATTTACTATTTACCTGTACATTGTACTTATCTTTTATATACACAGATTTCTTTCTTTAATCTATATTTATATTCTGTTTTTATTATTAATTTTCCAATTTTTCTTTCCCCAGGTTCTGCACACCATAAACCCAAGGATCGTTGTTTTGTGCTCCCTTGTACAACTGCTGTATAAGGATGTTCGACAAACGATTCTTGATTTTTGATTGCCAACATCCCAAAAAGGGTTGTTACAGAGTAGCTTGTCTCATATCTATGTATCGGCAAACAACTTTTTTCAGTCTGATTTTCACGCATGCCACTGTGCAGAAACTGCTCTGGCGAGAGGAACCAACATCCTCACACTGTGAGTGGACAGAGGCTTCCTAACAGTGTTCATCCTCTTGGATCTCACTGCGAACTTTGATACCATCAGTGGCATCCTGTTGCCCATATTGGAAGAACACCTGGGCATCTCTGGTACCATGCTCAAGTGGTTCAACTCCTATATCATGAATAGATCCCAGTATGTACATCTTCATAAACACTGCTGTCAATCCATGCTATCATCAGTCCAATATGGAATATTTCAGGATTCTGTGATGGGACTATTGCTATTTTCATTATACAGTCATTCCACAGTTTATGCGTTTATTTGGGTCCTGAAAAGGTTGTGTAAATTGAGACAGTTATTTCCCTGGGGATGATACGTTCTCAGCTCATCCAAAAACCCCTAAACCAATTTTCCCAAATATCAAGAAAACACTGTAAAACACCTTGTGCCACAGCAACGCACACACAAGTTACATTTCTATAATCAGAAATCCAGGGGAGTTCTACGCTGAAACTGCAGGGCAGGCTTTATCATTCCAGGGTAGTTCCCACATTAAAGTTCACTAGTTCTTTTGAAGGGTCAGAAAAGAACTGAATGCAGGAATCCCCTGAGCACTGTTACTTTATTGTAAGGACTCCAGGATGCACCATTTGTCCAATGCACATTTTACTCAGAAATACCACAATTTTACTTTCCACTAACTGCTGCACAAACTTCTTCATTAACTCCACACACACACACACACACACACACACACGCTGCAAACAGATACATCCCTCCCACCATATCAGACTCCCTTGAAGCGATACCATCACATGTCACATGTATAACAACACAGACGTCACGATGCTGCTGCACAGCAGACACACACCCACAGTACACAGGAATCTGTGTGAATTTTTTTTTTTTTTTTTTTTTTTTTTACATTTTCTGATGAAATTATAATCTTAGAATTTTTCCTTTTTGACCTTTTTCTAGCTGGAGTGGGTTGTATTGAATAGACTGCCATGTAAATTGAGTAATGGTATTCAATATCAAATCGCGTTTTAGTGAAAACACATAAATCGAGGAATGACTATCCCTAACCCTAACTTACCATAAGGTAATACCAGGAAAAACAATATTACATTTCACTCATATACTGATGACACTCAGCTTTACTCAATTAAGCCTTCAGACACGCATGCCACCACACACCTGTCTCGCTGTCTTGATGATATTAAGATTGGAATGCTGGGTCTCAGCTATCTCAGGTTGAACTCAAATAAAATGGAGTTCCTTGGCCTGGGCCCGAAGATCCCTAGCAGCAACCTCCCTCAATCGAATTTTGTAGATCTAAATTTCAACATCACATCATCTACAAGGACACTTGGAGTTCTCAGTAACTCACAGCTCTCTTACCAGCCCCCTGTTAACTCATTTATGCAGACTTGCTTCATTCAGTTGAGAATATCTTCTTAAAGTTATAATGTTACCTTCAGGTCACATACTGAGAAGCTAGTTCACATCACTGTTTCCAGCAGGCTTCATTGCTGCAATTTGTTGACTGTCCTTGTTGACTGAATGTACTGCGTACACCATCTGTTCCCTCAAACTCATCCAAAATCTCGCAACCAGGACTTTGGTTCCCGGAAATACCACAACATTACACTCTCTTCAGCTACCTGTTGCATACAAATGTGAGTTTAATCTATTGCTTCTGAAGTGCAAGAGACTCAAATGTTTGGCAGCATCACCAGCTAAGAGTCAAGTTATGCTCTACGCTAACAAGATGCCAACTTGCTTGTAGTTCTGGAGGTTTGTTTGAAAACTGTGGGTGTGAGTGTTTAGCCATCAGCGCCCTAAACTGTGGAATACGCTACCTCTTACAGTGACCCTTTTGCTGCAAACTAGACTTGAATCCTATTTGTTCAGTTTGTTTTTCAGTAGTTTTTTCCTTCTATTTTCATGAGATACCCTGCATCCTGCAACAGCAGCCCCCTGTGCCATCCCCAGATAGGCCTGTCACGACAACTGCAACAGCCGAAACTGGTCTCCGTGGCCTGGAGCCTGCAACTGCCCACTGATGTCAAACAAGCAACCGTTGGCCTGGATGCGGGTGATGTCTCTGTCAGTCCTCTGCTCTACAACAATAGACACACTGAACCTATCCACATCATCACCACAGAAGGACCAGGAAGGGTAAGCAGTCACTGGTACTTAGACCCCAGAAGTTTACATTCTCCCTTTCTTTTTTTTTTTTTTGTTTTTTTTTTTTTTTTTAATTTTCCTCTCTTCAGTTTTCAGCTGGCTTATCTAGATAACTATCTCTCCATATGGCTAAACAGCAGATAAAGTCCTTATATTGTTTTCATCCTGTTGTTCATCCCTTGGACTTTGGTTCAGCACTCTGTGACACCGTGTTCAGGTGCTATAGAGGAGTATGGAGTGGTATGGAGGTAGACCCTGTTTTCTACACTAAATTCATGCCTGAAAATGCTGCACAGTTCTACATTGTGTATACCAGGATGCTATTTTACATTATTTTATATATACATTTCGGAAACATGAAAAAACCTTATAGCACCTGCAGCATAACACCAATTAGCAAAACACACACACACACTCTCACAGGGGAATGTGGTGTATATTGCCGCACAGCACACATGGGATCATGCCGCACAGCACACAGACGGGATTTCGCCAGGCAGAGCAAGACGTGATCGTGCAAAGCAGCACACACTGGGTATCGTGCCTAGCAAAGCATCACACGGGCAGCGCAGCATGCCATACAGGGGATCATGCACCACAGTGTAGCACATAGGGAATTGCAAATCAAGCAATTCACACATACAGGATCGTGCTGTGCAGGACAGCTCTTTACACAAAGGATGTACCATGCAGCACAGCACACAGTGGATCAAACCGTGCAGCAAACACACACAGGGCATCATGTCACTTTATCATATAAAAATGGAGACACTCCACAAAAGCGTAGAAACAAAGCAAACAACACATAAAACTAAGGATATTAGCAAAGTATGTTCATTACAGGGTGTTGTACTGAACAGTATTATATCACAAGGTACAGTAATAAGTTACTGTAATAAGTTAGTTAATAACACATGAACTTTGAATTTCTTAATTTCTAGCAGACAGATTTCTGGTTCTGCATTATAGTCAGGTGTCTAATGCACAAACTGGGAGTTAATAATAAAAATTAAAACACATTATAGCAAAATTGCATTTACCAGGCTTCACCTGTATAAAAATAAACTGAATTGAATTGAACTCCGCTACCTTGCAGACATAATTTAATCCTTGGTAAGGTGAATCCTCATAACTCAGACATGAAAATTTTTATATGCTAATGATCCTCAAAACTGACACCAAGTTATGCTAAAATATCACCAAATTCCATTAAAATCGGCACAATTACTTCAGCAGTTAACAGTAGTTATGTTACAGTAGGTAACAGTAGTTATAACGCAACAATTAATTACGAGTATACAGGATAAGTTGACAGATATCCTGCGCTTACCCACTGGGATGAAGCATAGAGCCCTACCCTACCCATCTAACGACCTACCTACCTACTCCCCTCCAACCCTAACATGCCACCTTGTAAGCTCTTCACCGGGGTCATCAGGTAGGCACCATCGTTCATCTGTGTTTTGCTGACTTAGGCACACGACCCCTCGGGATGACTCAGCAGTGATGCCTGGTGTCCCAGACCCAGCCCCCTCCAAGCATACTAGGTCAAAGGTCCACGTAGTCCCCAATAACTCTATCGCAGCTCTATCCCACCTATCCCACCTTCCCCGAATTTAGTTGAGCTCTCCTCAACCACAGCCACTGACTAGCCCTCTCAGTTACTTTTGACAATTCCTGCAACAAAGCTTCTGGCACCTACCTCTACCGGCTTAACATATGCCTGCCACCCCTGCTCACAAGCCTCAGCCACTAATTCATCATACCTCAACTTCTTCCTCTCATATGCTACTTCAATGTCATCCTCAAACGGCACTGTCAACTCTATGAAATATACAATTCGCCTAGCCTCAGAGTACAACACCATATCCGGTCCCAGTGTAGTCACTGCAATACACTGCGGGACCTGCAATTTCCTACCCACGTCTACCTCTAACTTCCAATCCCTCGCTCCTGACCAATTACCTACTCTGACCCTTTGCTGCTGTTTGCATTTACCTTGGCCCTCACGAACGAACGCAATTACCTCAACCCTGCCCGCAGCGGGCAACGAGTTAACTTCCAGCCACTTCCTCTCAATCACTGCCGCCAAAGAACGAAGTACCTGATTATGTCTCCACTTATAATGCCCCTGAGACAAACTAACCTTACATGCCGATAAAACATTTCAACGTCCCGTTCCCTGTGCACAATTTACAACTTGTACCCTCACCTGCCCACTGTCCAAGATTCTGCGGCGTCGGAAGTACGTCATAGGTGACCCCCAGCAAGAACTTCAGACAGCTTGTATGCATCGGCCACAACTCGCGCCAGGTGATCTTACGCTTCTCTACGCCACTCCACCTCAGCTATTGCCCTTGCTTCACTTGCGACGCCGCCTTCACACGCCAAGATTCCTCTTCCCGAAGGAAGTAGACAATCATTTGTCTTCTCTCGGGCGACGTGGCCCTACTAAACGCCTTCCATAGGTCACCTGATCCTAACCCCGCCCTCCCCCTCTGCACTTGACCTATTACGTCCCTGTGCTCTAGCGCTCTCTTCGCCAAGCGAACCACCTCTCGTGGCTTCCGCTTTCTTCCTGTCCCCGTGCTTGGTGCTGCTACCCGTACTAACACATCTCTCGACCCAGCTATCAACATCTCACGACTTGCCTTTGCACATTTAAATTCCTCCACCAAGCCAGTTAATGGTAACTCCAGTATCCCTCTACCGAACCACGCTATGCTAGTCAAACAGCCCGGCACTCCTAACCACTTCCTAATTGATCTATTCACTACCCTCTCGAGCCACTCAACTTCCGTAATCGGAATGTCAAATATTGTAAACGGCCACCTCACACATGGCCACAAACCGAACTGCAAACACCACAATTTTAACTTGCCTGGCAAGAAGGACTTATCAATACTGCCTAGCATCTTCATTATCATCTCCCTCACCTGCACCACCTGGTCTCTGTCATTCAACACTGCGCTATACCATTTACCTAAACTCTTCACCGGTTTCTCCAGCACATACAGTATCAGTTCACCTTCCATAACAAACCCTTCCTTTACTACTTTCCCTTTCCTAATTGACAGGCTTCCACTCTTACTTGGCTTCACCTTAAGCCTTGCTCACCTAACATTATCACCCAGCTTCTCTAGGAGCCGCCAAGTGTCTAAGCGGGTAGCTGTAACCGTTGTCATATCATCCATATATGTTCTAATCAGTGGAAGCCGAGTACCATCTTTCCCCACTTACTACCTACTCGGATGCCCTAATTATGACCTCCATTACCATTGTGAAAACTAGTGGCGAAACCGTGCACCCTGCCCTTATTCCTACCTCCAACCGCTGCCAAGATGTAGTGTATTCTGCTGTATTAAAGCATACCTGAATGTCTTCAAAATAAGCTTTAGTCAGCTGTACAACCTTTCCTGACACCTGAAAATACTCAAATGCTTTCCACAGTAGGGCATGTGGCACACTACCAAAGGGATTAGCTAAATCTAAGAACACAACGTGGAGATTCTTCCTCCCCATCCTCGCTGCCTGAACCTAATGCCAAATCATACTGCTATGCTCTACACAACCTGCAAAACCTGAAACTCCTGCCTTCTGCACTGAGGTATTAATAAGCTTATTTTCCTTTAAATATGCTGCTAACCTCTGTGCAACCCCACTGAAGAACCTCCACATTGAGCAAACTAATAGCGCAGAACTGCTCGATACCCACAGAGTTCTTCTCTTTCGGGATCAACACCCCTCCACTCTTCGCCACTCTTTCGGAATAACCCCTTTCTTCCACACTATCACCATTAACTTCCATAAAAACTTCAACACACCCGGCGAGTTTTTATATACACAATACGACACCCCATTGGACCCTGGCGCCGTCCCTGCTCTCACCTGCTGCACCATATCCTGTACTTCACTCCACCTAGGCAGATTAATATCCATCTGCCGCTCTATATCACCCACTGGTGACATATCTGCTGGCAATTCTAACCCTTCTACCCTTTCTGCACTTGAATACGCACTCCAAAGATGTCCCTCCAACTCCCCCCTTCCAATCTTTAACCTACCCGATTTCTTCTCATTCAGCAGCATCTTAACAAATTTAAATGGATCCCTAAAAAATGCCACCCTAGCTTGCTCCTTCTTCTTCCTCCTTTTCCTCAACGCCTATGCTCTCCTCAACCTTGCCAGCTTCACCTTCAACTCATCCTGCATCACCTTAATGCCTTCTCTTTCTCCCTCTCCCACTCACTTCCACTGCTTCCTAGGTATCTGTCGTGCCTGAACAAGTTTATTTATCTCTACCTATCGTCTCAACTTTGTTATAACCTGCCTTTTTTCTTTCACCATTAGAGTGCCAAATGTTGCCAATCCATACATAAATAATTGTACCTACTTTATTTATTCTACATTCTGCTGTTCCTTTTAACCCCTCCAGTATACCTAGCAAATCATCATTTACACTCCTCCACGCCACTTTATCTACCGCCTCTGGCCACTTAACCTTTGCTCTCTGCCCCACTCCTTTCTCCACCCTAGCACCAACACCTGCACCAACATACTCCGCCCTTATCCTACTTTCCTTTCCTCCCCTATCCTCTCCCTGCGTCCCCCTACTTGGCTCCGCCTCCATTGTGACAGAGGTATTGATATCCTGTGGGTTGTGGCACGCGGCCTGCTGCTGGAATTCAGCCGACTGACTTGGACAGTTCCGTAACCTCTGTAACAACAACAAACTAATTACTCTATAAAACTGCAAGGCTATTTAGGTATGCATTTTCAGCTCTTTACACATGAACAAAGGCTCACAAAGAAAACATACATATGATACTCAAGACAAAAATAATCAATGAAAACAATGCAAATGAATTTATACTCATTAAACAAGACACAGTGTCTTGTAGCACCTGGACTATAGAATTTGACATGGGTTCAAACCCCTCTCAGTCTATGTGGAGTTTGTAGGCCATTGTCTGTGTGGGTTTACTCCAGAAGACATGTTTTTCAAGTGAATTGGTGAGTGTGTCTGTCTATTGGACTGTCCTTCTGTACAAATGGGCAAATGATGTTGGGGGGGTCAGTTTTATATATCTAGCACTGCAAGTCACCATGGATGTGTTAGATAAATACATAATAATTAACTTAAGTAATTTTGGAGAAGCGTGTCTGTTGAAGGAATAAGTGTAAAGGTTTTATGCTGCTAGGAAGGTGAAATCCAAATTGGGTCCTTGCAAACACTAAGAAATGCCGCATAAGCTGAAGCGGTGGCATAACTTCTTTTGAAGTCAAATTCTTCTAACTTAAATGGCCAGATCTAGGGTTATGGCAAGTCGACTAATTTGTCTGCAGTGTTATGACATTCGGATTATTTTGTCGCAACTGTACTGCTTGGAAAGAATTGAGTCAGTATCTAATTAAACTTGTCATATTAAAAAGTTTGTGGACTGCTTGTTAGTAGCAGTGAAATAAGTTATATAAATGAAATACATATTACATCAACACAAAGGACATCATTAACACAGTGACTGAGCAACTGCAACTGCTGTGTCAAATTTAAAAGCCTTGGGTCAGTAATGAGGGTAAATTATTTTGAAAGTATGCAGTCCTCCAGCCCCCCAGTCTATTAGAGCTAGAGATGTCATTATGATTTCTGTGAGCATGATCTTCCTGGGAAGTCTGTTCTCCAAGTCAAGCCATTATTTTCAGACCATGGATTTTCACCCAGGCAGCAATGTGGCTTAACAAGTAGCGCTGCTGCCTTGCAGCACGTGGGCTGTTCAGTTGAATTGAGCTTGTTCTGTGTGGGGTTTCCATGTTCTTATAATGCAGTTTCCTCAAGGTGTTCTGGTTTCCAGCCACAATCCAAAAGCATGCATTTCAGTTTAATTTTTACACTGTACATAGTATGTGAATGTCCATTCACAAGGTGTCCAACTTCAATAGCCCCCTGGTTATCAGTCTTGGAATCATGTCCCCTCTGTTCCTGAGAACTGCTGAATCCCTTCCAAAATCCAAGCAAGGTTTCAAAGCTCATCTCATTCAGACGCATTTCCCTTTCAAGCTACTAACATCTTTTTAAGTTAATCCTTCCCTAGTTGCTACTTATTAGCTATTTTCTACTCGTATATCACTTTTGAAAGTAGCTAATAGAATGTGTGCACGACAGTGGCATGAACAAACAAATAAGCTGTGCTCCAATAATTATACACACATCTAGCCTTCTTTCTGTTGTAGAATGTATTTCTGTTTACTGGAACAGGGCTCTTCCAAATACATAAATGTAAGTGTAAATAATGGAGAACCTACTCTTCCTCTGGGACAGAATGCAGGATGGTTCGACACTCCCTCTCCACCAGCTGGACCTCAAGATGGTCGTCAGGGAAATCACCAAGTTCCTGCATGAGCTCAGCATCACCACTATGCAGCTGTGTCATCAGGAAGTCCTCCAGGTCGAGGGGTTCCAATGCGTCGTAGAATTGAGGCTGGGGGACACAGGGAATGCAGGGTTACAGAGAACAAAAGCAAAAGCGCAATGACAATACTAAGACAATATTTTGGTGTTTATAGCAGTGAGATCTCACACATAGGCATAGTTACAAAACATAAGTCTGAGAGATGCTACACAGGACTAAAGCAAGGGACACCGGGCTAAAGTTGAAATGTTCAAAAACCATCATCTATGAATTTCAGGCATACAAATAAATAATCTAGGGTATACGCTACTGCTCATTTTCTGGTAATAGAGTGCACCGCATGACATTTTTAGGGGGAAAAAAAACCCAAACAGATGACAACAGTAAGTGGATGTGGACTTTTCTCTTGTGTAGTAGTTGCAACTAAAAAAGAACCAATACTGCAGCAAGCAGTATAAACATGACCAGCATAATAGTAACATTACATAATAGTCAAGAATAAAAATTTTTGTTTCACAAAAATTAAACATAACTACATCCTGATGTCATGGATATCAGATGGAAACAATACATAACAGGTTTAATAGTTTTTGCTCAGATACACAGAAAAAACAATTGTAAGCAAGATATTATAATAAAATCAGGAATTACATTTGAAAGAAAGAAACTTTATAAGTAAAAAATAACCAAAGAGTCTCTTTAAAGATGAAAACATTGCGAAGAGGAGAGGGGTGGGGTCAGACAAGTCTGATCACATATATGTTGGAAACCCAGAACTTGCCAGGAACAGAGCTCAGAGCTGGGCCTGTGTTCCAACATGGCAGATAGTTCAACCCCCTAGGCACAAACACGTAGTCCTTCATGGACTAAAAGCATGGTAAATTGGGGGGGGGTACCTATGGAATCTATTCCATATGGAAACTTTAAACATATGGGCACAAGAAAACAGCCTCTTTCTAAACAAGTTCAGCGGTGTACTACATTAATAAATTCATTGCTGCTGTTGTTGTCATGAATTATTTGGTCTTCAGCCAGACATTTAATCTTTGTAAACTGAAATCCATAGTTGCAGTTACTGTACCAATCCATTACTCTCTTTGTCTTTTGCATTGACCCTCAACTATGCCAAGCATGAAGTCTTTTTCCAGTTTCTCCTCACATGATGTGTTTGAGGTATGAAAGTCAAAGCTTTGTCATTTGAGTCTCCAGGGGTAACAGATTTCATCTCCTCCAATAACAATGTATCTGTGTTTTGTGCAGTGCATAGTTTATACAGTATTCTTCACAAACATCATATTTCAAAAGCACTGATTTTCTTTTTGTCCTGCATCATCACTGCCTGGCCTTCATAAGACAGATGAGGTCAAGAATAAGGCTGGAATTTCACGAAAAAAAAAAACAGCTCTAATTGCTTTCCAATACGAATAGTCTAACACCCATCATTTGTTCCTGGAGGTTCAGCAATACTTTGAAAACGTTAATGCTTTGTCGAGTGTTTTCTGAGCCCAAGCTAGCAGCAAATGTCACAGCAGCAATGGGCACATGTCCTTATACAAAATTAGGCTACCAAGCAGAAGATAGACTCTCCTGAATGTGTTTTTAAAGGTGGGGAAGCTTAACAAACCCAAAACAGACCAGGAACTGCTTGTGCAATGCAGGGTTTTGGAGGTCCAGAGATTCAAGCATCATGTGGGTCCCATCCTGGGACTTCATTCAACAACATGCATGTCACAGTTCTGCATCCATTATGTTCCAATACACCCCCTCTGAAAAAACAAACAGTTAAACACTGCCAATTTCAGGACTGTTTGGTATTACTTAAATGCAAAATGCAAAGTTTCCAGAGCCTTTTCCAGTACACAGGGAGGGAACACTCTTGTCAGGATTCTAGCCTGTCATACAGCAATCATATACACCAGCTCTCTCACATATACATTATGTGCAGTTTAGTCACCAATTCACCTGAAAAGCATCTTTGGTCTGTGGGAGGACATCAGATCACTTGGAGAAAACTAACATGAAATGGGGAGAACATGCACAATCTATACAGACTGAGCCAGATTCAACATGCATCTAAACGCACAGCCCAAGCATTAGCTCAAAGAAACTATCATGCCACCCTAGACAATTAACATTAAGTATGAGGCCACTTCATATTTAAGGACATACTTTAAAAAAAATCAGCCAATGCAAATGAGGTGTCCTTCTTCCTCTGATCTAGCAGCCAGAACTACCTTTTCAGTCTACTTTCACACCAATTCAACTTCCCCATTTACTTACATCGCAAAGGCACAGCTACCAGAGCAATGGACAGTATCATCTCTGAATCAAATGATTTATGGGAAAATACTATGCAAGAAAAAAACAAGAACTATTAAGAGGGCAAAAAGGGTGTTGTCACAGAGATCAGTGTGAAGTACTGTGTTAAGCACAGGTTGTCTCAAATCTTCAGATCTACATTTGCTTCCTACAGCTTGTGTTAAAGGCAAATGTGCAAAAAAGCATTAACTCAGTCAAACTGGCTAAATACAACACTCATATGTAAAATTGCCCTCACATGGTACCAAAGGTAACAGAGTAGAAGGTGCACAGAATTAAAATCTCTTATTTGCTCATATTATTTTATTTTTATATTATTTTAAACACTGGCAAGTGTGGGTAAATGTAACCTTTTACACATACGATTGCTCAAAAACATGATTAAAACCTTGTGCTTCCAAAAGGCAAACATTAAGAGCAAAGAGCAGTGATAACAGGAGAAGCCATAAGCTGGTAAACGCTATCAGCCAGCCACAAGCTGGTAAATGCTAACTTCTCACTCCAGGTTCTCATCCATTTCCTTGACTTTTTCATGCATTTTGTCCCTTACATCTCCTTAACATCTCTCCTTCTAAAGTACTGTACTGGTCACCAACCCCTTTTTTATTTTTTTCCAAAGTAAACAGTGCCAAAAAAAAAACCACCAGAGTCACCAGAGAAAAGCCACTGAGTTGGCAGCACACAGATAAAGTACATCTCTGTGCTTTCAAAAAACAGAAAATCCAGACAGTTGCTTCAAACAAACAAAAAACAACCATGCAGGTACATCTTTTTTTTTTAATCGCTAAAATAGACTCACCCAGTAGAGTCCTAAAGTGATAAGGAAGTGGACAAAATGGCGTCGCCCGGAAAGAAAAAGTTACAGTTGTCTGCAGGGTAGTTTCAGTCTTGAAATGAAAAAAACCCTTCCTCTGCATGCATCACCCACAAGGAACAGGCCTTGTGGCAACAGACACGACATCAGGATGTGACATCGACATCGTTTCCCCCATCAGCTTTCGCACTACTGCAGCATGGGTCCAGCCAATGTGCACCGAAAACTGTGTGTGCAATATAAAACAGTAAAGGGTGCCGTTTTACTTATGAGTGCTGTATTATTTACATGTTCAATTCATGAGGTCACAACTGTGTGTGTGTGTGTGTGTGTGTGTGTTGGTTTTTTTTTTTTATACCATAGTTATACATCCTAGGCAGGTGCCACTGCAGCTTCCCGCAGAGCTCTAGATTCCATGAGTGAAGGCCAGCATAAGCCATAATTTCACACGGGACTTAAATATTTATATATATTTTTTTTTAACAGTCCTGGTCTGCATCTGAGGGATAATACCATCTAAGAGAGTGGCCTTCACCTGCTCAAATAAACAAACAAACAAGCAAACAAACAAACAACAAACGTGTAGTGGATTATTCGAAAAGGCTCTTAAAATTGTACTCCTTCTCTGAATCTACCTGTCTATCTGTTTTGCAACAGAACTCAGCAGATGACTCAGATTACTCCTCATCATATTTCCCATGAAATCCTAAGGCAGACAGGACATCTTCTACACAGCAAACAGAGGAGCATGTGGGTTATTGGTTATATTTATTATTATTTATTGCATTCTCCATTAATCCTATAGTAAAATGAGCATCTCCCACAACTAGCCCTAAAAACCAGTGGCATTACCAGTTATATTATTTTCCCCATGAATACTGAAGAAAAAATAGAATCTTTTATAGAAACACTAATTTGGGAAAAAAATGCTCATTCTCTGAAAAGGCCTTCTAAAAGTATGCAGGTGAACTGCAGATGATCTGATCCAACAGTAAAATCCCTATTATGCAACTTGCACAACCTTTGTTTCATACACCAGTCAGTCTGCCTTAAAAAGCATAACCTTTTACTCTACAATTCTGAGCTATAATTCTACTCTAATCCTGTAAAGATCTGTCAGATCTTTCAAGAATCTCCCAAGGTGACAAGTATGTATGGTGAAGTTGGGAGTACTCACTATCTGCATGAAGGAGCTTGACACGCTGGAGTTCTGCCGCTGGTGGGCGGGGATCTGAAGAGACCCATAATTCCCGCTGAATTGTTTCCTAATCTCTGCAGAAGAATATCTGTAAGAAAGGGAAAAAATGATGAGAAAACACAATACATACTGTCAGTCTGTGAGCAGATGTTTCCATGAGGGTTTGCACATTTGTGTGTAGTAAACTAATATATAAATGTAATAAAAACCCTCACTGTCATGACAAAAGCCACCATTTTGGCAGCTATTGCTGAACAATAATATTTATTAGTTATGGTGTATTAACCAGAGGAATTTTGAACTATATTTCAGTCAGTAGTATGAACAGAACCTTGGCTTGTGGGTTCATTTCCCAGGTGTTTCATTCCTATGTTTGAGGATCATGAGTTAGCTTTTTGCTGTGTTCCTGACTAAATGTCTCAGTTTTTACTGGTCCAAGTACAATAGAACTCTTCATATGATTTTGAGAACTTAAAGTTTCTTACAAGCATTGAAATAACTATGCCAAACGTATCTTTTTTTAATTTAAGCAGAAACTGACAGGTAAACTGGCGCAAACAATAACTTTAAAATTTACTGTACAAATCATCAAAACACCTTGGACATGGCATCATTCATAAGTCTCCCAAAAAAAAAGTATGAAGATTAGTGTTAGACTAAACTATCATGATAGCATGGAAAAACAAGATGACAGAAGGACTCAAAAAAGAAAGAGAAGCAGCGAGACTTTGCCAATTATTATTTCCATTCATAGCACATAGTAAATATTTCACACTTTCTCAATAAAACCATTGTGCTGCTTTTTACTGCATTAGAAACCATCCTGCATTCACAAAAGCCCCCCAAGCCCCACTGAGCAGACAAGGTCACAACAGGATCCAGGATGGCTGTCACTGACAACGTCATTGTTCAGTCACATCAAGCTGCTAAGAACTCAGTACTATTTGTTACAGGTAAATATTAACATAGGAAAATGAGGAAGAGAAGAGGAAGACTAAAAGGAACAGAGGACATAATTACACCTTGGTTAGGTATATTACATTATTATTACTATTGTTGCATGTATGTGACACTTCTTGTCAGACAGATCAAAGCATTTTAACAACGTATTGGGACAAACCGATGAAAAATTTGGTTTTATAGTGGTTCATGTGTTGAAGGGAAACAGTTAACAGAGTGTACAAAACATCATTGTGAGGGAAAAAGAGCAACAGGAGATTTGGTGATATACCAGTCATCTTTAGAACTACTTCATTAGACTCATTGACTTAATTTACATTGTGCTTCTTTTCCAAGGGGACAGATATGGCTCATTTCTCAGTAAGAATTGAAATGAAAATACAATAAAGTTAAATAAAATTTCTGATACAAGTTTCCTTAAAATGGTCCTGCAAAACAACATAATAAGCACCAAAAGGACACAGGACAAGACCCCCCATAATACAACAAGACAGTTTTGAGTTGGGCTGCATTCTAGACTGCCGTGCCAGGTGGGACGGCATCCAAGTAGGCCTGGGAGCTCTGAAGTAGCTCACCACCAAGTCCATTCATTAACTTGCATTGGCTATTGCTATAATGACCCATTTATCCTAAAAGCCCCAATTCTTACCCACCCTGAAACAAAAATTTACTCCATAAATGAATCTGCATATCACAGGAATAACACTTTGTCTTTTGTAATGCCATATGTAACAACAAGGTTACATACTTCTCAATATTTCAATATTCATTCTCTTCCACCTGTTGGGAAACTCTAACCATAGTCCTAAGAATTAAATAAACAATTCGTTTAGTTATTTTCTGACATGAATACAAAAGGTATTACAATAGAGTATTCTATTTTGAGGTTGTTTTTTTTAACACTTCTGCAGCGCATGCACGGAGTGTGAGGTGGAGTACAAACTGAATAGGACTCTATTAAATCCAAGGGCAATCTCTCTCTCTCACACACACACACACACACACACACACAATAAAAACAATTTACAGTGACCAGTTCAACAAAAACACATCATTTGACTGTGAGAATAACCTCCAAAATACACAGTCCAAGACACCCTGCTGCTACCTGCTGTGCCATCATGCCACAGCTAGGCTGATCTACAGTTTAAAGGTGCTGGTACTAAACAACAGCTTGCAACAGCAAAAGTGGAAGCAAACTTATGTGATGCTTAGGCTCTATACATCTCATCTGAATACTCAAATATGCAACCTCTGATTACTCATTACTTTCAAACAACAAACCATCAGCATCTGAAAAACATTGCATGTTTTCTGCAGAGAGAACTTGGCAGCTTGTAAGTACTCTAAGGAGTCATGAGTGTGTGTCAAAGTGAACTTGAACAAAAACAACTCAAAATATATAATACATCTGGACCGTAGTCTTCATCCTGGTGATTTATTGGTCCCCCCCTCCACAGCGTTTTATACAACTGGATATTATTACTCAAGAAATGCGTGATCAAGGATCTTTGCGTGAAACATCTGATGTGCACATTGTTTAAGTCCAGCCCATTTAGGGGAGGGGGGGAAAAAAAAACCATATAGGAAGGCCATACCTTATCATACACCCATAACGTGCATCTGTGCTACCACTGGCATTTAAATAAATAAGTTTATTCAAAAAAAATTAAATTTAACTGAAAAAATTGTACATAATTTAAACAAACAAACAAAGGATAGCTTTCAATGGGGACTCATCAAATTAAGTGAAGAAAAGAGCCTTGCGAGATATCCTGCGTGGAGCAGGGAAAAAGTCGCATCAGGTGTCTGAATATTTGTGCAGTGTCGGCACATTCCAGCCCAAATATAAAGCTTAAATCACAGTAAATGTGAACGAAGTGAGCATAAGAATGGCAAGAAAGTGAGGAAACAGCTGAGAAAACGCCAGAGCAGGGACGTGTTTCAAACTTTCACTTCGGATACATTCATAACAGTATACAATACTTTTTATTGTAGTACTTTTTATTACAGCACACTGTATTTCACTGTAAGGTATTTACTCTTTTTTTTTTTTTACACTTGATTTTTATTCCATTTTTTTACATTTTGGATAAGCTTAGAATAAACATATGTTATAGCAGTTATAAATTCTATTTATATACCAACATTTAGATGAGAATTTAAGAGCCATTACAAAGGAAATTTAGATACAGAAAAAGTTCCAATGCTGAGGAATTACTGCATTTTAAATAAGTAAAATTCAGTCTCTGACAAGGCTGAGAAAAGTAGGAGTAATGACTTAACATGCAGCATGTAGTAACATAACATGCAGAGTGTGTGAGTGAGAGAGAGAGAGAGAGAGAGAGAGAGAGCGACAGAGAGAGAGAGACTGATGTATTCTCTCATTCACTCTCACACACACACACTATATTGAACAAGACATACAGATGTGGTCAAAACTGGTACCCTTCTAGTTTTTCCAAAAAAGCTCATAACTGTCTGAAATAAGTTGAAACTGACAAAAGTATTTGGTTTCCACCATTCTTTATTTCACATTTAATAGAAAAGAAACTTTTCTTTTATGACTTAACATTTTATTTTAAAACATAAAACCAATGAAAATGACATGAACAAAAACATTGGTGCCCTTAACCTAATACTTTGTAGCACAGCCTTTGGAGAGAATAACTGCAACCAAGCACTTTCTGTAGCTCTCAGCGAGATTTCTACATGTCTCCACTGGTAGTTTGGCTCACTGTTCTTCAAACAGCTCCAGTTCCCTCAGGTTTGATGGCTGTTTCTCCCAGCTGTGAGTTTCAGCTCTTTCCACAGATGATCTATAGGATTCAGATCAGGACTCATAGCAGGTCACTTCAGAACAGTCCAGTGTTTTACTCTCATCCATTCTGAGGTGAATGAATTTGAGGTGTTTCTAGTCATTATCCTGCTGGAGGACCCATGACCTGCAACTGACACACTGCTTTCTGACACCGGGTTGTAAGTTTCGCTTCAAAACGCCTTGATATTTTTCTGGTTTCATTGTAATCTGCACAGATTCAGGGTACCCAGTGCCAGAGGCAGCAAAGCAGCCCCAAAACATCACTGAGTTCCTCCATGGTTCACAGTAAGGATGATTTTCTCTTTGAGAGCTGTGTTTTGCTTTCTGTGAACAGAGTTGGTGTGATTTGCCAAAAACACTCTAATTTTGCTTTGTCTGTCCAAAGGAAATTCTCCCAGAAAGACTGTGCTTGTTAAAATGCATTTTGGTCAGGTTTTTTTGTGCTTCTGGGTCTTCTATAAAGCGACAGATTGTGTGACTTGAAAAAGTTGCACCTTGAGCTTGAAGGTGAGCTTCAATCTGTTTTGATGTTTTCCTTGTTCAAATTGTGGAGAAAAAAAAAACCAACCTTTCTCTTCAGTCTTGGGTGAATTTTCCTCGTCTGGCCATCAAGTCCAGGTATGTTGGCTACAGTCTCATGGGACTTAAACTTCTTGATAATATTGGCAACAGTGGTCACAGGAACATCAGGCTCTTTGGAGATGGTCTTGTAGTCTTTATGTCAACCATGGTTGGCCATTACCTTCTTTCTAACCTCCTCAGGCAACTCTGCTTCTTCTTTTCCATGTTTAGTGTGATACACACAGTGACATGAAACAGCAGAGCGAGGAATTTTCTCCATTTAAACTGGCTGAATGAGGGATTATAAGATTGAAGACACCTGTGGTACTAATTAAAAGAACAGTCTGCTTGAAGTATCAGTACAATACAATTATGTTATAACTTCTAAAGGGCACCAATAATGAAGAAAAAACTGAATTATTTGAATTGAATTCTCACAGGTTTTTTTCTGTTCCACTGCAAACCAAAGAAATGCATGTATGGATATCAAAATATATATTTTAATTTTAACACTTTTCAGGAAGAATAGTGCATCATTATTTGAACAAAATTGAAGCATACCAATACTTTTAGCCACATCTGTAACTTATTACTGTGTACATTATATATATATATATATATATATATATATATATATATATATATATATATATATAAAATGTTACATTATATGTACACACACACACACACACACACACAAACTCAGTACACCAACAAACCTGGTAGGGTCGGCCTACTTGGCAGAAATTTCCAGTTGTAAAAGTCCAAAAATAAAAAACTGGAAAGTCCATATGCAAATAGGAAAGTTCATGAGCAAAGGACTTTGCATATATTACACCGTAAGGGCACATGTGGACATACAACCGTCAAACTCAGACGAATGTCAAGCAAAGGCAGTTCTCTGCAGGAGAAGAAAAAGGTCTTACACCTTTTCACAACTTCACTGCTTGACAAGCATAATATTACCCATAAAATACTGTACGCTTTAGTTGGAGTATCATCTAAATGGTATTTCGAGTTGGCTTCTATCATACATTATGCAACAGTCCTGACCCCTTTACACACTCACACACCCATGAAACCACTTACTACATGCTATGTATCCATAACCTTCTATGTCCCATTTGCCACAGTCTTTCCACATAAAATCTCATTGTGAGGACAGCAGAAATTAGTGTGCGTAAATGTGTATGACTTGCAAAGCTAACACTGATCCTGCAATGTATGGTGAACTACCCTATAAAATGAGTTGGTGGGTAAACAGTAACCAGCACCACAGCAGCATTCCCTTAAAAAACTGCACACAAGTACAAAGTATATAGTGTAGCTTAGGCATATTGCTTTGCATAGAAGAAGAGAGTTGGTAATCCTTCAAATTATGCATCTTGTGAAATTTTTGTATAAAGCAAATTAGGAAATCTAAACAAAGAATGAGCAGCAGAGCAGCCAGCAGTGCTGTCTCACAGTTCCTTGACTGTTGACTGTGATTGAGGCGAATCTAAATCCATAGCCAATCTGTGCAGAGTTTGCAAAGATGGGATTCCCACAGTAAAGATGTTATTAATAATGTATAAATAAATTAATAAAGGAAACAAAGAAATGTTAATTTTTTACCTATCGTGATTCCTGATCTCATTCTTTTCATAGCAGCCTGGCTTGCCTTGCATCTCACCTCGGCAGAAGCCACATGGTAATTGTGATAGGACTCTGTTTGGTTAACTGCACCTCTTTGTGAGCTACAACAAATTCAATATCCTGCAAAGGTGGGTTTATCGCAACTATTAAAGCTGTGTTTACACAAGCTCAGAATATGTACAAACACTCTACCTCACTCTTATCAAACAGCACATCTTGCGCACATAGGCAAAGAGTTTCAGCTGCCATCATGAAAACAGATTATTTTGATTATATCGGTTTGGCGATTTACACATAGTGCTGGCTGTCTGTCTGAAAAAAAGCCAAGGCATCCATGTCAACACATGTGTTGGACAAAAGAAAATATTTCCTGTGTGACTATCTCACACTAACTAATATGTGAATGTAACAAGTGAGTTGTGTTGGTATGAGAAAGGAAAAATATTTACTCATGTCACATTGCTTGTTTTTTGGCTAACACTTCTCCTCTTCTGCTAAAAAACATGTTGTGTAATCCACTTGGTATCAACCTGCCAAAACTTCCTTTACACATCACTTCTTGGCATGTAAATCCAAACACACTCTTTACACATCTTTGCCAAGAAGCCCCTGAAACAATTCAGCACCTAGCTGCAGCTGCAAGATGCAGGCAGGGACAGCGAATACTGAGAGGCACAACCAGGCAGGCAGGGATCACATACAGGAACATCTGTAAGGAATGGACACTCCCAAGTCTATAGGGGAGATACCAACAGTGAGTAATGGAGAAAACAGAGCCAAAACCTTGTGGGACTTCCACATCCAGACAGATAAACAAGTTATGGCCGGCCAACCAACCAAATATAGTGGTAATAGACAAGGAAGAGAAAGGAGTGGTGATAGATGTGGCGATTACAAGTGATGATAATATGAGAAAAAAGGAATATGAGAAGCTAGTGACATACTGGGGATTGAGAGAAGAAGAAGAGAAAATGTGGAAGGTGAAAACCAAGTTAGCCTCACTGGTAACTGGTCACTTGAGAACGAGATCACTAAGCTGGAGGAGTGGCTCCACTGGATCCCAGGTATGACAACATCAGTCTCAGACCAGAAGAGCATATATGCAGTAAAAATACAACAGATTTATCTTTCCCTGTCTCTGCCCACCTAGTTACATGCTCCTTCAACAGATTGTCTGTGTAGTTCATTTAATCTGTATGTCAATTTAAAATCTACCTAACTACCTAATACTGCCTGGGACAGAAAGTACAAAGGTAATAACTAGTAATACATCATATAATCACCAAGCTATTTCATCTTTAACATGACGGCAAATGGTGCATAAATATTGTTAGTTTCTCCTCATTCCAATGAAATAGCTGGGAACTACCTGGAGGCACACTTCACTAATGTGTGAAGCACCCCGTGTATGACTCTGCTTGTGTGTACATTTGTGTGAAGTAGCCTGTGTGTGTCATTATCCTGGTGAATTGGGTGGAATCTGTCTACAGGAACATGTCACTAATGTGTGCAGCACCATGTCTGTGTATAAGTGAACTGGGCCATTTGTCCCCTTTCTTCTTCACAACAATATATATATGGGCAGAGACCGTACACAGAGACATAGCACCTCCATCTACACAGTGAGGGGTAAAGGTAGCAGTGTCACAATTTCATACATCTTTGTGTAGTAACTTCTAGAATGGTGCCCACACACTCCCATTATTTTGAATAATAGTGTAGGTGAAATGTTAATTTTTCAAGTGGAAGGACGTTAAACAATTCAGACATCCACATAATTACAGAAGGAACTTCAGCTGTAGACCGCAGCTTTAAAATACATTTCTTTGCTAAGTGTGAACAGCCTACGTTCCATGACCTCATCAAAAGGAGAGTGTGGGTTGTGGATCAAGAGCAAAGCAAAATTTTGACAAGTCAAATTTTAGACCTAAAGGTTGTATTGCCATGCCTCTTTCAAAGCATCGTAGGAGTTACTGCCAACGCTTATTAAAATAGGATAAAGTGTAGAAATCAAGCCTTTGGAATTGTCCACTACCAAGAGTTGCTGAATAAAGTCCTTTGCTCAGACAAGTAATAGTAGTGGAATTCCTTTGGTAAGTTGCAAGGAAGTTTCTGAAATAGGTATAGGAACTGGGGTAAAGTATTCATTCTGATAACATTAACTCTACCAAATAATGAGATAGGAAGAGAAATTCAAGCGTCCAAGTCATCGTTAAACTTTTTAATAAGCAGATTGTAGTTGATCTCCATTTTTGGAAGAACAGGAGTCACAAAAAACCCTAAATATTTAAATCCCAAATTGCCCATTTTGAAAGTAAAGGACCAATTAGAATGGGGGGGGGGTTCAGTTACATGGCTAAAAACTTAGATTGATTTTATAAACCGAAAGTTAACTGTAGTCAGATATAATCTTTAGAACTGCTCGGACTGATATTTTAGGGTTACTCAGGAATAGGAGGACATAATCAGCATACAGAGAAACACGGTCGTCTTCCCCTCCAACTCTAACAACATGCATGTCCTTGTTGTTCCTGAATGCTTCTGCTAATGGTTTGATCATGAGTATGAAAAGTAGAGGGGAAAGAGGACAGTCTTGCCTGTAGACTTGTGCTGATGGGTTAAAGAAAAACGGCTTGATTAGGTTGATGAAATTGCTGCCCGTGTTAAACCTTTCCAGAACCATAAATAAGAAACCCCATTCTACTCTATCAAAAGCCTTTTCTGCATCCAGTGAGACGATCAGTGTGGGTTCTTGATTTTCCAGTGGGAGAGTTTATGATATTTACAGCACGATGTACCTAATTGGAGCCGATCACAGCCTTGACAAAGCCCGTTTGGTCCGATTCAATGTTTTTTGGTAATATTATTTCCAATCTGTGGGCTAGTGTTTTTTTGTCACAATTTTAATGGTAACATTCAGCAAGCTGATAATTCATTAGGAGAAATACTCAAAGAATTCTGCCTGTCTTTAAAATTAAGCTAACTGAAGCAGTATTCCAGGACTTCAAGATACGTCCCTCTTTGAGGACGTTGTTAATTGCCATTATTAAATCTGGGTACAGTTCCAGCAAAAATTTTATATAGAGTTCCACTGTACACCTATCTGATCTAGGCATTTTTTTCAGACAGCATTGATTGTATAATGTTCCAGATCTCTTCAGTTGTGAATGAAATGTTCACAAATGAGCGGTCTTTGTCACAGAAGCTAGGAAGGGATAACTGCTCTAGATATTAGTGCAGATGAATGGCCAAAATTCACTGCAGAACTGCTCATTATCTAAAAGGGTAGTTTAGCATCCAGTGTTTTGTTTTGAGAGGTAGCTTTAAAAACTTGACCTCTAAATGCATAGGTCCATGGTCTGACACCATAATTGCTGCCAATTTGGCAAGATTTAACTAGGAATAAAACCATTTGGGATAAAGATATAGTGTAGGAATTGTGAGGGTTAGAGTAAAAAGTATACTTTTTAATGTCAGGGTTTAGTTCTCTCCATATGTCAATCAATGCTAAACTAGTGGTCATTTTCTTCAAAGTAGTAGTGGAGTTTGAGTTTGATGTAGAGTATTTTAATGATTTATCAAGGTTACTGTCTAGTATACAGTTTAAGTATTTAGGAGTCCAAAGAGAGCAAAAAATCAAAATAAACCAGCCTTTTAGGTCCTGTTGTCAACAGTCCAGAATAAATGGGAAGTTTTTGATGATCAGAAAAGCTGTACCTCTTTTGCTGCTGCTAAAAGAAATGAAATAAACACAGTCTCTCTAAACCTAACTTTTGAATATTCTCTAAGACAATTTTCTTGCAGCAGGGCAATTGCTACTTTCTCCTTTCTTAAGAATGTTAAAATCTTTTTCCCTTTTAATTATGTGACTGAAACTCTACATTCCAAGTTGTAATCTTGAGTGGACAATTCATGTAAGATTTTTGCAAAGTAGTACACCAGCCTCTGCAGTTTCATGGTACCTTTGGAAAAAAAGGGGCAGGCAAACTGAAGCATGTGATCTAATGCAAGAGTAAAACCAAAGGAAAGCAAAAGAGCAAAGTAAGGAAGCATATGAATGATATAATCAATGATCTATGAACTAATCAATCCCCATTTGTCCTCTTTCTGAAGAATTAGCTAGGAACTGTCTGGAGGAACATGCCACTAATGTGTGTAGCATCATGTACATGTTCATGCGTGTGTAAAGTCTTCATTTTGACCAATTCTCTGAGAACTGCCTGGAAACAAACATCTCTGAAGGGTATAGCACCATGTGTGTGTTTGACTATGCAAAAACTGCTGAGAACTATCTGTGTGCCCAGTGCTACCTCTGTGCTAAATTGTGCTAAAGACAAAGCCATGCAAACAAGACAAATGAGACAAATAGACATAGAAAGCGATAGCGTGGGACTATTTTTACCCTGCTTTAATCTGCTACGGTATAAGCCATTCACTCAAAGGTACAGCAAACATGACACAGTGGACAGCAACATGCCCTTCTATGCAGTACAGTACCACATTCCATTCAGACGAATACAATAATTCACACTTAGACTTAGGATTAGCTTGCAAAGATACAGCTCTATGGATACAGAGATGTCTGATAGGAAAATATGCAAATGAAATGGAACTGACAGCCATGTTAGTCGCAAGTACCATTGGCCACACAGTTTTTCTCCCTTCCTGAAAAAAGGGAGGGGTGCACAGAGTTTTCTTTCTTCCCAGCCACAAAACCACATCCCTTTTACACAAGGATCCCACAGTTCATCTTTAAAGGATTTTAATAAAACGTATCAGTGTTATGGGATTCCTCATCAGCTGCAGCTCTTACATAGATTTTTACATAAGAACGGTGCTGCACAAGACTGAAACTGATTCTTCCTCCTCCTTTCAATGGCCCAGCAGGGAGGATACCATAAGAAAAACCTTGGTCCTATTATGATATTATGAAGACCAGAAACATAAACATGCACCTCAAAAAGCACATGTGAAAAGCAGCACATTTGCTCACTACAACCTTGCAAAATGTCTTGGTCTCTGGAAGGTCACAATACTTTCCACAATAATCATATAGGCCAAAGGTTTCCAAACTGGGTATTGGGAGGAGGCTTTCAGAGGTGTTGCAAAGACACTGCTCTTTTTCACGTTCCATAATAAAAGAATGAATTTGCTTTAACCTTATAATATAGAAAAAAAAAAACAAATGTATACCTCTTAAACAAAACTACTGCAGCACCCTCAGGGAACTGCAGGTAAGAACTATGGAAAATGCATTTTGTGGAGTTTTTACACAACCGAGGCAACATCAGAAACTAAAAACACCTCAGAACTCATCAGGAACAGGCTAACCACACTTTGACCAATAACTCCCTTCTCTGGTGGTCAGCACTTCGCTAGCATTCCCAGACTCCCCCAAAAAATATTGCTGACATAAACACAAAGATTACCCAATCACAAAAGAAAATTATAAACACACAGAAGACGCCTAAATAAAACATCAGCTAACTTGAATTTGTCAGTTCTAAACATCCGCAATGCCACTTTACTGCTGACAAAGTGGATGTGCCAGTCAGCTCGCTCTAAAGTGAAGTATTAGTTGGGTGCTCCTGTGTACGGTTTTCTGTGTGCGTTTTGTTTACTAAATAAGGGTTGTTTCAAAGTGACAGTAAAAAAAGCAAATTTGAAGTGAGAAAAAAATATTGACAACATGGAAAAATATGAGATTCAATAGCAGTTACTGGTATCAATACAGATATCTGACAGTGTTCACCCTCTTTGAACAGAACTGGAAAAATTTAAATGGTACTGAAGTGTCAAAGTGGCACTGAAGGGCACCCCTATGGAGAGAATTTGATGCAAATAATTGCACCTGGATTAGAATAGTGGAAGGAGGTCACTCAGGTTTCTCTTCAGATTCTATACATCGTTTGCCTGGAGGGTTTTATTTTTGTTTCAATACTCCACTAAGCCGAATGTGCGTGTTTTTGGGGGACATGACTGCCATCCATGCAGGATAGAGATTTTATTTTTTTTTTAGCATTTTTGTTTAGTCTGGGCTTGTTGAAGACAAAGGCTGAACCTTCTGCCATCTGTGTAACAACCAACAGAATATAGCCAGCAACTGAAAAGAGGTGAAGTTTGGACATGGGACACTTAACCAGGCACTGTACTGGCCCTCTGTGCAAGGGAGAGGGTCATCGCTCCAGCTCCAGCAGCGAAGAAAACAGATATAGTTAGAGGACAGATATAAGCAGTGACAGGGGCAGGGGCAGGTGACCTGGTAAGTGATGTATCTGCCGAGAAGGGCTTAGGAGCCCTTGCCCCCCCAGATGGATCAAAAGTTGCCTCAAAGGTACTACAAAGATCCTCTCCGGATGGCTCATCATTAAAATGAAGTGGGGAGGGGTCAGATCCACATCCAGGAAGGCCAGGATTTAGCTTTGTGTTCAATTGTTGAGATCTGAATTTTGGAGAAATGATGGGGAGATGTGGATTCAATGTGTTATTTTGCAAACATGAGTGACCTGCAGAAAGATGTCAACTTTTTATGCGTTTGGTATGAGTATTGATGGTCTTTAGTTAAGTAGTTAAATTTTCATTTTGGTGTTTCCTGTGAAGGTATATAAGTTTTATTGTGTGTTGGATGAACATGATATAATTTTGTAGATGAACAGAAATGAACCTGATAAGACACTGTCTTTGATGCAGTACATAGGAGCATTACTGCATATTTGAAACTTTAAGCATAAAGTGGACTGATGGAGATTATTTTTTCAGATCCATTGTGCTTCTAAGCATTTTATCTGTTTTGAACATTTTTTGGATGTTTAAGAAATTTTTTTTTATTGCAGTAACTGTAAGTTTAGTTTAATAAAGGAAGAAAAGGGGAAAAGCTTCATGTCAATTTTCTGGCTGTAATCTCCTGACACTGTGGACACTGTCTTGGTATATTCATTCTGTCCATAATAAACCATAGCTGCACTTGTTACAGTAGATTTATAAAGTCAGTAGTATTTTTAAAATGGGATTTGTAATCATATGCCTTAGTGTTTACTTTTTGGAGAAAAACTAGCCAACGCAAGTATGTTACTAAAACTTCCAATATTATTCTATTAATTATGGTAATTTAGAAAGAAAAATTATAGAATATAGCAATGTAAAAAACCTGGTCAGTTTGGTGTTACCCACACAGGGTAATGGAATTCAAGCATGCCATGCCAAGAAGAGAGGTGATGTCACAGGACATCAGGAAGAGATATGCGGGAGCACATTAGTCTGGAGAAAGTTGTAAAATCATCTCAAAAACATTTGAGCTCCATCAGTCAACTGTGAAGCAAATAATTTACAAAAGGACAACATTTAACATGACAAGAACCAGGAACAGAAGTGGACGCCATTCCAAAATATTAAGTTGCACAAGAAAAATAATAGATCAGGTAAAAGCCAACCCAATCATAATCTCTAGAGAACCGCAGCCACCCCCCCACCTTAATGCATTTCCGGTAACTATGCATGCTTTAACAATAAGAACACTGAATTGAAACAGCATTCATAGGGGGGCTGCCAGGAAGAAGCCACTGCTATCCAAAAAAGAACCAAAATGCCCATCTTAAGCTTGCCAGAGAGCACCTGGACAAACCTGACAGTTTTTAGAAGTCCATTCTCTAGACAGATGAGCCCAAAATTGACCTTTTTGGTGACAATCAAAAACTGCAATGTTTGGAGAAAACCCAGCAATGCCTACCACCAATGAGCCATATACCAATAGTCAAGCATGGTGACGAGAGTATTAAGATCTCGGGCTGTTTCTTCTTCTTTGGACCCGGATGGCACAGAACATCATGCCATCCATCAAGAAGCTAAAGCTGGGCGGAAAATGGGTCTTCCAACATGATAATGACCCGTATCTATCTAAAGAATGGCCCAGGTGAGGAAAAAAAAAAAGATTTTTGTTTTTGGATTGACCAAGTCAAAGTCCTGACCTAAATCCAAATGAGTTGCTGCGGCAGGACCTGAAGTGAGCAGTTCATGGCAGACACTACTCAAACCACTCTCAACTGGTAGAGTACTCTCAGGAGGGCTGGGCTAAAATCCCTCAGGACAGAGTCTAATCGGTGACTATAAGAGACATTTATTCCTAGTTATTACTGCTAATGGAGGTGCCACTATTGACTTAAAGGGTTCACATATTTCTGCACACATGAAATCTGAGCCCCCCCCCCCCCCC